>JAPMOR010001310.1:84803-191974 GCA_026543865.1 Argiope aurantia
TTTTTTTATTCATGTATTTAATTTTTTTATTCATGTATTTAATTTTTCATCCCAGTAAAACATTGTCTATAATTGCAATACATTGGTTTGTTGAAATGCAATAACATTGTATTGCTGAATTTTTAATAAAAATTTTGTAGTGTAATTTCTGAAATTTCTAATGATGCATAATTTTTAAATCACAATTGCTGTCAATCACCAATTACAATCAGTCGGTGATTACTTGAATGGCACAACAAAATGATTTGATATGTTACATTGATGCACTATTTGATGCTCCAATAAATATTTTTGCAACCAATAATAAAATAATGCCTACCTCCTAAACAAATACATTAAGCACAAAAGAATTTAAAATAGCTTACACGTCTTAATGCTCTGTGTATCTGCTCAATTCCACTTTGAACTATGTGTATAAAAAGAAATGTTCATATTTATAAAAGGAAATAAATCTCCAGGCAAATCCAGATTTATTGACATTTAGTTTAGTTCACTTCAAGCAAGATACTGCTGAAGTAAGATGAATGGTAACAGAGAGGCAATACTGAGTGTCAGGAAGAAAACATTAACTTTTCCTTTATTATTATTTTTTTCATTCATACTTTTTCATATATTTAATACAGAGAAAGTAAAGTAATTGTCAAAAAGTTCAAATTCAAGATATTGATGAATCTCAACATTTTAGACCACCCTCAGTTTGAAACACGAATTTTTGGAAAATGTTTGGCTGTGACAAAAATATCTCAGAGATGCTTTGAGCTAGATGGATGAAATTTTGTATATGGGCTTAGCAACAAATTTGTAGAATTTATCGAATTTTGAGCATATTCCGTTCCGAGGAAGTCTGAATAACTTGATGTTCGAATATAAGTTGACACAATAACTACGAAATTTGATGGAAAAAATTCGCTTGATTGTAAGTATGGTACACATATTTAACATCTGTATATCTATCAAATTTTGGGCCGAATGCAATCCTGCATTTCCTGTTCCTTGAAACTGCATTTATCACCAGAAATTAACATTCAAGCAGATCTTATTATATGATTTTTTGATCATCTATATTGAAGATCTATTAATTAGCTAGAACATGGTTCCCGTGGGCTTTAAAAACATCATAAATAACAAAATCCTTTTAGGGACCCTAAAAAGGCTATACATTTTGTTTCATGGCCCTAAAAAATTATTATGAGGAGTTAATTTTTCTCTCTCTTCAACTCACTGTGTGAAAATATATGGAAGGGAAAGCTTTGTCTATTGGACAAAATCGAAAATTTCAAGCAAACTGTGGCTTTGCTTATTTCTGAAACTGTCAGCTACTCTAGTGATAGTTTGCAGCTCATTGAGTAGACAGTGTGGAGGGAGAAGATGGTTTGGGGAGAAGATGGTTTTGTTGGAGATTATGATCTGCAGAAAAGTGGTTCTTATGGTCTTTGATCATTCCAACCGTTTTGGACTTTCCCATTCAATTATTGATATTAATCATCTTAAACTACAAATTTTCTATATATTTAACTATACATGGGAGAGTCATTCTACACTATTTTAAATAGTACAGCCAATCGATTGCTACATCTGTGATCACTGAAAGCTGTTATTACTGTATTTGTACCTTTCTATGTTTGTTCATAGAATTGCTTATCTTTGCTTCAGTTTAAAAATAATCATTCAAATATAACATAAATATTTCTAATTTTAAAGCCATAGAAGCTAAGAAAATTTTCAACGACTCTGAATCGTCAAATATAGTGGAGTATTTGAATGAAGAATTAATTCAATTTAAAATTTATTCATTAAATAAACATTTCAACATCTAATACTATTTCTCCTTTTCTATATGTAGTCATATTTAGAATTATTGTAATATATATATATATATATATATATATATATATAAAATTCTTTTTGTTTGTAGGCGAGGATCAAGTACCATTCTTGGTGAAACTTCTGACCCCCATGAACTCTTTGGAACATTTGAATGTGAAAATAATGAAATGCATTCTGTTAAATGCAAGTGCACTGTGAGTGTTTTTATTACATTCATTACATTTTTAATGCACATTTTAACAATGAATTGATTTAAAGTATTTTATTAAATATCTGTATTAGAAATTAATATTTAAGTAAAGTTTGTCTTTTCAGTTTTTTAAAAGCTCTTTTGCTTGTAAAAGCTCTTTTGGAGTTAATATTTTTATATAAAGATTTTATTTAATTTCACTTTTTGAAATTTTCATTGTAATTGCATATCAATAAGATCCCTTTAAATCTTCTGATGGTTTCTATTTTTGAAAGCCAGTATGATTTAAAGCAGTGATCTTTAAGTTGTTATTTTTATAATGGAAGCCCATTATGTGATGACAACTTACTAAAAAAAGTTGCAAAATGACAAGATTAAAATAACTGTCACATGAAATTACATTTAGATCAAGGTTTAAGGAAGATTATGGTAGAAAATATTTCATTAAAAAATGTTTTTATAGATATGTATACTGTACCTGTATATGAACACATATTTATTCATTAGACAAAGGCAAAAAAAAAAAAAAAAAAACCATAATGCTATCAGTTTAAGTGTGGAAGTGAAATATAACTTCTATAAATAGGATCTTAAACATTAAGAAATTAAATTAGGGAGAAAGGCTCTTTTTTGTTTTTGCATCAAAAGTCAAAATACATCAGCATGGTTGGTTTCTTCCAGCTCATAATCTTAATGGCTAAAATGTAGTCATCTATTTTTGTAGGTAATTTACAAAGAACCTCCTGAGAACTGGTTTCAGTTGGGGGGTACTGAGGAATCTCTTCTGGATTTGCCTCCGTTAGAAGATGAAAAATGCTTTTACTATCAAAAATGGTAGGATTTTTTAATATATTTTAAAAATTCAATTACATACCTGTTTATTTCTTTTATATATTTTCTGAAGGAAGTTGTATCAAATTCTAGTTATGGAATGTGATTTTATATATAAATATAGCAGATACTTATGAAATCCTGTCAAAAATCTGTTTCATATTTGGGAGAAATAACATTTGTTTATTTAATTGCATTAATGTCATATTCACTCCAAATTGCAGTTTCATCATAGAATTTCTTTTTGTGAAATCATTAATAGTAAATTATGGCAAAACAAATTTGCTGTACAACTTATAGAACTTTGCTTTTTGCATTGTCAGGAATTGTTCATAAAATTCAACATAAGATAATGCCAATAATTTTTGGCTCCAATTTAATTATCTTTAATTGTTCAGGAAACACATCATATGATAATGCCAATTATCTTTGGTTCCAATTAATATTCTCTATGATTAAAAATGAAATCAAGAAGATTATCTCTTTTTTTCATGGATAACTATTTCTTTATTCTCTAGTTTGTTTCAACAAGTGTGTTTCACTCTGATAATTTGTTGCTTTTGGTTATTATTAGGCTTGTCTCCTTCATATCTATATAACAAAAAAATATTAAATATTGTCTAGCCTTTTTGTTAAATTTAAGACTACAGTTGCCTAGCGGTAAAGTCTCATTTTGGGGTCAGAGTGCTCAAGATTCAAAAGCAGGTTCTACTAAAAATTCCATAATATATATATGGACCTCCTGCATATTCATACATACCAACTGCTTCAGATTCTTTGTAGTTGCTATGAATTTTATCAAAATTTTCTGCAAATTACAGAACTGTGGATAAGATTAAAATTTATACCAAAAGGAGTTTTCTCCCTCACCCTTGCTTGCAATCATTTTTGTTGTATTTCTTGATGACAAGATAATAATGACACTAGATAAGATATTTTTCTTAAAAATAAAGATTTATGATAAGATATATAAATGATTAAAAATTCTAAATTTTGTCATGAATCTGGTTCCTTATGTGTGTATGTGTACATGTCTGCCACCTTCATTGACTTTCTGCAACTGACAGCCACCATTTGAATGTTGGTATGTATGCATCTTACACCTGATGTAGTGGATCTGGCAGTTTCCCATTATTGCTGTAGAAAAGTTTGGAGAGGGATCTTGTACTTGTCATCTAACCATGATTTAAAAATGCAAGATCTATTCCAATGTAATACTCATGTCACTTCAGAAAAAGACATTAATGATTATTAGTAAATTTTGAGTGTTATTCTTAGTTGTATACAATTTTTTTCTTTGTAATTAATTTTAAATTCTCATATTTCTAAAATGAAGTAGATAAAATAAAATGATTCATATTATTCTCTTTCAGCTTCTCCCTTCTTCCCCTAGTTCATGAACAAATACGCTATCCACTAGGTTGTTTTCTGTCTTGTTTTTGACTCTCATCTTTTTTAGTTTTATATTCAGAGATTGGATTCTAATTTGGAAATCAAGCCATTTCCTGCTGTCCTCCCAATCTATAACTACCAGTATCTCCTTACTGTCATGAAATAACTGCTCTTGTAAAGTCAAATTTGACCATATTTTTCTGTCACCAGTTTACATGCATTAATTATCAAGAAATTTTTCACATTACTTTTTAATCCTAAAATTTTGAATATAATATATAAGGACCCAACACCCAACCCTATAAGGACACAACACCCAATTAACAATGATGGTGCTAACCAACCATAGAAGCTAATCAACATATAGAATTAGTTATTATGTATCCAAATGCACCCACCTAAGACATTGCTAATAAAACACTTAAACAAAAAATAATAAATTTTCCTGTAAAACACTAATAGTTGTGTGATGATGCTTTTAAGCAATTGCTTGTTTTATCAGTCCAGAACACAGTGGTCCATAAATGATGGATAATGAAATGGTCTTTTGTGAGAAAGACATGGGGAAACTCTCCAAACAAAACTTAAGTTTTGTTTAAGTTTCTTTTCTTAAAAATCTTATAAAAATTATTTTATATATTGCTTTATATCATATTGTTATTTCCTTAGTAAACCCAGTTTCAATATGAGATTTAATTATCATAATCATATTCATGTGCTTTATATCTTGCACTATAAATAATTCCTTTACATCTAATTCTTTCACAAATTATATGATTAATTAAGTCTTACCATTATTAAATCACCAAAAGTAACTGTAACCTACAAAGCATAGAGAGAAAAAGTCTTACAATGGTAAGTCTCTTTACTCTCTGGAAGGGCAGTTGTATCACAGTCCTGTATTTTCTATCTACTCCACATCTTCACAGTAAATAAAAGAGAATATATCAACAAAATAAAAAGAAAGTGTAAGTTATAACTTGTACAATAATTTTTACATGATGTGCCATAATATATTTATATATACAGTTTAAAAATTTGAAAGAAAAAAAAACACCTGTTATCCTACTTATGTTCCAAAATGTTAAAAAAAAAAAAATGTTTGACTCCATATAAAACGGAAAAAAAAAATTTTAATGTAGATCCTTTAAATAAAAAACAACAACCTTGATTTGATAATTAGTTACAGGGATAATGACTATTTTATAATTAGTGACCCTTTGAAAGGTGCATTGAGAGGAAAGCTCCGTGAGGTTTTGGAAGACTTTTATCAAAAATGTTCCTCTAGTAATATTCTATCAATGGGATAAAATTCAGTTTTACATTTTTTTTAAACCTTTATTGACAGATAGGACAACAAACAACCCTTCAAAAATCTCAGAGGTTACAGACTTTTTAGTAATTCTGATCTTGCACACAAAACAACTTTGGCTATTAGGACCAGTTAAAACTCAGCAGATCAGTGCTTTAGCCTAGTACAATCCTGAAGAAAATGATGCTTTCCTCCATGAATTCTACTTATTATGCCCCTTTGAATGACTGGAATTTAAAAAAAAAAAATCTTCAAAAGATTCAGTACTACTCATAATATTAAATATCAGGGTAAAGAATCTGGGGAATTCATCAAAATTTTTATGAATATCTCTGACAACTATTGGAAAATATCTCACTGATAACAAATTTGAATGTTATGTCATTTTGGATTAAGCTGTTAAACCAATTAAAATGGTGATTAAATGCGTTCTCTTTTACACCCCAATAAATGAAGTAAAACAGAGCTAGAAGAACTTAGATGTAGAATCAACTGAATCAATTAGTTGAAACAGTTTAAGAACAAAACCCTGCTTCCAATTTTTCTCTCAAAAAGTAGCAAAGATATTTATAAATTCAATATGCTCTCCTACATGATAATCTATATTGAAAAATTTAATGTGCAATCATTTAACCAGTGCTTCATTTGCCAGCTCTAGTTCCACAGTGCTCAGCAATACAGCCTCATGTAATGATGCATATTTGTACTCACTGCACATTCAGATGCAAAAATAAGAATAAACTGTGATTGTATGCACACAGCCAGTTATAGAGGTTGCTCAAAATTTCATAGCATTAAAATCAATGCCATTACTTTGTTCATTCAAAAACTTTGTCTCATTATTTAAAGATAATGATAGCACCATCAATAAAAGCCTGTCAAATTTTTCAACTTTATTATACCAAACGTAATGTATAAGCTGTCTCAACAATTAAATAGAAGAATATATTAACAGAATTAAGCATATTTTGCACTGCTTAATGAAATCAAGTCCAACTTTGCCAATATTATAGATTTCCCTAAACTTACGGCACATCTACCAACAGTTAATGAACCAACTGACAAATTGTTCGTATTGATGAACTCTCATAGAGCAGCACTCCTGCTGCAAATTAAACCTTGCTTCCATCTTTTTATATTCAAGTGAAAAAGAAAACATCACCTCAACAGAATTATTACAATAAAGAAACTGATTGACTATTTTGAACAAAAGAAAGAAAAACTGCTCTGGTATTTCCCTCTTATTTGATTTGACATTGCTCCACATCAACATGGTTCTGTGAAACCGAATTTATGGGTCAACTTTATGATGTAAACTTCCTATCATTTTTTTTCTCTGATTTGATTATTATTAATTCATTTATCTCTCTTAATTATCCATTTCAATTTCAAATGGCTCTCTATACTTGCCAAGTACTTAAAACAATAACAAAGCTACAGAAATTAAGAATCTCCAAGTTCAATCATTCCATTAACTTTACCAAATATCGGCTCTTTTCAATTATATTTTTAAAATTATGATTGTAGTAATATTTTGGGTAAAGTAAAGTTAAAAAGAATAAACTTTTAATCTGAGGACATTTGTGTTCTTTTGTATGAAAATAAAATGTGGTTGTTTATTTAAATGTGACTTTTATATAAATTTGTGATAATTTATGATTTTTCTTTTTGAGGTATGATATGGAAACATGTCGTTTTGAAGATCCACCTCCATCTCACAGTAGCTACCCTTTGCTAGACAATCCATCAGAGGAGAAAGGAAAGCTCTTTAATTGTTTGGGTTGCAAAAAAGAAGCAGATGACGAAAAGGTAAATGGCTTTATTTATCAAGAGGTGCAGATTATAACTTATTTAGTTGTTGCATGTTTTCTTAAACTTTGTATATTCAGCCCCCAGTTTCTGATAATTGTAATCTGATATCATTACACGAGTATTGAAATGTTATATAAAATGAATTAAATTTAATATATAGGGTGAGTTTAATAGCCTACAAATTCGAACTGAAGTTTTTGAGTTTTTACAGACGGCATTACAATTTTTTTGAATTGAATATTGATTATTTTTTTAATTTAATTGTATTGCTTTTACATCAAACAAATGCTAATTTTCAGCAATAAAAGTATGATTGTTGCTTGAATAAGATGTTTTGGAAGAAAAAAAGAAAAGAGAAATTGTTTAATTCTGCTTATCCTCTCCGTCATTGCTCGCATTTGTTGCTACTTCTGATTAACTTCTGCAATTGCTTGTTAATTGTTGCTTGTTTGTTTTGCTTAATGAGATTTGAAATATTAAATTCCTGGTTTGAATGATTGTAAAAGTTGTTGAGTTTCGAGTGAAAGATTCTAGGATTTGTAGATATGTTGCAAAATTTACTCCAATAATTCCGCTTAGCCTTTTTCATATGAAAATGAAGTCTTGCTGTATATTTTTTGTGTTTTATTCAATCTGGTTTCGATATGAATTGAAGGTCTCTTTTTCGAAACAGAATTTTTAATTTTTGAAATTTGTGATAAGACAGGTAGGATAAGTATTGGTCGGAAATTGTATAATTTTGTGTTTTCTCTTATAACTTCCGAAATCCTGCATGTCAGTGCATTTAGATTAGTTCTTGTAGCCAATACTTTTTCCAATTGCTCCATAGTCCGATTCCAAACTATTGTTTTTATATACTTGAACTAAGCTCTAAATGCGACCATGCACTTAGATCAAGCAATAATCACTTCCAAAGGATGAATCAGAAATATAACAATTAACATCATGAGAGATGGATGCAGAGCAGATCTATCAGCGAAGCTGATCTAGTACCAGTGGCATAAGTAGGGTTCGAAGTATTAAGGAGAACAAAACTGGATTTTTGAAGCTATTCTACAAAATCATTGTTTAATAGGAGATGATTTAATTAATCCCCAAATTTTTTTAAAAATTACATTTTCTATATTGAGTCCTTTGGGAGATAATAATATTTAAGCCTTTTTAAGGAACTTCAAGAAATTCATGATTACTATTGTGCACCTGGTAGAATTATCCACTAATTGGGATAATTCTACCAGGTGCATTTTTCGGAATGCCGGTAATTAAGCCACCTCCAGACCAATCTTGCATGTCTAAATAAAACAACTTTTTAGGTGAACACAGAAAGTGATCTTCATGCTTGAAGAATGTTTTTTGAAAAATTCTGAATTTAGATGAAGAAAAAGAATGAACTTTGAGCCATTTTTTTAAAGACCTCTACAGTTCTACTGAACTAAAGTCATTGTTAAAAAGAAAGAAAGAAACTGACAAAGACTCATGAAAAACCAATCCTAATGATGTGATAGGAAAACGAAAAAGCTTGAAGATACACAAGAAGATCAAAAGAAAAAGAAAGACCAAGAACTAACCAAAAGCATTTGCATTCAATTGAAATGGAATAGCAGATACTTTGCGAATCTTTTTAAATGCTTTAATCTAGGCGGAGAAAAAGATTCTTTCTGCCAAGATTATTCACAGCAATTGCACCAATTTTTCAAACATTCCATGGATCATATTAATTTGGTTTTCCATTTTAATTTTAGTTGTTTGGATGATAGAGTCATTCCTTTCATTCTGTTTAAAGACCATAGTCTCCTTTTTTTTGCTAATTTGTTTTTTAATATTTTTTATGGGAGTATTTATTTTAACAGATGCTGCATTATTAGATTTCTTAGATTGATTATAAATTCGTCTCGTCTCAGCAATTGTGATATGATTTCTACATTTTAGCTCTAAAATGTCCTTTTCCTTGATATAAAAAGGGCATCCTCTAGATGTGGCTGAATGTTTGCCTTGACAATTTATGAATTCTTGTGGAGATTGACAAATACCTGCATGAATGTTGACACACAGATGACAAACCTTTGGCTTTTTGCATAGCCTTAAAGGGTGCATGAAACTAAAACAATTTGTGCACAGCTGTGGATTGTCAATAAAAGATTGTTTTTGATTTGTGAACCACATCTTTATATCCACCAGCAAGCTTGTTCCAGGTTTCATGATAAGGATGGGTGATGACTCCCGAGAGTCATCCTGCTTTAGAAAATGCCTCATCTCAACAATTCCAATTTTGTTGTTTTTTGTCAATTCTTCAGCAATCTCTAGCAGCGAGACTGGAATATCATAAAGGAGAAATCGGGAAGTTATATTCTCTTGTATAAAATCTGTTGAAACTAGAATATTCGCCATTGTCTCTAGATTAAGTAATTGGGCTGCTCAAACAGAATCCTGTGTGTTGTAAACATGATTTTTCCCTTGCAAGTAAATTTCATGTTTTCTATATTTGCATGACAGTAGATTTTATCTTTCATGAAAGCTTGTAGCATTAGAGAATTCTTTTGGAGAATTCTTAATTTAGAATCCACATTTGATATTACAATATTAATTTCTCCATATTCATTTTGCCGAAAATATAATACTAGTTCATTTATGGATTTTCCACTTTTAAAGATTTTTTTAGAATACAGAATAGTAAATATCATTTTCTTCTACTGCAGTAACCTTTGAATGGCTCAGCTTTACTAAATTTAGAAACTAAATTTAGAAATTAAAACAGTAGAAAAAAAAAGAGAAAAGTAGACAGATCTCACCTGACTTCAATGCACTATATCGAACATCATTTGAAAACACAATTTCTAATAAAACGAAGGAAAAAGGAGCACTCTTTTGCTTAAAAAATAACAGTACGAAACCACTCAAAATTCAAAAACACCAATTCTCTCGACCAACCAACCTCAACAGCCTTCGGTCTTCAAAAACTCACACATTTACTTAACTAGCTGCTAAATCTAGGCAATTTATTAATGATATGTTTACAAAAAAGTTTTCTTTCCTCTATTTCAAAATTACATTACTGCACTGCTGATTAATTGAAAATCATTAATTTTTTATTTTTTTTAATAAAATAATTTCTTTGTTAAATTTTTTTTCAATGGCCATTTTTGAGTAGCAAACATAAGGAATCAAGAAAGTAGTTAAAAAAGTATTGTGGTATAGATTTTATTTACAAAAATATTGTAATTAACTGCTTGTAATTGGTGACATTCTAGAGATTTTAAATGTTGGCTGCAACTGCTTTCTAACTTATTACACTTAATATACCAAATTATTTAGAGAATCAGATTTATTTTGTATTTCAAAATATAATTTAAAATTATTTAAAATGTAATTTTACACCACAGTCATTAAAATTTGCATGCAAATAACTTGTTTCTACATTAACATTACTTTCAGGAAATGTTGGGTAAGATGAGCCAGATTGCTGATAATGTACTTTATATTTATGTGTTGTTTTTCTGTCAGCATTAGTTAAATGTATACTTTTATTTAGCTTGAATTATTTTGTATTCAGGTAAATAATTTTGAAATTAATTTTTTACTCCTTTTCTGTTGTACAATTTTGAAATTTTGAAGCTTGTGTGATCTGGCGATAGTTTATTATTTTATCAGTTAATATTTTTGTTACAGATAAAATGCGTGGAGTTAGAATTTGCTGAAGAAGAAAATGATACCAAATATTACAGTTCTGCTGTCTGGCTGGGCAACTGTATAAGTCCTGGAGACTGTGTGTACTTGGACCCCGATGTTTTCACTCCTAGAATGGAATTGGAAAAGAAGAAGCAACATTTCAAGGAAAATAAAGTACTTAAAAATTTTTAATTTATATATATATATTATTCATATAAAAAGAAAAAATTATAATGATTTGTATAAATAAAAGAAAGTTTTAAAAAATCTTAAATTGGTTTGATTTGTTAAAAATTTGAATTATTGAATAAATTCCCATCAAATTTAAATCACAAATGCTATTAAACAAAAAAAATCAATGAATGTTCCATGGCAATTTATTAAATAATATTTTTTTTATTAAAAATTTTATTTCCTTATATAGAAAAAATTATTTTATTTTTAATATTGCTATCCCTTTTGAATGAAAGTATTGGTAGATTTTTAAAATCATTTTATTATCTTTAACTTGCCACTCACAAATGTTGTATCATTCTTTAAAAATTATTAATAAGCTATGGAGGAAAAGAGCTCTCACCAATTTTAGAAAAACATTTAGTACAGTCTATAAGTTTTTGATGAGCTACAATATTTAAATATTGTTTTTACAACTATTATTCACAAATTAATTATAAAGTTGCAAACAAGGAAAAAAATTGAATGAATTGCATAATTTTTTTCTAGTGTTTTGTTTGCATCTACAACATTCCATGACTATTTATATGAATTATATTTTTAGTTTGGGGTATGCAATGCTAGTCAATCATCGACAGTTAATTTCATTCGTTATAAGTTCAAATTTTACTCAAAACATTTGGAGATAAGAAAAATTTTATGATAATAAATTAAACTTAATTTTTTTTTATTAAAATATATTGGTGTTTTTTCTTTCTATGTAGTAAGGTCGTATTCTAATAGTATTTTTTTAGTTTTGTTATAAATCATAGAAATTTTTTTCGAATAGAATGTAAAATATAAAAGGTACAAAGATTTGTGTGCTGTTTCTTATGCTAACTTCTATACTCTATGCAGAAAAACTTGCTTTGAGTTCCTTCAGAATCAAAAGATTATAGTCATGAGCTTAGATATTGCCTGTCATAAAGTAGGGTCAATTTATCTTACAATACAAAAGTAATGATTCACTTCAACCTGATTTTCAGTGTTTTTTTACTTTTAATTCTGCTAACTTCCCTTACTTCTCTTTCAAAAAAAATTTCTGAAGTCAGGGAGATGAATTTCATTGAGGTTGAAAAGGCCATTTTTTTTTTCAGGTTTTGAAGTAACCATTCATAGATGTTGCTTTAAGTGATGCCTGTGGGCCTATAATTTTCCATATAAATGAAAAGTGGCTATTTAAATTTTATTTATGATAAACATTTCTCATAAACAACTTATAGTTCTAAAGTTTTTAAAAATCAGTTGCTTTAATTTCATCTGATTTTATATTTCTCACTTCAGAAATCATCTTTTTGTGCATAATCTTGTAATTCATGCTACATTTTTTTAGTACTTACGAGTCAATTGATCAATTATTTATTTTCAAAATTGTTCTTAGGTGGATGAAACAATGTATCCTGAGATATATCGCAGGAAAAATGATTACATTAAAGGGTCCAACCTCGATGTTCCTGAACCGTTTAGAATCGGTTACATCTTAAAGATATTTCAAAAAAAATCTTCACTACCAAAAATTTTGGTTAAGATGTTCTACCGGTAAGTTAATTTAAATTTTTTTTTTTTTTAAATGATGGCAAAATTTCAAAAATAAGTATGTTTTGATTTGAATTATTTTAGGCCACATGATACTCACAAGTGGGATCATCCATCCAGTTATGAATTAGATTTAAATTTGCTTTACTACAGCGATGATGGTAATTTTATTATTTTTTCTTATTAAATAATTTTTCTTTTATTATTTTACGGGGGGTTTTTTTATTAATTTTTATTGGTAGAACATGAATTATAGAAGATATTTTTTGATGCAGTTAACTCTTCCAACTCTTAAAAACTTCATTGGAAAGGAAATCAGCACACAGCTATAAAACCTGCTCCCCATTGCTGAAAATTCCAGAATATTAATTTCCACTAAAAATTAACCATTTTTGTTGGTAGGAAATTAATAAGTGTTGCTCATATTACCATTTTTCCTGTGAAACATATAATAAAAAGATTTAGCTTTTATAAATTATTTAACTTAACATACCCTTCTTTTGTGGTTGCTTTTTGTAGAATTAAGGATTGTAAATATTTTTAGCTTTCAAAATAAATAATATAAAAACAAACCGTAACTTTTGAGTGAACGAAAAATATTGATATGTATAATTTCAGTTAATTGGGTGTTTAACATATCAATATTTTTCTCTCACTCAGAGTCAAATGCTGCTCCCAAATGTTGAACAATTGTCCAAGTTGTCCATATATGTAGCATGGGAATTGCTCAGAGAATAAACGTGCAAAATTTTATTAAAATCCAAGATCATGGATGTTAAATAATATTTTATTTCTGATCTATTATTGTTTTTTTTTTGTGTTTGAATTACTGTTAATTGGCCTGTATATTAATCTGAAATATGGGATCTCATTATTTTTCTACTATGTATACTATATGAATTATCATTTTTATTTATTTGCCTCTGTTTATAGAAATCACTGTGGATTTCAATAACATCAAGGGGAAATGTTATGTAATTTTTGGAGAAAATTTAACAGAATCTGTTGAAGAATATGCTAATAAAGGTCCCCATCGTTTTTATTTCTATGAAAGTTACAACAGAACCTCTAAATCTTTTGAAGAGCCTCCAACTATGGCGCAGAGAATCGGCAGAGTTGGTAAAGTAAGCCCTTTCATGGAACAGTTTTGTAAATTAATGAACGAGTTTGTCTCATGTGTGGTTTATGAGATAATCTGCACCTCATAAATCTATTTTCGATTCTTGTATCAATTATTTATTTTTTAAAATTAATGTTAACTTTTACAACTAGTGCTGAGACTTGCTTCAACCCCTAAATATAAGCATTATCTTTTTTTATTTTTTTAAATTTTCAATACCAAATATGAGAATGTTTCATTTGAAATATTAAAGAAATTTTTTTTCTTGTCAAAGATTTTTTTTATTTAAGAAATCGTTTCTACAATCAATTGGTTTGTATCCATTGATATCAATATGTCATATTTATTTAAATTTTTAAAAAATTAATGGTAATAAAAAAGTTTTAAAAATCTAAATTATACCAAAAGTTTCTTGAAATATTTTAATACAGGATAAACTATTAATTTATTTTTAATAGACTTTCTAATTTTTGGCTTAGTTTTTAAAATTTATTGGAGAAATTTTGTTGCCCCATCTTTTTTTTTTTTTTTTTTTTTTTTTTTTGTTGTCATACTTTACTTTTATATTAGTTTTAACATTTTCAAAAATAATGTACCCATTTAAATTAAATGGTTATTTGTTGATTTCAAGAAGTGTGCCTATATTCAGAAAATCTGTAGATCTATTTATGCAGAGGTGCAGTGTCTCATTACACATACTGTGATCACATCTATCAGCATGTTAAATTGAAATATGTTGCTAAAAAAAGTAAAAATTAGATGGAATAATCTTTCAGAGTATTGAATATATTTTCATTTCTTGGTGATTTATTCTACAAAAAAAATGTGTGAAAATTAAATGTAAAAATTTATAATGACATTGTAAAGAATATTTTTAGAAATGAACAATCTTAGCTTACATCAGATGAAAATACGCTATTAAATATTTTAGAAGCAATGAAAATAAATTAAATTTCATTGCTACAGTAAAAATCTTCTTAAAAAAATTATGTGATTTTTCCTTTGCATTCTGACAACTAAATGTATATCATTGAAAATTTAACTTTTTTGTATTTTAAGATGGTATAAAAAAATTAAATATGCATTAAAATTGATGCAGTAATATTTCAAAATGTTGTCAGCAAAAAAAAAAAAAAAAAAAAAACATTTCACCTAATTTTTAGTTTGATAAAAATCTAAAATGTGCATATCCTCTGTTATTTTCTATGATATTTGGTACCTCTAGACCCTATTGGTTGCCAATAGACAGCTAAGCATATGTTCGCTTTTCTCATAAATAGAGATTTTAAACTAATTTATTAGATATTAAATTATATATATGAAAAGAAGAATGCTGAATATAAAAAGAATGCTGATTATAAAAGAAAAAAGAAAAGGTCTAAATGACCCAATTTAGACATTAAAATCATTATTTAAGTGTAGAGTTGATTGAATTTGGTTCAGGGAGTCATGGATTTCTATCTACTTTCTTTTTTCTTCTCCCCCCCCCCCTCCCAAAAAATTATTTTTTTTTTAAATCTAAATTAGTAATAAAAAATTTGTATGATGTCTTCCTAATGATGTCTTCCTAATTTGTGATGCTGGTTTTATTATTCTTAAGAGGACAACTTTAAAATATTTTTTTTAAGTTTGATATATGAATGCTCAGTTTATTTGTGCATTTGTTACCTTAATTATTAATTTAACACTAATTTATGTGAAATAGAACCTAACTTTGTTGAAGTGACTGCTTGCATTTCACCAAAATCTTATAATATTTTGGTCTTAATAGCAGGGCATTTTTCTTTCTCTAGAAGCAAGAAGAAGAAGGAAAAAATATTCATGATTTTATTTTATTTTTAAATCTGAAAACAAATTTATTTATCAGATTCCTTTATTTCAAATAATGGATCGACACTTGTAGAGAATGTGTATTTTCTCTCTTCCCATTGTGTGATATCCTCCACTGAATATTATAGATGCCCTAATTTAGTATTCTCTTCTATGTTTACTTCATAATCTAAAACAAATTTTGAAATTTAAAAAAAAACACTTTTTAAAGAAATGTAAATGATAATTTATGATAGTTCAGTTTGTATGTGCATTTGTTATTACCTTCATTTTTAAAAATATTCTGTGGTATCTTTTGATTAAAAAAACTATAGCGATAAGTTTATTTTTAAAAAATTACAAATAATGGTCATAACAATCATTTAACACAGTCAGCTCTTAACAGTCATTTTATATGTATATTTTGCTTTCAGGGTAATAAAGGTAATATAAAAGGAAAAAAGAAGACTGTGGGCAAAACTTCCAAAGAACCAACAGAAGAATTCCATCCAATAATTTGTAAAAAACTGAAAACACTAGACGTTTTTGCTGGATGTGGAGGTGATATTGCTTTACATTTACTTTTCTTTTTTGCCATCATTTTTTTATTTGTTCATTTTGTCTTTTAAGCTGTTGAAATGAAGAAACCTGAAACTATATTTTTAAATACTGAAATAATTTCCTCAGTACTTAAAATAGATGTATAAGATAATTATAAGATGGATGTAATTCTAAAAGTAAATAATTCCTTAGATAATGGTAAAAAGTAACTAATTTGTACAATATCTAATCAAGAATATTTAACAAGAGTTTTTTATTGGGTATCTTATGAATTTCAGTATAGCATAACAGATAGAAAGTCACTGTGTCATTCTTGCAGTAGCAGATTTAATAAATCTTCAATCTGATTAACAATTGTTTCCACCTGAAAATAGAAGTCCATCCTTTTAATAAACATTAGTAATTTCTTTGGCTTAAAATATCTTCAAGGTATTTGCACCTCATCAGTCAGTGATCTTTTAAGAAAAAATATAGGTTAAACAACTTATTTAATTCGTCATACAAATTAAGATATGTATTAATTTCACATGACGGTGTCAACTTAAAAAGACTGAATTATGAATTAATTTTTAAAGTAATGGAAATTCTTCCATATTTAATTTTTTTAAAAATTCTATTGGGGGGGAGGGGACATATTCATATTCATGATAAATCTGAGTCATTACGTTTGCTTCTCTAAAATACCTGGGATAATGCGAAAATAGTCTTATTTCGTTATTAGCATTTATCTAATATTTAATACATGAGTCCTGTTATGTTGCCTTTTTTTTGGGGGTAGAGTTTTCAGCAAATAATATGAAGTATATCTCAAGAACTATCACGAATTTCAGAATGTGATACACGTACATAAAAATACCTGCTGAATTGAATTATTAAAAAAAACTTTGCTTCCATAATGGAAAAATTTCGAGATTCTAATTAATTAACTTGATTAATCTGTTTCCCTGTCTCAACAAATCTTCCCTTTAAGCCATTTCCATCTACACCAATTTTATGAAGATGCAATAATAAATAACAAATTACAGAGGTGTTCCATTTTTTTCTGTTGGCAACTGTATATGCTTTTAAGACTAATTTTTTATTTTGCATTGTGAATAAGGAAAGCGTAATGATGATTGATATCTGTCGAGAAAATAAACATACGGCAATTGTGTTAGTGGAAATAACAGTTTAAACACTTTGTTTGACTAACTGAATGTCTTGAATTACAAGTCAAAAAAGATTTATCATGCTTCATTAATAAAAATTTTATTTGTCTGAAAGTTGTTGTAACATCTTCCTTTAGGAGATATTGTTTGAAACTCAATGAATATAATTGCTTTTTATAGAAAAAAAAAATTGAACTGAGTTAGCTAATTATAACAAATTTAGTCCAATATAAAATTGTGATTTATTTTTTCTGTAAAAGCAATTGCTTAAAAGATATTTAAAAAAAAGAAAGAAACATTTTGCAAGGTTCTTTTAGAAATATGGTACCATTGAGATGTGTGCCTGGATAAAAAGTTGGTTTATAAAGTACAGCTGAGACATTAATAAAATACTAAAAGAATCAAAACTACCTGATTTTTTTACATACCAAAATCATACCAAACCATTTTCCTGGACCAGAAACCAATGTTTTTTATAGCTATTTTTCTAACAGAAAATATACAATTAAGAATCTTGTGCAGTATTATTTCTTATTCATTATTTTTAGGTTGTTGTTTTTTAAGTCTCAGTTTTCTTCTCTCTTTTGAATTTTTATTTTAGTAATTTCAGTTTTACTTTTAGTTAAGTATGTCTTTACCATACAAATGTAAGACATTTTACTTTTATTTAATCCTTTTAAACAATATTTAAAATCTATTTATTGTTCCTTTTAAAAAGTATTCTTGAATTTAGAGTTTAATCATTCATCTCAAGTTCATTTCTTCTTTTAAGGACTTTCCCAAGGTTTCCATGCTGCTGGAATCTGTGAGACACTTTGGGCCATCGAGAAAGAAGAAGCTGCTGCACAGGCTTTTCGTTTGAATTTCCCTCATTGCACAGTCTTTACAGAAGATTGCAATCATTTACTGAGGCTGGTGATGGATGTAAGTTGCTTTAATTTGTTTAACTATGCACCCAACCCTTTACAGTTTAATTGCTGATCTGCTGTTTAACACCGAAATAAAATAAAATCTTGAAAAATCCTTGCAAATATTAACTTTTGTTTCAAAAAATGCATTAAGTCCCCCCCCCCCTTAATTTACATTTATTCAAATACAGCAATGTTATATTATTTCTTAATCTGAAGCTTTAAGGACATCATTATAAAACTTCCGACCAAGAATTTCTTATGATTTCATTTTCTGTGAGACTGTTTGCCATAATTTCTCATGTCTAGCAATATGAGTCTCATTCGGATGTCAAATAGAATATAGTGAATTTTTATCTACCTATTTATTGAAACCTCTTCATCCTGCAATGCTTGACAGAAAGAAACATCTATCATTCAACTGTTCAAATCCAAAGTTCAAATAAAATGTGCTTTTAATTGATAATGAAGTCTAACAAATAATATTGTTAAAATGTGTAGAAATACCCAATCTGCTACAGCTTTTTCCATACTGTCATATTGAACTGTCTTAGAGTATGACAGAGTAGAGATATAGATATGATAGAGTTAATGAGATAGAGTAGATATAGTTAATGACAGAGTTTTTATATTGCAAACATTTTGAAAAATATGCAAAAGCTTGTTTCATTCTAAGACATCAATTTGTTTTTATTTTCCAGAAAATGTTATAATAATCAAACTGTGAGTGTTATTTTATGTAATTTGTGACTTTCTATTTATTTTTTTCTTAAGTATTACAGAGATCCAAAAATGCAGCCTTTTTTCTCTTCTCCTCACTAAAGTCTTTCATTCAAAATGTATTACGGAAGTGAAGCCTTACTTTTCTTTTCATATTTTGTATATTTACTTATTTATGCTTTTTTTATAGATTAATACTTTATCAAGCATCCATTACTTTATTACATATAAATAAACAGCAATAAACTTTTATGAAATGTACTCTTTATAATTCAAACATAACTTTTCAGTGAAAATTATTCATTACCTGTATTTAAGTAGTTTAGAAAACTCATATGTTTTTGCCTGTGTGTGTATTTAACCAATAACTCGGATTGTTTTTTGTCTATTTAGGGTCAGGAGATTCTATACAAAGGCCAAAGACTACCGCAAAAAGGCGAAGTTGAATGCATTACTGGTGGACCACCCTGCCAAGGCTTCAGCGGCATGAATCGTTTCAACTCCCGAGAATATTCCTGTTTTAAGAATTCTCTCATTGTATCTTATCTGAGTTATTGTGACTTCTTCCGACCCAGGTGCTAATCTTTTATTTTTTTAAAATTTAATTCTCATAGCTTCTTGAAAAATTAAATAAAGTAAAATAATTTTTGAAAGCAAATTTTTTTGCTGAAATTATTAAACATCGGGAAGTGGAAGCTCGGAGGTAAATATGCTTGCTCCCTCTCTCTGCTCATCAAAAAATTTATTAATTGTATTCCTTGCCCCCCTTCCTCTCTCCTAAAAGAATTTTGTTTTGCATTCATGAAATATTGCATCATTTTAATGTTTTAGTTTTGATATATTGGGCCTTTATCATCATCGGCAAAAATACAGATAATGATTTTTGTATCCTGCAAGTTATATAATGTGAATGCCTAAAAGCATTATTATAACTTTTAATGTTAATATTAAGAAACAGATTGAAATTTTATCAGTTTGAAAGAATTTTATTGTTTGAATCATATATCAGAAGAATTTTATTATTTGTAAAAGAATTCCAAACAGTTATATTTACATTTGTTTTATTGCATATTTATAATTATATAGATTATCATGTAGATTTTGAAAGAGACTACAAAAAAAATAATAGGTGTTTGAAGCTTGTTATATAAAAACTGGTTGCATACTGTTCTGAAATGCTTACTTTTTCTTTTCATTGTAGAAAAAAGCCTTTAAATTGCTTACATTTTATTCAAAGCTTATTTGTGTGAAATTTTATTTAAATCAAGTATTTGTTAACTTGTGCAATTGCTTGTAGTTTTATGTTTTCTCTTATATTACTATTTTCTACTAAGGATTTAATTCATTTCTCAATAGTCTGGAATATTAGATATGCTGTTTATGATTTCTACAATACTAAATTGTAAATGTAGAAATTTAGTAATGAGAATAATTTTCTTGAATATAAATTTGTTTATTTTTTCATTGATTCTTATATAAAAAAAAGTAAATATTTAAAAATGCAATTTTAACATTCAATCTTGCTTCAAATTGTTTTTAAATGATTAATTTATGTATAAAAGTAATTGAAATTTTTGATTTTGTGCTTCAAAATCTCATTACCTAAGGGGTAAGCTTACCTTATTACCTCAGCTTATTTTTTTATTTGTGGAAATGTTTTTATATAACTAGTTTAATGAGTATATATTGTATTCATGACAAAAGGATATGTATAAATTTCTCTTCTGTATATTACTTAAATCCTGTGAAGGGAAGGAAATCGTCAACCTTATCAAAAGATTTTGCAAGTTCTTACTTTTTTCTCTTAAGGTATGCTTTCCCCTTCCCCTATAAATTTGAGTACACACCTGAAGAATGATGACTAAATAATCACATTGCAAGTTTCAAATGTATTTGGTTATTAATATGATAACTAATGACACTTCATACACAAATTTAACTGTATAGATTTGAATGAAGTTTATGAAATAAATTGAATTGATAGCCTAAATGCATAGCCCTTCTGTAAATGAAAAGAAAATATATACATATTTCATTTTAATTCCAAAATCATGAACATTTTATATTTACAGAATAATTATTTTCTTTCCATCAGATTTTTCTTACTTGAAAATGTGCGAAATTTTGTTTCCTTTAAAAGAAGCATGATTCTGAAATTGACTCTACGGTGCCTTATACGAATGGGCTATCAATGCACATTTGCTGTGATGCAGGCTGGAAGTTATGGTGTCCCACAAACCCGCAGGAGGTATGCTCGTGAAATTTGATTATTGGTATTATGTTATTGTTTATGTGTTACAAAATGTCTTGCAGGGCTTTTTTTATGTATACATATAATATGCTAATTATTAGGTAGAAAATTTTCCAAAATATGCATACAAGATGATAAATAGTATTTAACACTTTTGATGGTAGTTTTTTAATTATTGAATGAATCAAATTCAAAACCACTTTTACTGTTTTGTAGACTGAATACCCTTATCAGTGTTAAGTTAATCAAGTTATCATTCTCCAGTTATTCTTTTTAGCAAATGACAGATTTTTAATAAATAATATGATGACATTTTGATTTAAATTAGATTTTAAGAATTGTTAGAAATGCATTTGCTGCTGCATTCATTATATTAGTATTAAAGAATTTTTTGAATAGGTTTTTAAGTCTTTATTCAATTTTATAATAAATTTCATTGGTCCTATCCTCCTCCTCTTCTAAAATTGCTTACACGTCTTGTTCTTAATGGATTTTTGTTATTATAGCTTTATAATAAACTTACCTTATTTTTAATTATTTATTTTTCCAATTTATTTCTTTGCATTGCTTATTGCTTTTTTCTTTCTAAGAACTGCTTTCAAAAAATGTGAGCAGATTACTTGACGTGTAAACTAAATCTGACAATTTATTGTTATAATTTTCTTTCAGGGCCATTATTCTGGCAGCAGCTCCTGGTGAAATGCTGCCTGTTTATCCTGAACCAACCCATGTCTTTTCACCTCGCGCCTGTCAGTTGACTGTAGCAGTTGATGAGAAAAAAGTATGTTTATTAGATATAAAAGTGGGATTTGGAATAGAAAATAAGAAAGAATAAAGTAATATTGGCTTATAAAAATAGAAAATTAATTAGAAGCATTATTTATATAAATCCCATGTAAATAATTCTGCTTTTATAAAATATTCTGCATATGAAAAAATTTATTCTTAAGTTGTTGCTCATACTAACTTAAAAAGCAATTTTTATTAGATTATAGAGTGAATGTTAACCATTTTTCTTTAAGATTGATTAATTTAATTTCAATATAACCATTTTTAAAACTTTTCATGTTTGTAATTTTTTAATATTTCTTTAGCTTGATCATTTTTTCCCTACCAGTGATGTTATTTAGTGAAGAGTTTACAAAGCAATAGATCTCAGGATTAAAAAATAAAAAAATAGTTAAAAGTTTATAAAATTGAAAAGATGTAGAAAATTAATAAAATGTGTTTTTAAATAAATTGATTGTATCTTTGTATTTCTTCCCTCAATATCTGGAAATTTTTCTTACTTAAATTCAGTTTTACTCCTTTAAAAGAAAATTTCTTAACTGTTATTTGCAATTTAATGATGTAATGATTTTTTTAATACTTTTCTGGATCACTATGTTGTTATATTTGAAAACCATTTACAAGTTATGCTCATGGTTGAAATTTTAATATCAAATAAAAATACCATTAATTTAAAAAATTGACTATTTTTTTTTTGTAAAATTATGGACAATTTTAACGGAATGGGGAAAACTAAATTTTTAAAAAAGATAATAGGAAAAAAAGCAAATGTTTAAATAGCATGAAGAATGATGGATTTATTGACTTCTTCTATTATAATTTTATATATTAGGACAATTCATTATTTGGTAAAACAGCTTCTTATAACTTCACATGTTTTTATATTTTCAGTTTCAGTCAAACATCAAATGGACAACATCTGCACCCTATCGCACTATAACAGTCAGAGATGCATTGTCAGATTTGCCTCAAATAAAGAATGGAGCAAAGGCTGAGGAAATCTCCTATTCAGGAGAGGCACTGAGTCACTTTCAGAAAAAGGTAACTTTTTTTATGAATGCAGCATGAAAACATAATATCTTAAATGTTCAATCATGTGGGTGTATATATGTGTTCTCATATTAATGAATTTTTCGTCTTATAATTAAAATTTCAGATTTATTTTTCTACTCATTTTATCTTTCTTGATCGTTTAAGATGCTTCTTTTAATACAAGTAGATTAGTGTAGATTTCTATTAAGTAGTTTTTGAAATATTACAATACTATTTTTGTAAAACAGTAAATGCACACACCACTATGACTTTTTACATGAAATCCAGTAAAATATGTATCTTGTAACTTATCAAAAACATATCCTTATAGATATAATCTATGATTGATCTATGCATTTTGTAATTGAATGTATATTTTGAATTTCCTGTTATCTAATTATAGTAAAATTTCTATGCCATGTTACTGTTCCAATAAGAATCAGATTGCAAATGTGTTTCTCATTGAAACCTGCAATAAAAAAATGCAAATAATTTTTTAAAAATTTTACAATTGTATGTAAATTTAGGAAAATGATAATGAACTTAAGTTTCTTATTAACTTGTCTGCATAAAACATATAGACTACAACTAAGTTGTTAAATTAGAAGATTTATTTTCCCTTTAATAAATTTACTTATATATCTGTGATGATCTTTTCATCAAAATGACGTTACAGCTTAAGCTGTGTGCTCGTGTCAACAGATTAATCATGCAATGCACTAGTTTTTTTTTTTTTTTTTTTTTGCATTCTTGAGATTTATAAATATATATTTGCTATATATATTCCATTAACTAGCAAGCAAAAAAAAATTTTTAATGTTTCTTTTTTTTTAATAAAAATGTTATTTTTTTATGCCGTTGTTGAATTGAATATTTTGACGATCATCCATATATCTGAAGAAACAGTGTATTTTTATTCTGATGAATTGATGAACAAGAACATTCAAATTATTTAACAGAATTATAAAGTTTTATTTTCTAATACTACAACCATACCTTTTGGTTATCATTACATGGCACACTTATCAGTCTTGAAATTTAATAGAGTTATACTGTAGTTAATTTTAGAATTGTCTGATTATACTTGTAAAACCATCTGAAATTTTTCAAGATAATAATATTTATATATGAGACCAAACCTAAATAAGTGAAAAAAAACATTAATTGAATTTTAATTCTTATATCTACTGTTGTTATATTCTTTTGTTTTATTTATTTATCAGCTATTAAATAACATTAGCTCTTATTTATTTATTTAATTACTGTATGTAAATTAAAATAAAAACTGAAAGTGGGAAGTAACCAAACTGCTCCGAAAATATAAACCTAATGGTTTATATTTATGAATGAAATATGTAACTTTTACAGTTCTTAAAGAACTACATTTGTGCATTTCAGTTATATTTTTAATTGATTCTCTTACTGTTAATATTGACTTTTTTTTTTCTTCTTTTTTTTTAGCTTCGAGGAGTGATGTATGAGCCTGTGCTGAGGGATCACATTTGCAAAGAGATGAGCCCACTTGTAGAAGCACGCATGCAGCACATCCCCACACAACCTGGGGCAGACTGGAGGGATTTGCCCAATACAGTTGTCAGGCTGAATGATGGAACTTATACCAAATTATTGTAAGTTTCTAAGGAAAAATAGATCATGAATATATTACAAAATTTCAAAGCTTAAAATAAAACCTGAATTTCTAAATTAATACAGCATTGAAAAAAATCATGTATAAAATTTATGAAACAACTGGCTTTAATTGATTTTTTAACTGATCATTAATTGCTAATTTTTTTAATTCCAAATTTTGCATTGCAGTAAAGTTTTTATGCCAAAAAAAGAGGTAATTTCTATTTAATTTTACAAGGATAACATTTATTATGACTTCAAGTCTTCACTGAGCATTTATATTTCTCTGAAATGATTTAATTACGATGCAAGATCGAAATTTTTTAGAAGAAATAAGCTAAATTCATTTTAACTGACTTATTTTTTTCCCAAAAATGAACATTTCCTCTTTCAAATTTCAAGCTAATGTTCGTTTTTGCTGTAAATTGTTTTTTGAAATCTAATGAATAGTTTGGGGTTTTAATATGTTTTACTTCTGTGTGATTTTTCCTTGTGTTATTTAAAAGTTTTGGATGAAATACAAATTTTTTGCCAAGAACAAATTATCTAGCTAACTATTTATTTTTATCCCCAGAAAATACACTCATCATGACCTGAAGAACGGGAAAGCAAGCAATGGTGCTTTACGAGGTGTTTGTGCATGTGCCAGTGGAAAACCCTGTGATCCGGCAGATCGTCAATTTAACACCCTCATTCCTTGGTGTCTTCCTCACACTGGGAACAGGCACAACAATTGGAGTGGGCTGTACGGCCGGCTTGAGTGGGATGGCTTCTTCTCGACAACTATTACAAACCCAGAGCCCATGGGAAAACAGGTAGATAAATGTCCTTATTGAATGAAAAAAAGCAATGGTGAAGTAATTACATATATATGATTAATCAATGATAGTATTAAATTGGTGGTTTTCAATGGATTCTTTCCTTTTCAAATTGTTATGATAGATAATTATTTATAAAACATACTCTATAGAGATACCATATAAAATAACTTATTACATTTTGCTTTGATTTGTTGCTCTCCCAAAATTTTGAAAATTTAAGGAGGATATTTTTTGCGTATACATTAACTCTTAATTATAAATTTTATGTCTCTTCTTTATTTGAAGACTTTGGCTATGGATGCCTATAAAAGAGAGTAAGATGTGAAAATTATTTGGAAAAAGTGAAAAACATTCTTATAGCAATATGAATTGAAATAAATGAGCAATAAATTTGCCTTAATAAATAAAAAGTGGTTTTAATGCATCATTATTAAAATTATTTTTTAGTTTCATCATCTATTTATGTCATAGGCTGTTTTATCCAAATGCATACCTCCCGGGGGGCACCTCGAAACGAGAATGAGATGCTTCTGGCATGGTGGTTAGATCTCGTCACCCTGTAGGGTACACTAATAGGTGGGGGATCTGACTCCTCCCATCGATGACGGGATGTACTTCCTTCAGAGAGGGTTGTACTGTGGCTAGGGACGACCCTTAGGACCACAGTTCCCGCCAATGTTGCTGTTGCGGCGGTCCGGTCATTCTGTTTTATGGTTTAAATCCGTGTGCCTTCGTGGTGGGTCGGAGAGTTAGATTGTTGACTTATCCAAATGTATTAAAACAATCTATTTATAAAGCTTGTAAAAAAAATTCAGTTAGAAGACCTTATTGTTTCCATATTTTAGAATTTGCCAGAAAATTTCATAAACAGGGTTGCCACAGCACCGGGAGAAACTGGAAAATCAGAAAAATAGAAGGTATTTGAAAATCATCTTTAAAAAAAACCCAGAGAAATTGCAGGGAAATGCGGAAATTTTCGTAAAAACGGGGAAATACAGGAGATTTTAAATCTTTCAGTTTCTTTCTTTTTTTTTTAATTCTGTTTAAAAAATGCCGATCAGTGAATATTGCAGGAATAAAAGATAGTAGCAATATCAAGAAAAATGAAAAAATGACTTAGAACAAATGAAATAAGTGTGTAGTCATTGAAACTCGCACCTTTTCTACTCGTTCCCCCTCCTCCCTTTTTGTATAGACAGTTCCATTTTTATACGAGTCCCGGATTGTGGCAGTTGCGTGAGAGAATAAATTTCATTGTTGGGAATAGCAACATTTAATCTGTTGAATCATCGTGGTGGTGAGTTTATTGAATGGTTGTTTATTTTCTGAGACATTGTGAATTTAAACAGAGTAAATTAGAGAATTTTTTTAAAATTATGGTTGCTTAAAATCTGTGTTTAATACTATTCGAAGAATAAATGTATGAATCCTGACTTAGAAGAATTGGTTAGAGAAATTCTGCAAAATCTGTTTGTTGGATACTGATTGCTTTGTAAGAAACTTATATGTTTAAGTAATATGGGAAGGCAAGCATTTACTAGTCCTATCAAAAGAGGAAAACATGCGAAATTATATGCCAGTTAAAAATAGTCATAATTGATATTGGACTGAAAGGGATTCAGGAGAAGATGACATGTTAAGTACGAAAACAACAAATTTGAAAATAAGCCAATTTTTGAGCTTTTTAGTTTAAGAACAATAATCTAAAACATAACTATTGTAGGCATTAAAATTTGTTGCGTTACATTCGTCCTTGAACCTGTTAACAGGGTAATAAATTGATATTCAATTTGTCCTGCAAAGAAAGATTTTATCATACCTGATTAGCATGTTAAGGCATTCAATCAGAAACGTTTTCACATATGTTCACTGATAATGAAATAGCCCCCCCCCCCCAAAAAAAAAGTACTTTAAATCCTTTGTTGTTGTATATTTTTTTTACAACGTATTTTGTTACAGACTTTTATCATTCTTTTTGAACAGTAGTGAAAAATACATTAAAAGAAGCATGATCGAAGTAGCAAAAATATTAAACTTATTTTTGATAGACCTCGATGATCCTAAAAATATAAAGCTAAGAAAAAAATAATAATATTGGAATATTGACTAAAAGTTGCGAAATTACCAGTGATACTATTGAAACTGGGGAAAAAAAGTTGTTTTTTAGAAGAGTGTTTTATATTTGAGAAGAATTCTATAAAAGACATTTGAATGCATGTCCAAAAATTTTAATGTTTAAAAAACTTTATCTTATATTTATTGAAGAATATTGCCTTTACTACTTATTAAAACTATTCTCTATTGTTATTCCATTGTTGCTAGCACATACAGGAGAAACACAGGGAATTTTTTTTTCAGATTTGAGTGGCAACCCTGTTTGAGATAATTGTGAAGGTAAATTGTTTATCAATAGCTTCAATCCCAACTGATCTTTCAAGATCGAATAATCATGGGAAATGTGCTTATTGCTTTTATGCAGTTCAGAAATTGGAAATTCCCTTGTTTAAAATATGCAGAATTGGCTAGTTCAGCAATTTCAATGAAATATAAGAAAACTAAAGGTCACTACAACTTATAAATTAAACTACGAATTTTTCTTTTTAAAATAAAGGGGTGTAAATAATAATCTCTTGTACATATAAACTAAATAATGTAATAGTTATTTTTGATTAAGATGTAATGATTTATGTATAGCGTTTTTATATATATCAAAAGCTAAGTTCAAATATCTGTAGATATATTCTAAGATTCAATTTCTTACCTATTATATTGCTATGTCTTTAAATCCAAAAAAATTTTTGTAATACATTGGAATGTTAAGGTATTATTAGAGTGAGAATATTACTAATTTTTGTAATCACTTTCCCTGATGTCATTCTTAAAAATTGATATTCAATTTACTACCAAAAACTTGCCAGAGATTTAAATTTTGTTAAAATAAGGTAAAATACCTCACTAAATGTTTCAGGGCCGTGTACTTCATCCTGAGCAACATCGATTGGTGAGTGTTCGAGAGTGTGCTCGATCTCAAGGTTTTCCTGATTCATACAGATTTTTTGGAACAATTTTAGACAGACATCGACAGGTAATCTTTGCTGCTGTTATTGTTTTCAAAAATGTTTTCTAATAATTATATGGATAATATAAATTATAAAATTTAAATAATCTGGTTTTTAAAAATGTAATGCATTGTATTTGCTGTTTACCATTTGTATTTTTCTAATAAATATTTTCACTCATTTGATGTTTATGTTGCCAACTTTCTCCTCTATAACATAAATAATTATTCTTTTAATACAAAATCTTATAACAAAAATAAATAATATGTTCAATCAAATATATATTTTTTGTATGATGCGAAACAAATTCAGATTGCAGTTTCATTGATGACAATTTATTTCTTCAACATTTTATTTCATTCATTTGGAAATATATGTTTTTTAGTCTATTTGTGTTGGAATAAAGATGATCTGTACCCAATCATAGATTGCTCTAAATGTCTACATTGCATTCATAATTTTTCAAAAATTATTAGATTTTGAATCTTAACTGTTTTTAATAAATATTTTAATACTGAAAAGAATAATTTGCATAGATTTTGATAATATAAAATAATTAGCATATATTTTGATAATTTCTTATTAGAGATTATCAAAGGAATATTATTAGTCAGATGAATTTCAAGATATACAAAATATGCTTATTTCTTTTGCTGATGTTTTGGTTCATGAATTTGTTTAATCTTTTGCAGGTGGGTAATGCTGTTCCTCCTCCTTTAGCTGAAGCTATTGGTTTAGAAATAAAAAAGTGTCTAGCACATAAGGAGCAAAAGACTGAAAAAGTCATTTTCCAACTTATTGTTTAAATCAAATATTATATTGTATGTTCTGTGCAAAAAGACTTTTAGATGTTTTGTATATTTTGTCTAAAGTTTTACAAATAATTTTAATAATATCATTTTACTGATGCAGTTTTTCATTTTATATTTGTAAAGAAACCATTTTTAAATGCATTTTTTTAAATAAAGTTTTTACAAAAATGTGATGCAGTTGACATTTTCTAATAATATAATGATCTTATTCTATGAATTTTATTATATATATATATATATATATATATATATATATATTAATTAAGTAAAATAAAAATAGGGATATGTTTTCAGGGATTGAACTGAGCATACAATGATATTTAATTCTGAGATCAAAAGGAAAATAATGATAACAAGAATCATATTTTATTCTTTGTTATACAAATTCTGACAGTTCAAATGAAATATTTATAATTAGGTAAATTTCATTTTTATAACTGAGAACAGGGTTTTCATTGTCCTTGGAAACTGAAGCTTATTTTGTTGTATTCAAGGCTCCTGAAAAGTACTTGGTTTTTCATTGAGTACTTGAAAAATAAGCAAAATTTGTCCACAATAATTTAGAAAATTAATAGAATGAATAGAAAATTAATTTGTGACTTGGTTTTACTTTGAGTATTCCACCAATGAAAAAAAATGGTATTGATATGCAAGATTGCCAGTCACCAATCTTGTCTCTCTATATAAGTTAAAGGTAAGAGAAGAAAGTAGAATCACCTCTATAACTACCAAGGAATCTTAAACAAATCCAGTAAAGGAGATAATACTATTATGTCTTTCATTCTCATTGCTTAGTTGTAGTGATATTTAAAGAGTGTGTCAACTCTTGAAATGTCAAACTTTTTCTAAAAAATGTTCTCAAGAGCAAAATTGCTGAAAAGCTCTCCTATAAACCTTAATTTCATTTAGAATTATTACATATGTTTATGCAGTTTTATTTCAATATCATGCAAATCTTAATGTGCATAGCCTAATATTTGATAAAGCATTCAGTAAGTTTGCAAATTGAGCAAATATGTTTATACATTTGATTTTGGAATAAAGAACTGAGAAAGATTGAAACCAGATTTCTGACTTCAACTTTTATGATCTATTTGTCAACCAAGTATATTTTATGAATCATTAATAAGGATTTAATTATTTTATGAAAAATTGGATTTGAGGAAACCATTATCTGTCATCATGCTTTCTTCATTAAATTATTTATTTTATAAAGTTTTGAACTGAAGATAGTTGTGTATAAAGTCGTCGAGAGGTTAAGAGTCGCATAACGAGTCAACAGCAAATTGGATGGTCCAGTGTAGCGCAGGTGTTGAGTGGAGCTCAGGCAATTGCTGAACTGAGCTGTGTGCTGAATCTTGGAATTTATATTCGAAGCAACATCAAGCCGTGTGAGGAGTAACCAATCATGTAGTAGTGAGTCAGCAGTTAGATACAGCTAAAGCGAGGGAACAGTGGAGAATTGCAGGCATTTAGTAAGACCATTGAGAGTAGCTACGAAGACTCCCTTCTTTTGCTGAATTCTGTCTGGCCTCTTTGTGTGCTGTGGTTGTTATTACTACTTGCGGGCTACTGTTCATTGTAGTATGTTGCTTGTGTACATCTCGGCTGTACATTTGTTATCTGCATAATCTTGTCTTCGTGTTACTGTTACTGAGGGGCCTGTTCATTGTGTTTCTTCATCGAATAACAAATCGAAAGAACCCCAAATTCATACTATATATATGTATCCATCCATTTCAAAATTATTATTTCTTGGACCAATCTCGCTAAATTTCAAGCTTTATTTGAAAAAAAAGTTTTTCCAAACTTTTATTCCTCAGGAGGTAGAGTCTCTTTTTTAACGATTTTCACTTTTTGTAAGTCAGAAATTTTTGGATTTCCCAATGATATCTGTTTCTGTTTTTGCGTTTCCACTCTTTAAAGACATAAATCCAGATGTTTGTATGTGTTCAGATTTAGGAGGATCTCACACGCTGAGATTTTTCCAAATCTGATTTTCATAATGCTTTCTCTTTGTATATGAGAAAAGAAAAGAAACTTTTGTGGCACCTCCATTAGAGCTGAAGAGATGTAGACCCTCCTGGTATTACTTTGAAAATATGCCTTTCAGTTTTAAATTTTATTTAGTTAGTTTTTTTATTCAGAGTTCACTGAGCAATGGAAAAGAGAATAAAAATGAAAAAATGTATTTACATATAGGAAATTCTTAAATCACCAGAATTTACTCAGTCTAGTTGTTTTAGTGACATCAGCAGATTTAATTCCCTTAGCATTTAGCAGATTTAATTCCCTTGCATTCAGTGATTCTCGGCAAAGATATCTGCAGTACAGGTTTGGAACTGCACCAATTGATCCTTCAAATTCGAGACTAAATCCTGCTTCCTAATTACACATGTATATTCATTCGTTTTCTCTCATTTTCCATTTTATGGTTTCAGTTTTGCTTTCATAGTTCCCCGAAAAAAATGACAATTGTTGAATGCGTATTCTTTTTTTGTTTAGCCAATCTCAAAACTAGGTTTCGAAATTGAGTAAAAACCTCATTCCATCATTTCCATACAATTAATATGGACTCTCACTATTTGAAAGAAATTTAATGCTTCACGAGACATTCTCTAGATGAGAGATCCTCTGTGTTGCTGACACCTAGCATATATTTCTAACGGGTTTTGTTTAATTTCAGCTTTGGAGCTAATTTTTAGAATCGTTGTATGGCCAAGTACGTATTAGAACATGATCTTCCGTCCATGTCATAGCAAGTCATAACCATGTCAAGGCAACCTCATAATGACCTCATTCTTCCTTAGAATCTGTCCACAGAGCATTTGACACATTTGAGAAAACAACTATACAACCAACGTAATATACACTGGTGTGCAAAACTTAAGCATCAGGTATGTTTTTTGCCATAACTTCACGAGAAATCATCTGAGAGACATGAAATTCAGAAATGAAATACAGCATTTTGTTCTGAAAGAATGACGAAAGCATAGTTGCGCAGAAATGAATACAATGCATACAGTATGGAATCAAACAAAAAAAGGCTTTATTGAACTCATAGTATCGTTACACATGATTGTCTGTCCAAAAGGAAGAGCAGCACGCAGATGTTCCTTAGTATGGGATATGCCCTCCCCTTACTGCAATGGTTGCTTCGCACCGTCTCCCCATACTCAGCACCAGATTGTCCAACAGTTCTTGAGGTAAGAGTGCCCATTCCTCAATCAGCATCTGTTTAAGTTGTCGGGTGTTCCCAGGAGGATGTAATTGTGCCGCAAGGCGTCTCCCCAAAGCATCCCACACATGTTCTATCGGATTTAAATCAGAGGAGCACGCCGGCCAATCCATTCGAGTGATATCTTCACTTTCCAGGAGCTCCTCAACAGCATGAGTCCTGTGTGGCCGTGCATTGTCATCCATAAAAACGAAGTCTGATCCAATGGCACCTCGGAACAGACGCACATGGGGAAGGATCAGCTCCTGACAATAGCGATCTCCAGTTACAGAACCTCTGTCGAAAACGTGGAACTCAGTCCGCCCGTTCATCATAATGCCTCCCCAGACAACAACTCCAGGACCACCGATGAAACCGTACCCCGACCTCTCACCAAATCAACTGGCGTTGGGAATCGCTTGTAACATCACGGAAAGAGACCGTTTCGGTGGTCCTGGAGTTGTCATCTGGGGAGGCATTATGATGAACGGGCAGACTGAGCTCCACTTTTTCGACAGTGGTTCTGTAACTGGAGATCGCTATTGTCAGGAGGTGATCCTTCCCCATGTGCGTCTGTTCCGAGGTGCCATTGGATCAGACTTCGTTTTTATGGATGACAATGCACGGCTACACAGGACTCATGCTGTTGAGGAGCTCCTGGAAAGTGAAGATATCACTCGAATGGATTGGCCGGCGTGCTCCCCTGATTTAAATCCGATAGAACATGTTTGGGATGCTTTGGGGAGACGCCTTGCGGCACGATTACATCCTCCTGAGAACACCCGACAACTTAAACAGATGCTGATTGAGGAATGGGCACTCTCACCTCAAGAACTGCCGGACAATCTGGTGCTGAGTATGGGGAGACGGTGCGAAGCAACCATTGCAGTAAGGGGAGGGCATATCCCATACTAAGGAACATCTGCGTGCTGTTCTTCCTCTTGGACAGACAATCATGTGTAACGATACTATGAGTTTTATAAAGCCTTTTTTTGTTTGATTCCATACTGTATGCATTGTATTCATTTCTGCGCAACTATGCTTTCGTCATTCTTTCAGAACAAAATGCTGTATCTCATTTCTGAATTTCATGTCTCTCAGATGATTTCTCGTGAAGTTATGGAAAAAACATACCTGTTGCTTAAGTTTTGCACACCAGTGTATATATATATTTTATGATGATTTCCGTAGATCTCATAGAATCTTCAGTATCTGTTATTACAATATTCTTAGCTTAGTTTTTCTGCCCATAGACTTTCAGACACCAATAGGGTAACAAAGATGGGACCGAAAACCAAGTGCCCTAGGCACAAAATGTTGGAAAAAATTATTTGAATTTCGTAAAAGTATTTTTAAATCATTCTTTAGAAGTAGAATAAAACTTCTTAAAAGCGACATCATTTTAATATTTCTATTTATTTAGTTATCTAGATTTATTCTTAGATTCAAATTTCTAATTAAGTTTCGTACTCGTAGTTTCTGATATAGACAAACAAGCAAAAACATTTTTTTTTTTTTTTTTTTTTTTTACTAATAAGAGCAAAGGCAGATATATCTCCATAGTATAAGCAAATCATGCTAATAGTGTAAATGAACTAAACTCAGTGTGAAATCTGACTTAACATAATGTCAAAAAAAAATCACATTTCTGTTCACTAACCTATCTTTTCAATCAACAACAACAAAAATCTGTTAGTGTTCGGAAATACCTCATATATTGCTATAAATTAAGCCTAATGAGAAGAACCATTAATAATAAAAATACTATGTATAGGAATTATAAGGAGAAAAAACATTTTTGTGAGGAAAGAGACGTGGACAAAGAAAAGAGCTATTAATTAGATACCTTTACTTTCGCTATTTTTTGAACTGGGATGAATTTATTTTGGTCCGAATTTGTATCAGAATAACTAAAAAAGAAACCTTGGCATTTTCCCTCCCTTAATATTAGTATTGCGCATGAAAAAAAAACTTTCAGGATAGCTTTTTTCTTGCATTGTTTGTAAGGAAAATATTCATTAAATATTCGATCTTATATCGAATTAAATTTAAGAAATAACTCAGTATTCGATACCATAATTATTAAAAAGTAAGAAAAGAATACCAATTAAAATGTTTATATTTAAAAGTACCTTTATTTTTTACCCTAAAATTTAAAGTAATTTGAATTTAAAATGTTAAAAGAAATTCAAAAATATTACTTTGACATAAAATGAAGACAGTGAGTTAATATGCCGCCTTTCAAAAAATAAAATTAAGAATTCGCACTAAGCTTGAATAAATCAAAATATTTTGAATATTTACGAAATTTATATCTATTCTGGAGTTAAATGAGACTAAATAATTGCAGATGAGTAATTTGACTAATTATTCGATAGTCAAATAATGTACATGCATAGCTAAAAATATCTATAGCTTTAGAAGTTATGAAAATCTCCCAAATAGTTTCTGTACACTTAACATACGATGTGAAAAAATCTAATCCTAAAATGAAATAAAAGTTACCTTACTCTTGAGATAAGAGATGATCTGTTATCGTAAGATCTAAAATTATTTACCCATTCATCGTTTAAGAATAAAGTAAAATTCTTGATTTAAAAAATTGCCTGAGATATTGCCTCAGATGGAAAAAAAAAACTCTTTAAAGATTTGATGAAGAAAGAAAATAGTTCTGATTTAAATTTCAATAAATAAAATCACTTTCACAAATAATTCTTTAAAAAAAAATTTTGTTGTTGTTGTTGTTTTGTTAAAATTGGGAGGTAATTGCATAACTAAATACGAGGGTAAGTCAAAAAGTAAAGGGATTTGCAATTTCTCTCTCCAGGGTTTGAAAACGCTACTAGTATCTAATGCTGCATTAATGTAATCGGCAACACTTCCATGCAACGTGTCACTCTTATTCCGGCGTTAATAGTTTAAGTGTAGCAGACTGTTAAATATTACAGCTCCGTTGTCCATCTGCACCAAGGAGGAAATGACGTCTTTTGATTTTCATGATTCTTTTTTGTTCGCGGTAGGTGTTAAACCTGTAGAAATTATTCATCGAATGCAAGCGCAATTAGGTCCAAACGTCATAGAAAACTGTGAAAAGATGTCTTCTTTCAGCAAAATAACGCTCGACCACATTCTGCCCAACGGACTACCGAAATCATTTAGGAGTTGAGATTTGAAGTGCTGGAACACCCATCATACAGTCCAGACCTGGTTCAAAGCGATTTTCATATATTTGGACCATTGAGGAAAATGCTAAAGGAGGGAAGATTTGCAACCGTTGGAGAAGTCATTGATTCTGTGCAAAATTGTTATAGATACTATCGAAAAACTTTTTTTATTCCAATGAAATCAAAAAAGTGAAACTTGTGTTTTGAATAAAGTTAATTTTAAAAAGTGATCCGAGTTGCATAATGGAATTTTTGTTTTGAGAGATCAGCCGTAGAACACTTTTCTGGACTGTCGTTGAGTTTCCAGACTTGCCCCATCTGTAGACTTTTCCATAGTATTTTGGAGGTTTTTTTTAGATGTAATCCAGTGAAGAGTGAGAGAAACTTGAAGTATTCTATTAGGAAGAAAATTATGAGCGAATTTTGGAGTATACAGAATGATATCTAGCAGCAGACGCTTTAATATAAGTCTATTAATATACATATAATTATATGGGCTTTAATATCGAAACTTACACCTCTAAAGCAATTCATTTTTGTATGTGTTTTAGAAATGGCTATGCGAATTCTAAACGACGAGTTAATTGCCCCTTAAAGAAGTAAGAATATTTATAAAAAGTTGTATTTTCTTGTTGAGAAGCAAATATTGGATGATGCATTGTGCCATTACCCTTTCAAAAAATTTTAAAAGACGGATGTGAGAGCAATGGGTCTGTAGAAATTAATCTTCGTTTATCTTTGGAACTAGGATTGTAGGCGAATATTTCCAGTGATCTGGGACAAAAAAAGTTGAAAAATACTTTAAAAAAATTGAGGTAATTATCACTAAGTCAGTAATTTCTAAATTACTGAACCAATTTGCTAGTACATCAGCATTTCCTGCTGAATATTTTTGAATTGCTTGTCTGACTTTCTGAAGATGAGTTGGCAAGTTAAGGATGATATTTGATTCGCCCCAATAATCGAGAGGAACGAATTCAACTCCATGCTATTACTGGAAAAAATTCGGCAAAGAAGTTACTTTGCTGAAGTGGATTCAAAATATATTGATGGTTAAAAATAAAGAGGTTTAGAAAATTTATTTCTTAATTTTAGTGATTATATACTTTATTAAGCATTGAGTAGAATATACGAGGATTTCGGGTTATGCCATTTTTCCCAATTATTTCATTTTGCTTTTTTTAACGTGATAACGAAGTTCTGACGTGCACTTTTTGTGCATGATCCAGTACGGAACTGAAATGTAATATAGGGCTTTTTTTTTTTTTTAATGAAACTGTTGCTTTAGCTTTTTGCATTGAAAGATGACATGAGGAATTCGATCAAGGGGGAAGGGTAATTGCTATTTGGTAATTAATAAATTTTGTGCTTTCCTTGATGGATTGTTAAATACTACTCATTTATGAATCAACACTACATTTTGTCGATAAAATATTTAACATTGTTTTTCATAGTTCTATTCGAATCAATTGTTTTGATATTTCTGGGTACTTTTCCGGAATTCGACCATGTTATTACGACTAGATTATGATTGCTTTCGAAACTGGAATCTTAAGCGGAGCACTGGATTTGATAAGAAATGGATGCTGGGCATAATGCGGGATCAAATAATAAAATCGTACAGGAATAAGCGGTATGAGTTTTGTAGCCAATCAACGAAATCGTCGTTATTTGAAGCATATCTATTTGAACCTCATAAAGGTTGATGTAGGTTAAAGTCACCAAAGATGAAAACGGGATCAAAAAATGAATGGGAAAAAAATGCTTTCGTTCTTGCTATATTAAAGCCTTGAGGAGCATATAAATTTATGATAATAAATTTAAGATCATTGTAGACAACTTCAATTGCTAACATTTTTATGTTAATGTTGTGATAGATTCTTGTTGGAATAATTTTATCAGATGTCATCTTGGAGATGCCTATAACTAGACCTTAGCCCAAACGATCTTATCTGTGTAAACAGAAGGTCTTGGTTGAGTTGAAAAGGCGATCATTTGAAGCAAGAAAAGTCCCCTGAAAGATCCAAACTTCTGCTGTCGAAAAAGAAGGAATGTTAAGCCAAATTATTTCTATTTTTAAGGTGTTTGCAATTCCTCTGAGTAAATGCAAAGCAGAAAATGTTACACGCCACGCACCAACACAAAACAAAAAGGCAGAGAAAACTTCGAAGAAAGAAAGAAAAATGAGAAAGAAGGGGATAAACATGCTTAGCGGAAAAAAGAGAGATAAAAATTAAAGATGAGAAAAAGAAAGGCTAACCAACTTATTGGAACAATTAAATTCAAGATTTTTCATCATAGATACTTGCATCCTATTGCATTGGAAAACTGTTAGATTTTGCGATGTTTTTGGCTGATTGGCATGCCAACATTTTCCCCCTAATTAGATATGTCAGAAAACTTTTCTAGAAGAGTCTTAGTTGTTTTTATCGAGCATTTCGAAGAGAGCTTCTAATTGCTACGTCTTTTTTCATTAATAGTTGGAATAATAGTGTCTATTTTGACATTAATTATTTTTCCGATCTTGATAATTGGCTCATTTGCTTTGATGATTATATAATATTTTGTGTATATTGGTGGATTAAAAATTCTAAGCACCTCAACTGTCATTAAATGACTTCGACACTTTAGTTTCAATATTCGTGAGATGTGCCGCATTGTTAACACAGTTTTGCTTCATCACAATATTTTGTCGGGTGGACAGAATTGAAAAATTTTGCACATTGCTTTGGATTGTCTATAAAAAGTTGAATTTCTAGATTTTTGAACCAGATTTTCATTGGCAAGGAAGCTCCAAGAATGGTGAAAAGCTGAAATTTTTTGCTGCTTATTTTGTTTAAATTTCGATGATTTCTATATCATTACATTTGCTTAATACTTCTGTTATTTCTTCAAGTGGCATTGTGGTAGATATAGTCAAATAAAAGAAAACCAGACTTTATGTTCTACCATATTGCGTTCATTGTGACTTATATAATTATTGGTTAACTTTCCACAAATAAAATACATTGAACTTGAAATTGAATATAAACTGTGAGGCATATAGCGACAAAGACTATTATCCCACAGGAGCGAAAAAGTTAAAATACTACATGGAGCATTAAAATGAAAATGAAGTTGAGTTGTTTCTGTTCGTCAGATCAATCTTGTTTCCACACAAAAGACATGATTTACCTGTTCCTACCGATCTACTATATATGGATCCAATTTATTGGTCTGTTTAAGTATCGAGAAATACGTTCATCACGAAATTCATGATGTGTCGGTTCAGTACTTTCCTTTAGATTCAGTTATTTATTTTGCGTATCCGGAATCGATAATTCTTTTAAGAAGGAACGACACTTCACAACACATCAACTCTTTCCCTTTCATATTCGGAATTTAACTTAGATACCGGTTGTCTATATTTCTCATACATTTTTTAAAACAAGTATGTCAAGTCGACGTCGTAATTATGACGATGATGATGAAGGTTTGTTATTATAAACTTTTTATGATAGATGAAATAGTTCCGATACAATAAGGACGATTTTATCACGAAACTTCACTTTTTGCACACTGTGGAATTTTTAAAGTGTTCTGTTTTGAAATTATATTGATCTAATGTATATTTGTCCCATAAATATCTCAATTATCATGTTTGCAAATGAAGAAAAGGTGAATCAATTACTAATATGCTGCTGTGATTGATATCAAATAATTCTTTAATTTATCAGAAATAATAGTGTAAACAAATCGTATTCATAAGAACAAATTGACAGTAGCAATGACGAAGCTACAAATTTGAAATCCAGAAAAAGAACAAAACAGATTATTTTCAGAATGATATTTTAAAACATATATATGTTTAAACTGTTAAAAAAACAGTTGAGCATTGATAATGAATTTACTATTGAATAAATTTGTGGCAAGAAATATTTATATAATTTCAATAATTTTCGTCGTAATTAATACAAATCAGGATATAATTGTTATTTTGTAGATAAGTTTGTGTACAATGTGTTTATTACAATATTTTTTTTTGTACTTCATGATATTTTTTATCTGCCACTTGATAGTTTTTCACAATTGCAACTGGATGTCAATTTGGAGATTTCATTAGTGAGAGAAGTTACCGAGGGTTTTTTTATTAGCTGTAATTGGAAAATACATCCTATGATATTCAAGGTGTTATCATAATGAAAGCTAAAGTGCAATTTTTAAAAGAAGTCACGTTTATATAATAAACTTTTTGCTGTAGAATGCCAATATATATATATGTATCAATTTTCTTTTTCCATTTCTGGCATGGTATTTAACATTGATATTAACATTTTCAATTATTAATTCAGCTAAGTTGTATAGGTTTAAAAAAATTTATTTTTCTTTTTGATTACTTCTGATTTTCTATTGTGGTAAAACAAATAACTATATAGAATATAATAGATTTATTTGTTGACGATTATAATAGATTTATTAAAAACAAGATGTGATTTTGCTCCGAAAGATGCATTTTGGATTGTTTTTAGGAAAATCATTATATATTTTTTTGTACAATTTGTATTTGTTTATATAAAATATTTGCATTGATTTTCTAAGAAAATGCAAAAATCTATATATTTAAATAAAGTATGCAAGTAAAGATGTTAAATACTTGTGTATTTATTTTTAAGGGCAGGGATTTGAAATAAAAAAATCCAAACAAGCATTTATCTGGGCATATTTCTCAATTAGCTCTCTTATGAAATACCTACATTGATGCCTATTATAATAAGTCATTTTTATGTATATATAATATGCATAAGTTTATGTAAAGAAAAATTAGATGCTTTTCATAACTTTTTATTTCGTCATTTATTTTAAATGAAATGATTTAGAAATCAACTCTTGAATTCGAATGAGCAATAATGCTTTTGTCGACTTTTTTTATATAGAAAAAAAATTTATGAATAAAAAAGAATTAACCTTTACTTCAACTGATAATGGGAAACTTAAATAAAAAAAATAATTGTAATTCTTTTTAAATTCTTAAGTTTTAACATTAATTTGGATTCAGATAATTCAAAATTTTAATTATCTTACAAATGAATTTGAATGTGTTTTTTTTTATCTTCATTTGCTTATGTAAATTTTCTTGTAGATTTTTTTTTATTTTTTAAATTTATATTTTTTATTATCTTGTCATAGTATACAAACTTCGTATTATTTGATACATGTAAAAAACTTAGCTACTTTTCAAGTTGGTTTTGGCTACTCTTCAAGTTAAGTTCAAACTACCTCTTTATATTGTTGAATTGAACTAATATCGAATTCTTTACTTCTCTTAAATTAATTATTTAAGTTTAGTCTAAGGAAATATTGGAAGCTGTTCTAATAAGATATTCTATAGGTTGTTAAATTGCCCATTGACTAGATAAATTTGTTTATCATTTGACTCAAGATACATTGTTAATTTTATCTAAAACCTTTTTCCTTTATATATATATATTTCAGATGCCTGAGTTTCTCTGTTTGCTAGAGTTTGTAATACAAACTGTTTAACTCTTAAGCTTTGGAAGTAGTTCTAATAGCCTCTCTGTCTAGTTTGAACTGGAAGTTTCAAAGAAATGGCTATATTCTTCATAATCACAAATATTATTTTTTGTAATTTGATCAATAATTTAAAAGTATTACAAACTTTATTATCTCTCTCTCTGTATATATATAATATACATGCATGTATGTGTATATCTATGCATGCATATATAGATTTTATATGCCATGGGTTTGAGATAGAAATTTGATAATCCTTCAAAAATATTTTTATTTATATACAAAATACCCAGAATTGAGTATTTACTCAGGCTTTAAGTAAACACCCAAAAAATATTTATGTACTCACTGGATGTCTACCCGTCTTGCACCTAGATATGCAAGATGCTTTTAATAACTTCATTGCCTTTCAACCTTGAATGTTGTTGATGATGCTATGCATAAATATGAACCTTGTAAACAATCGAATGCTTTACTCCTTTTTCAGCATTCCATTCATAAAGGATGTCTTCCAACTAAAGAAATAATGCTTACTAATTAGATCTACTAAAATTTTCAGTCATAGTGAAAAAACATCAAAATTTGGCTTAATTTTTAATTAATTATAATTGAAATTTCAAAAAATAATCCAATGTTTACACTTACATCTATTCCCCCCCCCCCCCAGCAAAAAGAAGTATATTTGTGTCAAATTTGGTAGCCAATGGTCTGGCTTGTAGAGCACCAACATGCACATTCATCTTTATTATATATGCAGATAATTTAAAAGTTCAATTTTTAGTGTGTGAAATGTCACCTTTGGCGATCAGCTGGTTCGTCTAGAACATTGGTTATATTTCATTTCATTTCATTTCTATAGACGTAACTTCAGGATTGTGGAAATTATTAGGCATTAAAGGCATATTATTTTGTCTCGTATAGCTTTTGTTTATTGTGTGCATGAACCTTTTTAAGGGATGTCGATTCTATAAAATCATAGCACTGTTAAAAATGTAAATCTCCAGTTAATCTACTTTTCAAATTTCATGGTATTGAATTTTGTATTCTTTTATCTGTCATGTAACCTGCACAGATAATAAACAAAACAATGAAGGAAAATCATACAGTTAGGTAGTTGATGAAACAATGAAAACAATTTGAACTTCTCGAAAATGATGTAATCCATTGTTGGAAATAAGTCACACCAAAAAATTTTAAAACTGCCTAAATTCATGAAAAACTCTCAGTTATTAAATTATCATTAAAGAAACAAATTTTGAAATCATGTGAAATTCATTTTTGTATGAGTACTTTTTTGGAAACTTTTTTTCAATATTCTTTTTGATCGGTAGTTTTTTCTTTCAAATGTTGCAATGTGACCTATTGATAATTCTTTTTTAAACATATGAACCATTGTAAAGAATGCACCATTGAAAGCTCAAATTTTCTTATTATACTATTTCAAGAATCTTTTTGTTCTTAATTGCTATGGCATCAAACTTAAAAAGATCAAAATTTTTCTTTAAAAAAACATTAGCTTATTTTTGCTAACATGGGGGGGGGGGTGCTTTGATTAATATATCATTCTGTGATCTGAAAATTTCTAAGTGATCATATATCTGCATACATCTCATAATTTTTATTATAATTTTAGTATTCAGTAATTCATTTACATTTAATTGCATTAAAAATTTTTTCATCTTTAGTTTTAAAATTGAAAGACATTTCAATCACTAAATGTTTTGTGAAGAGACATTAATGAAGATCCCCTAGTAAAGAAGATACATCATGCTAATGTTTGTAGGCATTGTTGCATACACAATTGGTAGTAGTTAAAGTCTGACAGCATTGCAAGACAAATATGATCTGACTGGCCATTTTATTTTGGTCATTTTGTTAGTATTTCTTTACTTTTAATATAGTGTTGATTCTTCTTGCCCTTGATCATACAAGTTATCGATAGGTTATTTGTAAAACTTGGTATTGTGTTTAATGAGCAATATTTACCAGTAGTCTGATACATATATCAGGATGTTTGATGGTTTTCCCATATTTATACCATAGATGCTCAATAGAAATGAGTTATGGGATAAAACGAAGTAAATTCTAATTCATGTTCACGAGACCAGTCCTGTATTACTAGCATCAAAATAATAATGTATTTGGTCAGCAACGGTGTTAAAATGTTTTATTTAAATACTCTTGAACACAATTTAAGAAGCCTAAAACATCCCAGGGAAGCATTTACACTATGCTGTCATTCTACTTTACTGTTTTGTGTTTTCTTTTCCAAATTCTTATGCATGGTATAGTTGAAGCAGATATCTGTTAGCTACACTGTTTGAACTGCTTTCGTTTTCCATGCCTCAAACAATGTATTGTATGGAAAACATGTATTCAGAGAACCTTTGAAATGTTTAAGGTCTGCTGAAATTTCTTATACTATTATTGCTCTACTTTTTAAAGATTTACTTGTTGGTTACAACTACAAATTGTGCCTATTATAAGTTTTTCTTGGGTGCTAAATTAACTATTTATAGTTCTGTATAATTTCATAGTTGATTTTTTAAACTATGAAATTAAAAAAAATCAACTATGCTCTTAAGGAAGCAGCAGTTTGGTGTAAAATAACTTTCAAAAAGGAAATAGCATTTTAATCAAATTGAAATATATATTTTCTAAGGCTTGTTGTAATATATAATTTTACAGAAATTTCCGTAAATTTATGAATATTTTTTTAAGTAGTATTTTCACTAACAATCAGAATTCAATTGTTTTTTGTGTACGTGACTATTATTCGTTTTATATTTTTTTATCTTTAAATTCCTTTATATATTTTTCTGTATTGAAATAAAAACATTAAACATTTTTTGTTTTATTTTTTTAATACTAGATAATTATCCAAGTAGAAAAAGAAGACGTTTTAGTGCCGAACCCAAAGAAATTGAAGATAGATTGGAATCTCTTATTGTACGAGTTGGTGATAAGGTATGAAAAATCCTGGCATTAAAATAAATTAATAAATATAAAGGAGCTCTTGAGATAAATAAGTATTAATAGTTCTAAGCTATTTTACTTTAATTTTTTTCTGAAGTTATGTATTTAGCTTACGCATTCTTAAAGTGTTGATTTCAACTCAAGTGATGCTGTATACATTTGATAAGTTTTTTAAGTAAGATTTGATAAGTTTTTTTTAAAAAACTTGTATTGGCATATTTTTTATAATATTTGAGTTGAAGTCTGTATATAAATTATTTAAAAAATTCCTTAAAATTTTTTTAAATAAAGAGATTTAATTGGTTTTTCCAAATTTTGTTTGTTATTTTTTCTTCATTTCCATGGTTCATTTTTGTACTTTGTTTTGTTATGGCTGCGAGGGGAAAATGTGTTTGTTTTGGGTCCGTGATTTGTTTTCAACCAAAATTTGGTTACAATTGGAGAACTTTTATGACTTTTTACCACCTCTCTTTTAGCTGGTTTAAATTGAAGTACTTAAATTGAAGTAAATAATAGAAACTATTTTTATTTTCAATTATTTGTTAAATAATTTTTTTAACCATTTCAATCAAATGTAAAGTTTTTTTTTATGTATAAGGAGAAATTTGGATTATATCAAATGATTTTATAAAATGTTTTTTAATGTAAAATCCAATTATATGAGAAAGAATTATAGCATAAAATTTAAAAAACTGATGTCCCAAATGACTTTATTTTTATAGAATGAGCAAATCATCTAGAATTATTTTTATACCTTAATATGCATTCATGACTTCTGTGTGGATCAAAAATTCTCATCACTTTTTTTACATTCATGAAATATTTTTGACAAATAATTTTATGTAAACAATGTGTAAAGCCAAATAAGTGTTTTGAGGTAATAAATGCTAATCATAAAAAATGATAAACAAATATGTTTATTGAATTCATATTTATTAAACTCTGTCTTTTATTTTTTCTAGTAACCATGGTAATTTAAATCACATAAATTCTCAAAAGGTTACATTTGTATTTAATTGGTTCTTTGTTTTCATATATCTTGATTTTTCTTTTATCCTAATGTAAAATAAATATTTGGACAAATATTTGAGTTTTCTTTATATTTGACTATAAAATTTATTTATTTATTTTCTTCCAGAGTACCTCTTCTTTAGAAAGCAACTTGGAAGGTCTTGCAAGTGTTTTGGAAGCTGATCTTCCAAGTTACAAAGCAAAGATTATGAGGATATTGGGGGAATGGTAATTTTGTATTTTTTGTAGATTTTGATCCATTTTTATTGTATTAGGTTTTATTTTCTTTTATGCTTATTGTAAGATTTCTCAAACTATAATATGGTTTAATAATTCCTTGTGAAACCAACCAATTAAAATGAATGAATAAATTTTTTAAACCAACGTGTTTTTTGTTGTTGTTGTTGTTTTTACTTATTTGTTGTCCTTAACTTTTAGATAAAAATGGTGATGTTTCATTTTCTTTTTTAACTATTGATTTCAGAAATATGAATGCTTGAAAATTTTACAAGATTTAATAGATTAAATTATGAAAATTTTACATTTTCATAATTTCAACAACAAGTTTCTGTGTTTATGTGAATTTTTTTAAAGTAGGTTGAGTTGTTTAGTTTGAAGGATTATTTATATGAATAAAATACTTTAGTACAAGTTTTCTTTAAATATTTTATTATAATACTTAATAATATACTATTTACATCTTTATTATATTTTATTGTAGTACTTGATAATAACCGAGTTACATTTTAAATATTCAATATTGTTTATTTTCTGTTGATGCTGTTAATGATCAATATTTGAAACATATATTTACTTTTCAACCTCTTGATTTCTTGATATTTCCCTTTGTAGTAAGTAATGAATGGATTTATGATAGCTGTAAAGGTGTTCCATTCAAACTTTGGAATGCAACAAATTAAAAATGGAATTTAAATTAATTTTAATGAACAAATTCAAAAGACTACATTTTCCATTTTTATTGATCATCAAATTCTCATAGAGAAAAAATGAGCAAAATGCATGAAACTTTCCTTGTGGAACAGTAAGCTAATTTGATCAAAAATGAAAATGTAATTTTAATAAATAACTTCAGCAGATGCTGCAGTCCTAATGGACCATTTACTACCAGTTAATTGAACATAGATAGCCACTACTCTGAAATATCAATGCTATTTATTGCTCTGTTGAAGGGGAAAAATCCATTCCAAATAGATTTATTTTGTAATATTGCTTTTTTGTTGCTTTGATCAGTTTCCATATTTATTAAATTAAAAAATATAGTTATTAGGCATGATAATCTTTATTGTAAATTTCTATTAATGGTGTATATCTAAACATCTGTAGCTATTGGAAATTAATTTATCTTCCATAATATATGATACATGTCAGAGCAAAGTTAATAAATAATTTATAATTATATATATAATATTATATGACATTTCCCAATACTTACTTTCTTCATTATATACATCAAGAAAAATTCAGTTAGCTGTTATGATTTTCTTTTAATTTTCCTTCTAAATGAAGGATTAACTTTTTATATAGATTTTTTTTTGATATTTTAAAATATATACATTGACAAACATTTTAAATCTAATGAATTTTATGTATTTTTATTTTGTGTTCATTGCTCAGTGTTACAAGATTGCCTGAGAAAACAACAATCTACACTACTTTAGTTGGTCTTTTAAATGTTAGAAACTACAATTTTGGTGGTGAAGTAAGTAGGTCATTTATAAAAGTTTTACTGTGACATTTTTATACACTTATTTCATTTAATTTATTTAATACCATTAAATCATCACAAATAACTGAGAAAAATAAATTTTTCAAATTTTACTCTTTCTACATTGAAAATCTATTATTTCAATTTTCTTGTAAAAGAAATTCTCATTTTTTAAAAAATCAAATATTTAAAAAATACTTTGCTTCAGAAGTTCTTCTAGTTTTAAAATACTTTTTGAAACATTACTGATTTTACTATTTAAATATGCAGATAAGCTAAATTTATATTTTTATACCAATATTTGGTTGGCAAATCAAAGTCTGAAATATTGAATTTGTGACTTAAATGTTCATAAGATCCTTTACAAAAGATATTTGATCCTTTTTATCCCAAAGTAAACACTGCACTAATGAAAAATATTTTTGCAAAATATGATACCTCTAATTAAGTGAAATTTTATGAAGTCATTATAAAACTGCTAATATTATAAAAGGATTCCCAATTGAAAAAAGTGAAGAATTAAATTTATTTAAAGTGCTCCTCATTCTTCTCAAGCATAATTTTTTTTTCTTTTCTTTTTTAAATGAAGATACTAGCCATCTTTGGTGACCAGCTGGTTTGCCAAGATTAATATTTGCTAAAATTTTTAATGAAGTATTTTATGTAATTTGGTCTCTTAATAACTTCGCCAACAAACATTTTTAAACTTCAAATTTTGATAACCATAACATGCTGTTATAGAAGCCTTACATCATTCTGCCTTATTGTACTATGTATCTCCCTAATATTCTGTCAGCTCCTGTAATATTTGAACCTGAAATTAAAGTAGAAGTGATTAAACCAATTAGTACAAAAGCATTTTTTTAAAAACTAAACATTAAAATATATATATATAATATGAGTACAGAAAGCATAATCATTTGGCATTGGAATTTTATATGCACTGCTGAATAATTTTTCTAATTTATGCAATATTTCAAAAATTGTTCAATAATAAATTCTCCGATTCAAATTCTGTTGTCAGTTTTGCTTTTAGAAAGATTTAAATTACTTAAATAATAATTTATTTTGTTTCAGTCAATAAATATACTTAAAAAAATTTGAAGTCTACATTTTATAGTGTCTTGTGGTTCTAAGGAATCATATTCTGCTAAATATTCTTGACACTTTAGTTAAAACAAAACAAAACATTTTTCTGTGATCAAATTTTATATAGTCTTTCTATCTTGTTAATTGTGTTTGGTAAAATAATCTTGATAATGACAATCTAATATTTTTTCTGCAATCAAATCTGATGCATTTACAAAGCTTTAAATATCATTATTTTAAGACAGTCAACAAGTTAATTATTTTACGCCATTCCGTGTTGGAGAAAGTCTGGACACAATAGAAATATTTTTATTTGGACTGTCCATAAAGCAATCTGAAAGCATGCATTTTTATAGAATAGATATATTTAAATTTTCATAACTCAAACAGTTTTAGTCAAAAAGAGTGGATAATTTTTATATAAAATATTACCATTTTAAGAATATTCAATTAAATATGACTCACACAATACCAAATCTGTATAAAAATTTAAAATTATTAATTTAGCCGAACATTTATTGATTCAAACTACATAAAGTATAATTATTTGCTTCATTTAGACCATTTTTTTTTATAAATTGGATGTATATACATATTATTGAAGTTTTAGAAATTATATGTTGATCTGTTATTGTGCATATGCTGTATATATTAAACTATGTGTGCCTTAAATAAAATTGAATTTATTATATAAATATTTTAAAGGATCATAGAAGACTTTTCCCGGCATTTACTTTATTAAAATTATTGCATTTTATATTTATTTCATTTCATATAAACAAGTGCTGAAAATTACACTTTTCAATTTTAGCTTGTAGTAAGAGGTAACTTAATCTTTTAATTTTAGCTATTGTTAATATGATGGCTACAGGTTGCTGAAAGTTAATTTTTTCTATGTATGCATATTGTGCTTGTTGCATTTTATTTTTATTTTGTAAAGAATAAATTATTGGAAAGTACGGTTAAAATATTATCATTGAAAAGATGATATTTGTTAACTTTAAGGTGATACAAAACAAAAATGACTTTTATAATATTTTCAGAAGTTATCATTAAGAAATGCAAAAATTTCGTTTAATTTAAAATTCTAAAAATCGCTCTGATGTGCTCATTTCGATCCTCCAAACTATGTGTATGCCAAAAATTAATAGCTCTAGATCAAATAGACTGGCCTGTTGAGTGCCAATATTTACATGCATGTACACACATCTTTATTATAAATAAAGATTTGTAAAAAGAGAGTTTAACTATCATTTTCTTTCACACCTTGAAAAGCTAGAATTATAGAAATTTTACACAATTTTGTGTTTAATGATTTAACACCGTTTTAATATTTACAGCACTCAATTGATTTGATTTAATTTTGTTTCCATATAATGAAATCGAATGTTAGTGAAAAAGAGATATTCTCATAATATGTATAATAATTATAAATGAAATGGTAATATTAAAAATATAATTAAAATAAAACGATCCTATTCTCTGTACACTAATAAAAGTTCTTTTAAAAACAATTTTTATTAAAATAGTGGCTATGTGTCTATATATTTGCTTTACTGTTGGTAATATAATTTTGTATACTGTTTTGAAATTTAATTACTTTCTTGTTTTATCCCTTTAGATTTTTATTGAAAATAGATACTATATTGATAGATAATTATATTGATTTCTGTAAATATAATAGATAATTTTAAATGAAATTTTTAAAAAATTTCTTTTAGTTTGTGGAGTTGTTGGTTAAAAGTCTTAGAGAGGCTCTAAAATCCAGAAAATTTGAAGATGCCCGAGTAACGGTAAGTTGTTTCCCCCTTAAATGTTTCAACTAATAAATATCTTCAAAATCTTCATGCTGTTTGATGATGTAAGTACAAGAATAATTATACTACATTGAGAATAGAGATTTAAATTTAGGTACAAAGGTTGAAACAAAAGTAATTAAAAGTACTATACAAACTTAGAAACAAATGAATGTGTTATATGTATCAGCAATCAAACTGTTATTTCTGATTATATGCCGATCACAGTAATTTTCAGTAGAGTTGTCTATTAAATGAACAGTGATTTCCTGCATCTGAAAGATGTAGTTTCCACATTTACATTCTTACATATGCATATTTACAGTTTTTAATATTTTAAAACAATGTAATATAAATATAATTTTTTTTTCATTTTTTTTTCTTTAGGTGAGATTTCTTGCTGATTTAGTAAACTGCCATGTTATATCTGCTGGCTCTATGATAAATTTTCTTCAGACTTTAGCTGATGTTAGTGGTGAAACTGGAATTCCTCAAGTAAGTCTTACATTTGCTGAACTTTAATAACAGTTGTTGAGTGTCACTCCATTCCATAGAATCCAGAAAATTGCACATATTTTCATTACCTTGATCTTTTAGTAAAGATCTTGATATATTAAAATCATAAATTGCATAATTATGTAGAACAGCATATTTTTACAATTTTGATATTATAAGTGTATTATGATATTTATTTTTTTGATTTTCATGAATTATTCTTTTATAAAAAAAGTTTAATGATTTAGTTTTTAAGCAAATTATTAATTTTTGATAGAGTTTTAATAATTTCTAACTAAAAAAATTTTTGTTTGTGAACAAAATACTGTTAGCAGTAATTTTACAAATTTAATGAATTCTAACTATTCAAAAGCATGAAAAAGTCTAAACGTGCAATCATTTTTTTTCGTAGTTATATCTTTAAGTGAAAAAATATATGTTGGCTTATAATATATACAAATGCCTTTATTTACTGTAATGTTTTCGTATTACAAGTTTTAGGGATTCAGTTAAAGATTATTGCATAAAAATTTAATATGAGTTTTAAATATATACTTAACTCATTTCATGATTGTAAATATGTTATTTTGTAATCCTTCACTTCATAAAATGTGAAGGACTTTAAAATTTTGCACATTTATGAATTCATCACAACTACACAGTACTTTAACTAACACAGAGCTTAATTATCAGTGAATTGTTTCAGTGGTGAACGTAAAAAGTGCAATGGATAAAAAGGTGACATCTGATAGCAAATTTGATAGAAAAATGCTTTAATTTAAAAAATAATTATAAACTTAAGCCTAAAATACAAAAAATGCTTAAATTATAAGAATTTTCTTAACGAACTTATAAAAATATATTTAAAAAAAGTGTTTCTAATAAATTTATTAAAAATTTTCCTACATCTTAAATTTAATCTATGATGTAATTCATTTCAGGTCCGTGCTGATTTTTATGTGTATACTGTTTTATGTGCCCTACCTTGGGTGAGTTTTTTATCCAATTCTTTTATATTCAATATCCAGTTTTTTATATCCAATCCTACCTTCTTTGAAACTCAACTTTCTTTCATATTATAATATTATCTGCTTGCTTATTTAAAATACATAATATATTTATAAATAGTCACATTTTAAATGGTAAATTTTTATTGGTTTCCTGTATGATATATATATTACCTTTTATGTGTCCAGAATATTGTATTGCATGAATGATGAGTAAACCACTACTTTTGAGCCTGATATAATACCATTAGGGGTACTATTCTGCCAATTGCAGATTTTAAAATAGAAATTGTGTGGTCATTAAAATACTGTATACTACATATATAACAAAATATAGTTTCACAGCTTCATTCATTACATTGATATTAAACCCTTAACTGCTTACAAGATCATGTGTGATTCACTCCCCAAATCACTTTGTTCCTATATGATGCACTTTCACTATCATCCTTAAAGTTTCTTTCTTAGATGTTCAGAGTAATTTTCTGGTTCATGAATATGGATATATTTATATGGCTTTCTTTCTTATAATAATATTAAATAAACAATTGGGATTTGGATATATCTCTACAACAAACAAACATATATGCAGGTCGGTAAGCTAATCTTGGATTTAACTTCAATTTAATTTTCCATGGGAGATGATGATTTATATACAGGAATCACAATGAAATGTTCTTTACCCCTGGAACACAAGAGAGAAATGTGAAAAGTTTTTCCCTTAATGATTTTATTGAAAGATTCTTATAGGGATTTCTTTGACACATATGAATTTATGAAAGATATCTCAGGTATCTTTGAAAGAAATGTTGTGGGCCTTAGGGGCTTTTATTCCTGCTCATGAGAACTGTATTCTCATCAATTTTTTAGAGTGTTTGTTTGTTAGAAATAAATAAAGATGTAGTATTTGGACCAGGTAATAAGAGAAAGAATAAAGAAAGAGAAGAAAGAGATTAGAATAAAGTAATATGGACTACTTTAATTAAATTTGAATAGTAAGATATATATAATATGCACTATGAAAGTTAAGAGTCCTTACTGATTTTGTTCCTATTTTTCCTATTCCATTATATAGTTATTTCTTACCTCATATATGGAATATTTCATAAGACACTTTATAGCAAGTTTACTATTTTATGTTTGAATGAATTTTAATTGTAATGAAGTAAAATCAATTAACTTCTTAATGTTCTAATAATAAAAACTTTTAATAAAAGTATTTGAGTATAAACGTATCAGTAATTTGTTTTAATTTTCCAATATTAATCATTTTTATTTTACTGAATTTTGCTTTATACAAATTATAATATTTTTATAGGTGGGTCGTGAACTATATGAAAAGAAAGACAATGAACTCGATCATTTACTTCGAATGATTGATGATTATATTAGGTATATTTCTCTTTTTTTTAAATGATAGTGTTTTATATTGGCATATTATCTGTATGTTGTATGACTTTTATTGAGTTTTGTACATTGTATTAGTTTTGTTATTATGCATAGAATGTAATGTTCTGTCGAACTTAGAGCTATCGGATTTGGCATATAGTTCTTGAATAGAAGGTGCTGTTTGAGAAAGGAATAGTTTTTTTTAAATTTTTTCAATAGCTATTCTGATTGAAAATAATATACTTTCTATTCCAAATAAATTCAGATATTTATTTTACTGTGATTCATTTAAAATATTGTGTTATGTATTAAATAAAAAAATCTAATCGCCATAAATAAATTGTGTATGTGTTATACAAAGAGTGCAATGGCAGATGCATTCAAACCAGAAGAAGACGAGTGCTAAATTCTAAAATATTAGTATGTTACAAAATTTCAGATAGGAAGCTCAGAATTTCAGGAAATTTTGTTTGGTCTGCTTTTATGTAAATAATAATATAAAAGTTTCCTTTTTTTTTATTTTAGCAAGCGCCATAAAGTCCACTTACCATCTTTAAAAGTTTGGCAGAGCAGTATACCTCATGTTCAAGAAGAGGTATGCTATATTTAACATCAGCAATCTTTTCTTTATACATAAAAAGTTAATAAATATTATCATTTATAAAAAATGCAAAATGTTTTTTACTGAAATTAAATATGCATTTCAATATTAATTTTATGAATATTTTATTTGAATTAATTCTTCTTATTAGTTTATATCTATATATAATATTAGGTTTTTTTCTTTTTTTTTTTGTATATTCTATACTGACTTGGTTGCAAAATTTTAGCTTTGTAATTAGGATTTGACTGTTTTGACCTTTCACGATGCATACTGAGTATTTAAATCTGTGGAGGTTGAAGTATCCTTTCATTTATACTATTCAAAAAGGCCATTAATTGGTGGTATTTCAAATATTATCCTAGAGAGACTATGAAACTGCTTCTAAACTTTTTGACCTTTAGTAATTTATCTTTTGTAGATTTTTTAATAGATAATTTATTCTTTGGTAATTGTGTAGTGACTTTTAATTTAAAAAAAAAAGCTATTTTTGTTGGAAATATGCTTTCTTTCTTTACATGATATGACACTTTTTTTCATATAAATACATATATTATTTTTGTTATGATTATTTAAAAATATTGTCAAGCTTTTAGCAGAAAAATAATTTCTAACATCTGAAAAAACAAATCATAATTTGAATCTCTTTAAAATGGAGAGAATTTTTCAATATCCAAGGACTTATATTATTGTCTTTTTAAAAATTGCCATCAAATTAATCGATTTTCATAGCTATTAAAATTGAATTCCTGACATTCGCTGACTTTTATTAGTAACCACTTATCATTTCTAATTTCACAGTACCTGGACTGCTTATGGGCCCAAATTAACAAGCTGCGCTCAGACAAGTGGATGGAGCATCACATATTAAGGCCTTACCTTGCCTTTGATGGTGTTTTGTGTGAGGCCCTCCAACACAGTATTCCAACCATGGTGCCTCCTCCTCATCAAGATGGATGCTCCTATCCCTTCCCAAGTGTTGTGTTCAGACTTTTTGACTATACAGATTGTCCAGAGGTAAAAATACATTTGTTTTAATTTTTATAAGAAAGTAATTGTGTAAGAAAGAAAAACCTTGTGAGCTTTTAAAGAAAGGCTTCATTTTGTGCCCCCTTTCAGCCGGAGATCTTGTGATGCGAAGCCTTCAATCCATGCCTGATTAAATAACATAAATTTTATTCTTTTATCTTTACCTAGGAGAGAAAAATAATTCTTAATTTTCTGCATAATAATTTTTAATTTATTATGCAAAATAATTTTTCTTTTTAAATTCATTTTTTTTCCTTGCTTTTAGTTCAGAAACAGATTAATGCATGTTTGCATTTTAAATTTTAGGGTGGTCCTGTCTTACCTGGTGCTCATTCAATTGAGAGGTTTTTAATTGAAGAACAAATTAGAAGAATTATTCAACAACAGTATCTTAATCGAAAGGAATGGTATGTAAAAGATTGTAGGGTTTTTATACATGAAAGAACTTAAATGAGGGTTTTATAAAATGTAATTTCTCTACCTGAAAAATTCTCAGATTTTGATTTTTCCTCTTTTTTTATATTTTAAAATTAAGCCCTCATTTAACTTTACTTCATAGTTCCAGATGCAATAGTAACACTAATAACGTACATGCTATGTACAGTTCAAATATCTTGATTTGAATGTGTATGTAATAAGTTTTTCTCGTTTCTTTCAGTAAGATAATAAAATCCTTAAATGAACTTTAATAAAAATAAGCAGTATATGCAAAAGAATGCAATAAATTAGCATTTTTTAAATCTTTGAAATGATTATTTCTTTTATAAATGTTTATTAATTCAAATGCATAAAATAATGTATTCTTTACTTTTATTCAAAATTAATATTATTTTATTTTTTCAGTGCTGCTGTTCTGCTCAGCTACCCTGGGAAACATAAAATTCCATTGGAATATGTAATTGTTGAGGTGAATTTTATTATTTTTGACTAAATATATATTTTTAACTTCTTAGCTAAGTTTTATGAACTTTAGCTTAATGATTTTAGTTGGAGATCGCAGAGAATTTATATTTTCCTTTGTAAAATATCTAAACTTTGGCAAGTACTTGGTCAAGTGATTTGAATTCAAGGTTTAAGCTTAAGGGTTACTAGGAGACTTTATTTTTAAATAATGTATTACCAGAGAGTACAAATATTATTTTTTATATTTCTGACATTTAATAAGTTATTCCTAGATAAGCAATATAAGCAATAGCACAATTAATAAATCTATTTCTTTTTTTTTTTTTTTTAAATCATTTTTTTACAATACATACATGTACACACTGTTTTCAACTTATGTTCCTTTATAAAAGACAACGGAGGTTGATGCAACGTATAAAAGAAGTGTGAAAAGATGCATATTTATTTGCAATTTACAAATATTACATTACTTTTTGATTTATTCAACGAGCACATTAAGAGAGTTATATTGAAGTTTTGTGTGTCTACATAATGAAAGGTGAGTGCCTGTGAAATTAGCCGAGATGATCTATACCTTTCATTTCTTCATCATATCAAATTGGCAGGGCAAAAAAACATAATGACAAATATCTTATACATTTTTCTTTTGAAATTGAGGGTTTTTCCAATGTGCATAGTCCCCTGGCTAGTCAAGGTCACTGCATATCATTTGAATATTTGCAGTGCTATCTCTGGGACAGGTTTTAGAACAGTAAATGACGTTGGAACACAAATCTCATACAAGAGGAAGTGCGAATAGTAACACTATGTAAATTGGAAAGATGATCGGTGTGCACTGTACACAAACCTAAACTTTCTTAATTCCTGAATAATCCTTTACAAGCTTTGCCTGTTTCTTTCTGAAGACTTGATTTCTTACCATATATAATAAGTTTTAACTCTGCATTATGATAGGATTCTTGCAAAATAATTAATTTTGCATAGCTCAAAAAAGTTTTGATTTCGAGGAATTATTGATTCTGTCATTATCATTGACCTCTATAATAAACGTTGAAAGCATTGTATCACTCTGGTCAATTTCAAGCTCTATGAAAAAAGTATATAAAATCTTTTATCACTGAGAAAGAAGTGAATATACCAAGCTCTACTAAAGCTGCTTATTTTTTTCCAGTTATACAAACAAGCAAAGGAAAATGTACTGCTATTCACACTTGATAAAATTTTTAAAAAGGGATTCAGACAGGAATAGTAAACATTGATAAAATTTACATAAATATAAATTAAATACAAATTTGTTCCTAATAGTGACCCTAATTTGTAATAAGTCACTCAATCAATCTTTGGTATTCGTCTATTATATGTGAATTTAAAAGTTTGATATGATTTAATACCAGCTTTTTTTAAAGTTTCATACTTAATTTTGATACTTGTCACTTCCATGTGATAAACTAAATAAATCATCTCATTTGATTTTGTTGGCTTACACTTTCCTAGAAAAAAAATTGTCAAACTTGGTCAGCATATTTGTGATTGTATATTTAATACCTTAATTTGAAAGAAGGGGTACCTAGTGCTCTCATATTTTATTTGAAATTTAATTTAAATATTGTTATTTTCAACTTATATAGCATGTGCGTGTTAAATTTGTGTTGCATGTTTTCAACAATAAGTTAGTATCTTTAAGTTGAAATAAAATTTGCTGCTTTTTTTCTTTAATATATATTTTATATAAAACATATTGTAATAGAACGATATACAATGAAAGATACATCACATTTTATTAGGTTATGTTATCTGAATTATTCAAACTTCCTGTGGTAACCTTCCCAGAAATTTGTTTGGGGTCTCTGTTCTTGGAGTTATGCAAACTTCAGCCAAGTACAATGCCACAGGTGGTATCCTTTTACAGTACTGAATTATTATTAAAATTTCTGGTGCCTTGCTTCAATTTTATTATTTTATTGTATAAAGAACTCTAATCAAAAAGCAATATTTTTACATTGTTTAAACATGTTTCTTTTAATCATTGCAAGGTATCATTATTATGCGCATTTCCTTTGGAGGTGCAGATAAACTTGGAAAAAAAATCTGGGCAGAATGAAATTAAATAATTTTTTTGTCATTATGATTATGTAGAAATTTTCAGTTTGGGATATTTATGAATGACTCTGGTATAATAATCAGTTATTATTTTTTTTAAAAATTATTTTCGTTTAGTGGACTATAAATATGATAATTTTAAAACTAGGCTTTTCTTTTTGTGACTGATTTCTAATAAATTTCTTTTAGGGTACAATGAATGTTCAAATTAGAGTTGCACGATTATTGAGTTCTTGCTTAGAAATTAAGAACTCAATAATAGTGCAATTCTGTAATAATTTTCTTTTGTTTGCAAAAAAATATCAGCCATACATTCTGACATTTTTTTTTAGGTTTTAGTATGAAATAAAAAGTATTAAATTATTGTAAAAGTTTGAATTGCCTCATATGTTTTAAAATATAATCTTAAAAATTGTTTTCCCAGAATTTTTAAATTGATATTTTATTTCTTTGTAATATTTTGCATGTGTGACATGGTTCAATTTGCCTCACATTTTGAGTTATGCAATTTTTATTTTATTTAGGGAAATAATAATAATAATGCATAATGGCCTGAATACAAAAAGATTTTAATAAATTCATACAAATGACATCAATACATATGTATACAATATAGAGGAAAAAGTTTCAGAGTATTTGCTGAAAATGTAATGATCAGAAAGTATTTTAAAGGATAAAATTAGAAAACTTCATTTTGCAAATATGCTAAAGAATATACTTAAAATGCTTATATTAAGTGAACTGATTAAGATATCAAATATAATGAAGTAAACATTTTCAATGTATACCTTTTAGCCTTAAAAGGGACACCAGATATAACAATTGATTCAATTATAATTCAAGCATTGATTAATTTCTTTCAGCAAAAGATTTTAATCACATTATCTTCTTATGCTATATTTTCACTTGTTTGTATCATTTAGCTTTGAAATTTTTATTATTTATCCTTAATACATCTGTAAGCTTGCACAAGCTGTGGAGCTAATGTATGAGAGGCTGGATACAATGAATATTGATTGTGCAAACAGGTAAATATATTTTTCATTCTAAATACTGGTATTTTTTTTTTTTTTGCATTCTAATTATTGAAATTTTGGAATTATTACAAACACGTGATTATCTTAACTTTATGCATATTTTTCAATTTGTCTGATAACATAATATATATTAGCCACTAAATAAAAATAACTCTCGTATTGCATTTAGCTTCATGCTTAAGTATTTGTTGTGGGAAAATTGTTTATTTTTAAATCTCTTTGCCATCAGTAATGGTATATTACATATAATAGATAATTTTTGGGGGGATAGTTGGATATATCTTTTTATAATGTATCTCTTCATGTTTTGTTTCATTACTTGTTTGAAATTGGTTTATGCATATTTTGTCAGTCATGTTGCTTGATCTGTCTACCACAAATAAATAAGTAATATCAAAATTCAAATAGATTATTTAAAATTCAAACATATTCAGGAAAAAAATTGAATAGCATTTTGAAATCACCATATGACATTGTGGAAGGCGTAAGCTATGAAATTCAGGTCCAAGAAGAGATTTGATATGTTGATAGTATACTTTTTAGGATGTTCATTCATTAAATTGTTAAAGTACAATAGTTAGGCAATAAATCTTTCAGCATAGTTTATATATAAGTAAATTGGTTTATATATAAGTAATATTCTAATTCATATTTTACAGATTTATTTTTTATTTCAGAAAATAATGTTCATTCGTATGAACTTCAATTTTAATTACAATTTAATTTAAGTGACAGGTGAACGCCAAGCCTGCATGATTATATTATTAAAATTGGCGATGGCAATTAAAGATGAAACATTGATTCCATTTTTATACAGTTTTGTCAAGAATTTATTTTATTTAATCAGATAAATTGTATTTTGCACATTAACTTTTGAAGATTTTTTTTAACTGCTTATAAAGGCAAACATCACTAGATTCATTTAGTCCAATAACTTAGCTGATCTCTAATATTGCCTATTGATTAATAAATTCAAGACCATGTTATTAGGTATTTATAAAATTATCAGCTTCTTATTGTAATTTCCAAAGAAAAAAATCATTGTTGTATAATTAGAATCGAGAATTAATTATTAAAACAATAATTTAAGGTATTAGAGATGATAATAATTTAAAATTTTATTAAAGGATTTTTTATTATTATTTACCAGTTTAAGAAAATATTAACATTTTAGCTTTATTGCAACTATTCTATGAATGAACATTTTTTTTTGCATAAAAACCTGATATATAATAATTAAAATATTTTTAAATTTGTAATTAAATTTGAATTTATTTTGAAAAAAAATTTCCAAGATTAAACCGTGATCATATGGATAGCAGGCCATTAAGCTGTCACCAACCTGCTTTGCCTCTGCACAATAGTGACAACTTACTAGCATTTAAACTATGCTGGAGGTTATTTCCCAAGAATTAATTTTCTCTTGCATTTAATACTTTAATGAATGAACACTCTAAATCGGGGATTCCCAATCTTTTAAACATTGAAACCCACTTTTTAGAATCTCAATCTATAGAAACGTGTTTCATTCTCAATACATTGAATTTTTTCATTGACTAACAGCACAATTCTTACCAAAAGAGAGTTCTTGCCGAAAGAAAATTTTGTGAAGGATAAAAAAAATGTTAATTATTAAATATAATTTTTAAAAAATTATTCTAAAAGGCAACTCACTGCAGATTTTAAAACCTATATCAAATTCAAGATCTTGCCTTGATCCATAGAAATTGACTTGCACCCTGCAATTTATTATAATACTAATGTATCATATATCCCAAGCTCAATTTCTCTTCAATGTTCTCCACTTGTAAGTCTAAAGATATTAATTGTGAATATCTGCTTGATTATAAGATTGCTCCTGGGATTTTAAAAATTCTTTCTATACGGTGAAATTTCAGAACAATATGTAGAAAAATATTACACAATAAATTTTCTGAATCCATCCATCATTTGTTTTCTTCTACAAAACTTTCTTTCTGCATATTGTTTGAATCTTCACCCACTTCTTTCCATCATTTTGCTCTTTTTCCTGTATGTGTTTAATTACTTCATCATCAAGAGATGAAGTAATTAATTTTATTATTAATTTTATATGTCTGAATTTGAAATTGAAATTTATATCTTTAAAAATTCTTTTGTTTTTAAATTATCAACTGGTTATTATGGGAACTTTTAATATACGTTTTTGCATCAGCAGAATAATAAAAGAAATATGCTGAAAGCTTATGAATTATCATACATTTACTACACTATTTTTTATTAGTTGATTTTTATTTGTGTATTTAGATTTGCAAGTTGGTTTGCATACCATTTAAGTAACTTTCAATTCCGATGGAATTGGGATGATTGGAGTGACTGCATCAGTCTGGATCCTTTGCATCCAAGGCCAGTTTTTATCCGAGAAACTCTTGCCAAATGCATGAGGTACCTATCTCCTTTTCTTTGTATTCTAGTAGATTTTTTAAAAAAGAAAAACTTACTGAATTATACTATATTATTATATTATTATTATAGCATATTATATAGTATTATATATTATTAAAAAATATTTTTAATTGCATAAAAATTTCTTGAAATCAATGAACGAATCTAAGCACAAGGAATGAATTTTAAACAGCTCCAGCAGTTGGAGAAAAATATTATTATGCCTTAGAAACAAATCTGAAATGATCTTCAAAATATGTGGGACATGTTATTCATATAACTTTTGCAAGAGTGATTTTATGTATGGCATTTCTCCATACTTTTGGGGTGTTCTATTTAAGTGTTTGGTTGGTCTTAATGTATATAGTTTAATGTGTGATGAACATTCAACCAATCCTTGAAACAAGACAGAATGGAGAATAGAAACTTTAAAAATTAAAAATATCATTATTGATATTTGAAAATTTTAAAGCTGTAATGAATATTTAAATTTTAAAAGTTTTTGATTCTAGAATAATGAGAAAATAAGCACCAATGTATTTTTGGAACCTACTTGATTAATTCGAATAGATTATTGATTTAATTTTTTTTTTTTTTTTTTTTTTTTTTTTACATTCAAGCATTAGGAGAAATGCAGTTACTAGATTTCTATTTATAGAAATTGCTAAAAACCATAGTAAAGTAACATTAAATACTTTCTTGTTTGACCGAACAAAAAAATATTTTTATTTAACAATGTTTCTTCACAATATAAAACAATTTCAAATATATATATATAATTTTTTTCAGTCGTCATCTTTACTGTTAGACCATTCTTCATCGTCTGTCATTTGTATAGCTGCTATAATCTCCCTTTTAATTGTTCTGTTTTCTGAAATAAAAAAAATAATTATAATGAATTTGTGGAAATAAGGTATACAGTATATCTATATACAAAAATGCTACTTACTTGTAATTTTTTTTTATTGCTTCTGAAATTTTGAAGCTGTTATTACTTCCAAAACAGATTATGCAATGAAATACTCATCAAGCTTGTGAAATTCAAAACAATTTTTTTCTTTTTAATTTTTCACCCTTTTTTATTTGATATTGAGTTATTTTGAAACTTTATATTTGCATTTCCCAAATAGACATAATGTATTTTGCTTTGAAAAACTGCTGATGTCATTCGGATTCTCATGGTGTAAATTTGTTGCATTATAATTTTGCAAACTTTTTATAAAGGTTTTTTTTAGTTATTGTATTAGAAGTAGTGCAGAACTTTTCAAACTTTACTGTATTAATACTGGATTACTATTAGAATCATAAATTTCACAAACATATTATTCAAATGTTTCATATCTTATGCCTGTCACATGGCAACTCCAAGATTGATTTTTTTTTCAATATTTCAGAAGGTTTTTTTTGAAAAAAAATCTATTGTTCACAACATGTGAGGACATGAAAATCTAATGAACTTGAAACAAATTGTTGGATTTCTATTCACATCTGGGTAACATGTATTTGCATAGTACTCAATAGGGACAAGGCCCTATATGATCAGCCAGATTTTCCATTTCTAACTTGCATAGTGTGTAAGCACTAGTGCCTGGAATTTTTAATGTTCTAAAGTATATGTTCAGAACTTTTTATGGGCTCTTGGGTTATAAGAAAATTCTTATTGTTCTTGTGAATTGCAAGCACTCGCAAAAAAAAAAAAAAAAAAAAAAAAGAATGTGATTCTATTTTAATAGAACTAAACAAACTTTTTGAATGATATGATTTGCTATTCAATTTGAATTTTACTAATTTGAAGTATCTAAAAATCGAAATGACAAATTTTCTCCAAATGTAGAAAAAGTCAAAGATTTTATTAAGAGTTGTGGAAATTAATTAAGATTTTATTGATACAGTCGTATGACCAGATCATAAATGAAAAGAGTTTTCTTGATTAAAAATAGTGAGATTGAAACACTTAAAGAAGAAATATATATTGTAAAACATTTGGTTTTAACTGGATTGGGAAAAAAATAAAAAATAAAGGAGAATTATTAAAACATTTGAGTATGCAAAAAAATACCTTCTTTAAATATGTAAAAAAAAAAAAAAAAAAAAATTAATGGACAAATGACAATCTGAAAATTATAAAATATATTAGCAAAAGCAGATAAACTAAATAATTGAAAATCATAAAGGACAAAAATTGAAGAGAATTTTTAATGTTTAAAAATTTGAAATATTTTAATGCCACCCAGTTTCCAGTTCATTTGTTTCAAGTGTAAAAGATTTCTTGAATTGTATTTGTCTCTCACTTTTCTCTTCATTTTGCTATGCACTGGTCAAAAGCAAAATTAAGAAATTTTTTTGGAATTAATAATTTTTAATGACTTTTGTTTCATCTAAATTGTGAAGGCAGAACTCTTAAATGATTTCTGTGAAATTAGTACCTGTTAATTGCTTTTCGTTACTAGAGTTAAAAGCACTTGTATTGTGATCACAAAACCCTTTGAGCTGTAAGTTTTAGCTGAAATGAATATATTAAATCTTAGTATTCTTTCCTTAAGCATTTAGAAGTAGAAAGCCAGAACTTAATCATGTATTTGAAAATTAGTTGTAAAAATATTTTATTTATATTGATATTTCCATTTCTATATCTAAAATATGTAATTTTATGGTCTTTGAATTTTGAAAAATTAAGTAAATAAAATAGAAAAAGTCTCTGAATTTTTTCTTGAATAAGAGTGAAAAACTTTTGTTTCTATTTTGAATATTTGATAATTTACATTTATCATTAAATGATCATTTGATAGCATTTCAGGGTATATTTGGTTAATTTTTGTATGGTTAAATTAATTAATTTTTCTGCTGTCATTTTTAATTAAATTTAAATTATTTGTTAGACATTTTTGTGAATTTATGAATATTACTTTTGAAAGCATATGCATATTTCTCTAAATGTTTAATAACTATTGTTTTTAGTATGATGATGCAAATGTGACTTTTACAATAAAGAAAGAAGTCACATTTAAATCAAAAGGGGGAGGGGAAATGCTGAATGACATGGCTTTTATTTTTTACTCATTTTCTGAATGCATATTAAATTTTTAAAAAAAAATCTTGCTTTTATATTTTAAACTATTTTATTTCTGTATTATACTTCCTAGACTTTCCTATCATCAGAGAATTGTGGATTTAATGCCAGAAGGTTTTTCCAATTTGCTTCCTTTGAAACCAATAAGTTTATCCAAATATGAACAAGAAGGGGCAGGTGAGAAGGATTTTTTTTTCAGTAAAAATATATTAGTTTTAAATATAAATCCACAATATTCATACAGCTAGTCTTTTAAGAAAAGAAATAGTTCTATTACATTTAACCCCTCACTCCTAATCTGGCCATAACTACTGATTTTGACTACCTTCAGATGTTAGAGGGTTAGAATAATATATAATATTTAGGTTCATTCAGACTCTTTGAAAACTCATTGGATTATCATGGATTAAGATTTCTGTGACACTTTATGATTACAAACTATATGCTAAACATTTCAGTGCACCCTCCAGCTTATATGTGTAGCATGTATTGGCATGAAACCTGCCAGTAGTTTTTTCTAAACCATTAGTTAGCATGCAACCACTTTTTTCTGGTTGGTGCAGATACCTAGAAAAAGGAGCCTGCATGGGGGGAGGAAGTCAGTTAATAGAAGTTTAGTTAAAATTTCTTGTAGTACTAGCGCCATTATTGCATCTTTGACATTGCTGTCATGTAGTATCGGCTACTGCAGAGAAATTCTCTAAGAGATTTTGGTTTGAAATTTCAGGTGTGCACAATATGTAAATATTATTTTATTTATCTTTACTAACCTATGAATATATAATAATTCGCCACTGAATAAAATTGACCGACTATTTTGCCTTTAAATTTATGCAAAACTATTAATCAATATATTGTGTATTTTTAATGTTAAGAGGGGGAAAAAATTGTTTAAAATGTCTCAAATGATACGTTAAAAATATGAATATGCTTGTATTAAGGCTGAAGCTCCTTTGACTAGACGCAGTTATTTTAGATGACTCTTTTTAGGAAAGAAAAAAAAAATTATTTTATTGTTATTTTATTTAAATCTTGAGCTTTAATTGCATGTTTAAATTTCCTTTCAAATAAATGGATTGTAAATAATGGAAAATGGTATAATATTCGGACTGTATTTATTTCTTACAGAAGCCTTACCAGGAACTGTTGCTGCTCAGCAGTTATTGGGGGCATTGAAAGAACGCTGTACAGCAGAAGAAGCTTTGTTAGTGATAAAAGATTTACCAAATCCTTTACAGGAAGACGATGGTAAATTTAATTCAAGATGCTTTAAAAGAAATGTTCTGAACTTAAAGTAATTTTAAAGTTGATTTTAGAAGACTATTCATAGAAATAGTTGCATGCCCATGTATTATGAAAATACTTTCATTTAAAATTAATTGAGCTCTTTAATTTAATATTTGTATTTATTTGTATTAGGTATTTTTGAGGAAGAATAGAGATAATATCATTTTGATTAAATAATATGTATCTTATTATTATTATTTCAGTTGAGCCTACACATAACCCTTTGAAGATAGACGTTTTTGTGCAGACTTTGCTCAAATATGCTGATAAATCTTTTTCTCATGCATTTGCAGCTGTAGCAAAGTAAGTTTAAATCCATTTTAATACTTACTGCATTAGGAATATATCTTCTACTTTTCAGGAAAGTTGCTGTATAAATTAATTTAATTAAATAGCAGTTTTAACTATATCTTATTTTCAAAAAACTTTCAAATACATTTTGTTATGCTGAATTTTGAACATGTAGAAATTATTATTTGATAATCTGTATTAACTCATCTTTTTGTGATTGATATTTTTTAGCTATCGAGAAGTCTGTCTTCATATATGATTAGATTATTGAAGTAAAACTGAATTCAAAATTGTTACTTATGATCATTCACTCTATAAAAGCAAATAAAATGTTAGCAATATATATTGCTAATATTTATTGAATTTTGATATATTATTTGGTTTTTCCAATTAGGGTATTGGTTTAGAGATTTTTCAAAATTACTTTATTGGTTTTTTGTTTTGTTTAGTTTTTAGAATTTTTAAACATATAGTATAAAATTATTCCTAAAGAGTCTGAATATTATGTTTTCAAAATAATAATTAAAAAAATGTCAGAAATCTATCTTTTATTTTTCAAATCCCTGCAGCTGATGAAACATTCACATTTTTATTTTTGCTGTTTACTGTTTAATATAATATCATTATTATCAAAATATTACAGTAACAAAACTTTTGAGTGTATGCTATTTTTTTATTTTGAGGTATCATACAGTTCTAAAGGTTTTATCAACTTCAGAAGAGGCCCAGATTTGCATATTAAGAAGCATGTTTGAACTCTGGCATTGTCACCAACAAGTAAATATCTATCTATACCTTTAACACTTTTTTCAAATAAGTATATCCTGATTGGATTTGCTTCTTTTTAATTGTTTTCTCATTGTTTAACTTACATTCACATTAATTTTTAATGTAAATTCTGCATTGGAACATCTGAGGAAATTTAGACAAAATTTCAATTTTTAGGCTGTTTCGTTGTTTTTGTCTGTCCTTTCTATGCTTTGTTCTTTCATTTATTGTTAAATTAATGCTTTTAAGTGTATTCTTTAATATACATGTGCATCCAAACATACTGAGAACATATTTTAATTTATTTTTTGCAAATTTTTAAATCAATAAATGTTCAAAATTTTAAGTGTTTGAATTTCTGTCTTTTTGTTTTCAAATTGCCTAATAAAAACTTCCACTTTGTGTTTTTATAAAAGAATGTGTAAAGCAGCTTAATAGCAATAAATTCTTGATTATTTGTCTGTGTTCAACATCTTAAGAAAGAATATGGTGTATTATGTTTTGATAAAATGCTATTAAAAATGGTGAAAAACATATCAAACTGACAGACTAAAAACAGCCTCACTTTTGTAACTCTAGTATAAAAAAAAATCCACAACATATTATTCCATTTATAGAACATGTAACCAGTCCTGTGGATGTTTCCTCAAACTGGCATATAACAATCTTAAAAGTACCAATAAAACCAAATTACAATCTCACTTTTGCTGCATGCAATGAAACTTCTTGAAAACCTTAGAATTCTTTTTTTCCCAAATCCGACAGTTGTTTGTATTCATTTGTCAGTTTAAATAAAAATGTTTCTTCACTTCACAAAATATTTCAAGGAAAAGGGCCATCTACCTTCATTCAAGCAGTAAATTCTAGTGTGAATGTTAGTTGAATTTCTGTATAACTGCAGTTGCTGTTACACTCTATGAACCTCGTATGACTAATAACACAATGTAATGCATCACTTTTTTGACCATGGAGATCTGCATTATAAATTCCATTTTGACTGACAGTATCCAACTGACAAACTTGCCTTTCCATTTGATGACTGGTTGATAAATCTTTTACAGTAGTAGCCACATATTCAAAGCTAAAATTGTGCATATTCAATGCTAAAATTGTGCACTTTTGTTAATTCTTTGTAATACAGAATACTGATTTTTTTTTTTTTTTTTTTTTTTTTTGCCATACAGAATATTTCTTGTTGCCACAATTTTTTAAGCATTTTGTCAATGCCATGGTACGATGTTGGTTTGATTCATGTTTTTCTTTCTGTGGAATTCTTGAAAAAGCTACAGTTGCATCATTGTTATTTTGATGAAATAATGCTATGAGAAAAGTCTTATTTTTCAGGTTCAGCATTTTTTACAAAACATGAACTGTTCAGTATTAAATGAATGACAGACACTCTGTATAAAGTACACTTAAGAATTTTTAAGTTGTGATATCACTGCCACTATATGGTTTGTCAATGATTTGAATAAATTAAATGTCTTTTGTGTTCTTAGAGGAAGTAAAAAAATTCAAATAAACTAATCAGTATTGCTTCAGTATTAAAACAGTCTGAAAAATTTTTCTTGGTTGTTGGTATTGCATCTTTCATTGACAAAAGAAGTAACAATTTTTTTTTATTTGGTTTTTACAGAGTATATTGCATACATTATATGCTGGTGAAGTCATGCTTGATTTTCTAGAGCCTTATTCCCTTTAATGATAACAACCTTGTGTCTGTGTGCAGACCCCTTGCCATTAATAAAATTGTTCAAATACATTTTCATGTTTATTTGTATTTTTGGGAGGAGGGGGAGCATTTGTATTAATTCTCTGTTGAATTTATTTATATGCAGTTGTCGCATCACCCATTTCTATAAATAATCAAACTTATTGTATCATGAATAGGAAAATATTCATGTTTTAGAAAGAAAATTTAAAAATTTTTTAAAGTATGTTGAAATATATTATTATTAAGTATTGTATCAAGTATAAATGAAGTGGTTTATTGAAAATGAATTTATAAATGCTGGCATTTGATTTTAGATCTGTGCCAAATCACATATTGAAATATTAATTTGTTATTAAAAATATTTCTAAATAGAAAATCATTTTGAAGATTAATTGAATCATGTAATCATTGTGGAAAGTGAAATTTTCTTATTTATATTTATTTGCATTCTTATGAATTTATGGATTCTAAATCAAGACATTTATAGTCGTCATAGCAGTTCAATTTTATCTGTGATAAATTTTTATACTATAATAATAGTTTATAATAGTTTTTTTCCCCCTTTGTAGATGATGGTTGGTTTGGTGACAAAATTCCTGAAGGCCAAAGTTGTAGAATCTTCAGCTGTAGCAAATTGGCTATTTTCTAAAGAAATGGCATCTGAATTTCCAAAGTAAGTAAAAAATTTTTAAAAAGTTAGTATTTTATAGTTGAATCCCTTGGTAAATAGTGCATAGGTGAAACAATGCTATGTAAGTTGGAAGGTTCTTTCTTCTCTTGAGAATGTAGTAATAGGACTATGTTGTTGCTATTGATGATTCATACCTGCTATGAGAAGTGCGATTATCATTAGCTAATAGGCCAAAATTTCTATGCTCCTTAGATGAGCCTCTGAGGAGTGTGGACGTGTCCCAATTCCTAGGTATCATTACTCCCTTCAAGTTTACTTTTTCTTTACTTAATTATTTTATATCCCATGACAGTAAGTGAGGAAAGCTTCCATAAGTCAGTTTATTTATCACTTTTTTTTGTGGGCAGCAAAACAAAGTTTAAAAAAATGTTACAACTGTGCTGACTAATAAAGAATAGACAAAATATACATCCATTATTTTTTGAAAGAGAATTTGAAAATTGTGGTCACATTGAGAACTCTGCAATGGCAAAAAGATGTTGATGTGGTCAATCATCAATTTTCCTTTCAGTGAAATTTGGTGGGTGTGAGGAAAGTAGAAATTATACCACAAATCCAAAGAATCTGTTACTGAAAATAATATGACTGCATCATTGAATATTTTCACAGGGATCAACTAACTGGAGAATGGGTCATGATCAGAAAATTTTTGTGGAAATATGAGAAATTTATTTTAAAACTAGAATTTTTAAGAAAATTTTGATTATACTTATCAAATTTGATATTTTAATGGTCGTTTTTTTATAAGTCGAATGAAGTATTGTTGAAAACTCATAAAAATAGCATGCAGAGGCTTTCCACATTTTATATTTTTTTAAATAATTTGTTCCTTCTCCTTGATTTCTTGCATAATTTATGATATTAAGGTGATAATACAATAGTATTATAATTTAATTTTTGTTCTAAGATCAAGTCGTGATAGAGGTTCTGTTTGATATTCGTGCTTGTGATCAAAATATTTAGGAACGATAAAGCTAGTTATAATGATATTCAGAACTGCAATGGAGAAGGAAGGTTAATCACTATATCCAATTTACTTCTTTCTCTCTCACACATATATATAAGATAGAGAAGACAGAAAATTTTCATTTTGGGGTGGGGGGATGGACTAGTAATTTGCAAAAATGGTTTTACTTTTATGTTCTTTGGCAACGTGATCAAGACCTTACTTCCATCACTGTTATGAGGGGCTTGGAAGTTTCCTCTTTTTAGTTTCAATTGCTTTCTTTTATTCAAAAGAAGAAATATATAGATCCCCCCCCTTTTATCTTACCATGCATTATGAAAACAAAAATATAAATTTTGTGTTATTAATATACTAAACTATTTTATATAGTGGATATATATATCAGAGGTGCCGATTTTGTGCTATTTTTGAAGGTACATCAATTCATATTTTAATTGAAGCCAGTTTTTTGCCAATTTTTAAAAATTTTAATGATAGTTAATAAATGCATTATTTTCTGGTTCTTCCCTATTCTATAATCCTGCAATCGTACATCATCAGTCTGAGGTGTGATTAAGTAATTTCTGTTAATAAATTTGCTTTTGAATTTCCATAGAAAATTTGCTTAAGATTGAAGCATTATTTGTTTACAGGTGAATGTAAGTTAAAGAATGTTTTAATTGACACTTTTATATTTTGGAACCTTTTAAAAATTTTAATTTTAAAAAAATTTACTGTCAATTTTCATTGAAGCAAAACTGGTTCTTCAGTAACTGCTCACATTATTTAACAATACTATGCTCTTAGCAATATATGTTTAGATGCAATATTAAAAGAAATAAATGCTTATTCTATTTTTTCACAGGATATCTTGTTTATATAAGAAACAGGAAATTGTGATATATTATTTTTTTAAGCAAAATAATACTAATATGTACAATAGTTAAATTTGTATTCCTTTATCATCCTAATTAACTAACTAACATCCTTCAGAATATCTTTTCTGACATTGTAACTTATAATTCTGACACACACACACACAAAAAAAAAAGTTTCAAAACTTTCTGTTAAAATAAATCTATTCTATTTTTCTTATCAGACATGAACTAGTCAAAGTAGTATTTTGATTTATTTGATTATTGTAATGTATCTGATTTTTAAAATCAAAGTTTTCAATGATATTTAATTCTCTATAATAATAATAAATATGTCCCACATTCTCAATCAACATAAGGGAAATTGCAAATCGTTTGTCTTTTCTTCTGTAATTTTGCCGTAAGTTGGCATGCTTTATAAAATGTTAGATGCTTAAGTTAGTAAGTTAGATACTTATTAAAAAACACCTCCATCGATGTTGTTTATATCTCTCCACTGTATTATTTTGTTGTTTCAAAATACATTTGTACAAAATTTTGAATTCTGATCGTTCTTATTTTCTTTGCTGAATTTAAATTACATAGATTGAAAAGTCCTTAATTAGACAATTATAATTTAAAATTTTAACAATGATATATTTTTTTATCCCCCCCCCTTTTTTTTAAAGAATTTATAGAGTATTATAATTGTAAATAATTTATACTCATGAATTTCAATGAATGGTTCATTCAGAAATCTTTATTAAAATGAAGTTTTTGAATACTTTTATGGAGCTAATTAAAAAATATCAACTGACCTTATATCAGACACTATAAAAAATGAATTAATCACTGAAAAATGTCAGACGCTATACAAAAATGAATGAATGAGTAACAGTATGATCCATAGAATTCTTTGTGTAATGGAAATACTTTAGACATAATGTTTGGTAAATAAGTACATCTGTATATTGTTTCTGTACGTTCAGTAAACTTAAGTGTGAAATCATAAGTCGTACTTAAATCTTTTGTTGTTTCAAAGTTCCTTTGTAATGGAAATTGTGAATCAGTTTTTAGTTTTACTTATAAATAATTCGTTGCAAAGAAGTTTTTTAAATGTAATTTTAAAAACAGAGTATTTTGCCATATCTTATAGCTGTTGATCTATTTTTAGATTTTATATCTGGGAAATTTTGCATTTAACTATTAGAGAAATGATCCGTCATGTGACTAAAATCCAAAAGCAAGTTGAAGAATCAAAGAAGAAACTACAAAAGGTAAGGAGAAAAGAAAGAAGAAAAAAATATTACTTTTTTTAGTCAGTTGGTGAAATTTTGGTTCTATTGATGAATTTTATATTAGATATTTTTATATCTTTATGGGACTGTAGTTTAGAAACTGGTCAATTATGTTCTCAATCATGTCACATTATTTAAATACTTTCAAATTTTAATAATAATTTTTTGACCCATTAGTTGAGTTTTTTTGTAGTGTATTTGATAAATACAAGATCTTAAAATTCCATTATAATTTTGAAAATAAAAATAAATTAAAATCTAAAGAGAAAATAATTTAAAATTTTTTCTCTGGCCTACTTAAATTATTTGTTTTTCCTTCAGAAAAAATAATCTTTAATCATTTCCATTGTCTTTCATTTTTAATTATTCTTAGCTTATTCTAACTCACACTGACTTACATGGGATTTTGTAAGCTTAGTTATGTAATATTGGTTACATTTTGCATATTTTGCTGTTTTGTATTTTGCCGTTTTCTATTGTTATCTGAAATCTAAACTGCAATATTATTTTCATTGCTATCCAATTTGTCCTTTACAATAGGCGTTTGAATTATTTTTTTTATAATTTTGAATTACATTTACTGCATTTCCTCCTTTCTCTTACATGAAATATTTTCTTTGTATAAAATTTGATGCTGTGATTTAAGTATTCCTATATTTGATTTAAATTATTCCTATAGAAGAAGAAGCATAATTAAATTAAGCATACATTAGTAATAAATAAGTTTATCTGCATAATTCTTATTTAAACTTTTATTGATTAATGCAGTACTTCGTAGGAAGCTCTAGTTTTATTTTTCAAAAACTAGAATCTCCCTAAAGTTGAAAAAATAAAATTTTACTTTAAAAATAAGATTTTATCCTTAACCTTTAATTCTTATAAATGAACAGATAAAATCAAAATCGGATATATTCAAGAACACTTTTTATATTAATCTCATTGAAATATTTTTAATGATTTCCAATGGTAAAATTTATTTTAATAAGTTTGGTCTGTTTCTAAATATTTATCAAATGCAAAAATTCCAATCGAATAAATATTCAATATTAAATCTTTATTTTTATTAAAAGTTAGATTACTATTTTTATTAAAAGCTAGATTTGGTATGCTCTAAGAAAACTAATGAAATGCAAAAAGAAAACAAAACTTTTAAAACAGAATGCTGTTGGCTACTTCTTTAACATAATCTTTACATTCAGTTTCTGGGATATGTCCAATGTTATGGGATATGGAGCTGGTATCCATATAGTTTGTTTCCATTTTTATTGTTTTCATTTACGTGAGGATAGCCTTCTCATGGTTAGATTTGGCCTGAAATTTGGGATACATTTGCTGTTTGATTGTAAAGATTCATGTATGAAATTTCAGCTGGATAACATTTTTTAATTATTATATGTACATAGACCGACATGAATCCATTTTTTAAACCCAGGGAGGGTTAAATATGGAAATTTATTTAAATAGATCCTTTTTATGAATTTTATTCTTTTTTGGCATTTACAAACTTATTTCAGTTTGCATCAGTTATTTCAGTAACTACCGAGGTGTCTTTAAATAACTGTTTTTAAAATACTGTATAATTAATATATTTTATAATATATTTTTTATAAATGTCTAGATTTTGATTACTTACTTTCATTTTTTGTTGGGAAATAAAAATCTCTAAATCTTATCACTGCTACATAATATTATATATAATTGAGAAAAATCCTCATTTGGTTAAGTTTTCTGGATTGGTAATCTGCTTTATTTAATTAAATTTTAGAAATTGATTGAACTAATCATTAAAAATAAATGCATATTTTTAAACTTTTTTTGAAAGTTAAGAAAGGTGGAAACTTTTCCTTATATTTAAAAAATTTGTCTGTTACAGCAAGATGATGCAATGGAAGAAGATGAGGAGGATGAAGACTCAAACCATGAAAAGCCTTCTGAAGAAATGATCGAAGAGATGGAAGAAAAACTGGACACAACACAGAGTGAACTAAAAAATTTATTCCTCATTATTTTTCAAGTGAGTCTGATAAATTTTGTAGAAATCTTGAATAAAGTAACAATTGATTATAAGATTAAAAAAAAAACAATTTATTGTAAATATGTCATCCAGTCTTATGTAATCAAGTACCTTTTTCAGATGCAAGAACCAACTCTGTAAACAATATCTATATTACAATTTGGTATATATTGTTTTTTTTTATCTAAAATATTTTTCCCACTTAATCTTATTGCAGCCATTAAACAAACTGTATGGGGAAAGATTCAAATATTTTATCACAATGAGAACTTTTTCATGAAGTAAACCCAATTTTGTCAGTAAGAAGTGTTGGCATTATTTCCTTTTGATTATAACATTATTTCCTAATGCTTGCCAATCTATCATTATGATTTGGCAATGTTTGTTTGAGGTTCAGTTAATGGGAAAGTACTCATAACAGTTTCCTCTTGATAAATGGTAACTTATATGTATATTTTTTGTAATGTAGAACTTACAAATTTAGTGCTTGTCCATCCTTCTTTGTGCTACTTCTTTTGTTGCAATGCAATTCTAAATATTTCTGTACACTTCAAAAGAATTTAATTTATTATTATAGTTATTTTAATTTTTGTTTTGATGTTTGCTAAAAGCTGTGTTTTAATTTTTTTAGAGATTTATCATGTTATTGACAGAACACATTGCAAGATGTGAAGCTGAAGGGATAGATTTTAATAATTTCTGGTTTAAATTGACATTGGGAAGGTTGCAAGAAGTATTTTTTCAAGTAAGCTTAACTTTTATTTTTGAAAAATTAAAAACAAATTGCTGCCTTCATATTTTTTTGAGAATTAATATGGTTTGCTAAATTTAAAAATGTTTAATTTATAATAATAAAATTTTTCATGAATGTAACCTAATATTTATCACTTAAACAATTGGTGTGATTTAACTGAAATCTGCTGATATGCAAATTTACAATTAATCAGTAATTTTTGTTGAAGGCCACAATTTGTTTTCTTAGTTCCTGTTCTGGTAGAATTTTTAAAGAAAATGTGCAAACATTACTGCACATTTTGCTAAATTGTTTTAAAAAATTGCCATCGATATGTAAGTTTTTTCGAAAATAAAATATTAATTTATTTGAATATTTTACTGTGTTTTTCAAAATAAAATACTGTCCAAAAAGAAATTGTTTTCCTTTTTCCATGGAATGTTTGCATATTCACATGGCATTTTAAATCATGTATAAGAATTTGTTTCACTTTTTAATATTCAATCTGATATTTCATTCTTCAAAGATTTCAAGTTTATGATTATAATTTTTCTCAGAAAAAAATGGAGTGAATTCATTTGATATCATAAGACAAAAGTTACTTTTTCTTTACTTGATTTTGTTCAGTGATTTTCATCAGTGGAAATCAGCAAGAGTAGTCTCCCTGAAACTTTTTTACATACTCTATAATAAAGGGGTTATTCTCTCTATTTCCTCATGAAAACTGTAAATACTTTGAGTATTCATTTTTTTTTTTCAAAAGTCTTACACATAAGTGTTTTGTGCTACAAAGATTTTTTCTTGAATTTTTTTTAAAATCAAAAGTCTATTTATTAGTAAATAGATGTTTCTTTTTACTTATTAAATGGTGAAGTGTTAAAAGAAAGGTTAATATTGTTTGTAAATGTGGTTAGCAATGGTGTCCAAATAGTCAGTAGTTCATTTAGATGTGACTAAATAATATCCACTTAAGAGATTGAACTTTTTTTTAACTAGTGAGTTTTATTTATTCAAAAATTCGCCATTGAGAAGGGAAACCTACCTGAAATTTTCAGAGTGAGAAACATCTGAAAATGGAACAGGTGTTTAGAGAATACAAATGCTGCTGGATAGATAATGGAAATGTGCAGCGGCTTAATGTTATATGTTGAGAATATTGAAAAGGATAAGATTTCTACACCAAACTCTAAATCATGTAAATTGATTACTAAGTACTGTAAAAATCCGATGCTATCTGTCAAACAGATTTTCCTTGTTAACTGCCAAAATTATCCAACCATGCAACATTCTGCTATAGAGACATTCCACTTTTGCCATCTTTGGCATAGGTTATGAAGGAAATGTCCTCTGGCTATTTGAAAACTTTCAGTGTCTTGAAAAATGTTCTTGAAGGCATGACTGTAAGTAGAATTTCCAAATGTAATTTTTCAAACAAACATTCATATGTCTGATATGAGCAAAATTAATGTAAAATTGTTTAGAATGCTACTGCTGATCAGAAAAAAAAAAGAAAAACAAAATTCAGAAAAACAACCACAAAATATGAAATATTTAATATATGCTTTCATTTGTGTAGTTTTGGGGGAGTCCTCTCTCAAATGTGGTTGCCAGGAATGTGAATTTCGATCCATGGAGAATGCCCAAATAAATAAAAACTAATTAGATGGAAGCCAGTTTTTCTGTTTTTGAAAATGACTGCAAGTAAAAGAATGGTTTTTCATTCTGATTGAATTTATCAACTTTTCAATATATGGAATTCAGTTAATTTTAAGGAATTTAAACTATCCAAAAGTTGAGCTGATAAATTTTTTATGAAGATATTTAAGTGATCAAATCATATCAGAAAATTGAGGGAGGTAATTAAATTCCTGATGATACAATCCCATATCCAGACCATAATTGAGAGGAGATATCTTCGAAATAAAAAATGTAGTAGAGTTGAGAACTTTCAAACCATAAAGAAATTTAGATTAGATGCAAAAAAGGTAACTCTAAACATGTCAAACACATAAACAATAAAAATAATAATATCAAAAGGAAAAGAATAAGAAAATAAGGAAACATATTGCAGATTAACTAAATTATTAAAAATAAAAATAAAAAGTTAAAAATCTGATAGAAGTTGAGATCCGACTACAGAAGTCTTTTAATAACATTGATAAAAGGTGAGAGGATAAAAAAATTTCAGAATCAAATAGTTTTAGGAATTGAGACATATAATAACTTAAAATGTAATTTTATTCTCATACTATTTCCAGTTCTTTTGCTTAAATGTAAATAAATATTTTTTGATTTATAACTGTCTGATGCAAAATATTGACCAGAAGTAAGGTTAAAAATTCTTGTCTAATTAACATTTGTAATTTGTTTCAGTTAAAATGTGAATGATATATATATATATATTGAAATGAGCAAATAACAGTAGTTTGTATGAAATTAAATCTAGTAGTAGTCATGCAATGTGATTTTGAACTTTCAAGTTATTAATTATAAGTATAAAAAGTTTACTTCAAGTATAGAAAATGCACTTTATGCTCTTGATTTAAGTATTAGAAGTAATAAACGACAAAAAAAGTCTCATTTTATCATTTATAGTTAAACATTTTTTATTTACATTTACATGCCAGAAATCTGTCATTTTAAAGTTCTTGAATTTTCTTAAAAAGGTCATTGAATTGTCCTGAAAATTTTTCCTTCAATAAGAGTGGAAGCCCTGTAATTAACTGTGTATTACATTTCGTCTTCTGCTTACTTCCATGGAAATTGAGAATTTTGCAGTCGCAGTATATATGATGTCAGGAATCCCCCCCCAGTCTGCTTTTAATTAAATTATCTGTAGTTAAATTATTTCTAATAATAATTTCAAATCATTTGAATTTCGTTTCTTGTTAAAAAAAAGAAATTATAATCAGACAAGTCTGTAAACCAAAATGATGATTCAATTATTTTGGAACCACTCTGTTTAAAAATGAAATGCTGTCATCACATATATTTTACAGTTTTTCTCCCTCTCAAATTGATAATGTTATAATTTGATTTCAGAACTGTATTCTAAATTTATAATTGATCAATAAAAATTATTTCTAACTTTCCAACAAATATTTATTTTTGTTCATTATTTTCTTTTCCAGCATCACGAACAAGTGTTCAAATATGTGGATACCCTGGAATCTCTGTTGTTCACCAGCGACATCGATCATCACATTCTATCTGTATTTCAGCAGTTCTGTGCTCTGAAAGCATAACGTGATTTGTAGAGAGACATTATTTTTTCTGCTCATACCCACAAATTGTATTAAATATTTTTCATCTATTTTAACTGAGTCCTTGTTCAATTATGACGAATACAGTCTCGGTTAACTTGGCATTTACAAAAAATAATAATAATAATAAAAAAAAATCAAAGAAATGTCTTTGATTGCATATGAAAAATTTTGTTAGAAAACCATGCTGCTGAGAAATTGTATGAAGATTTTACTTGTGATTGGTGCTACTAGCTTTGAAACTTGATATTATTTGATATAACTTGATATAACTCGTTTAAACTAATTCAGACTGCTCTCGCCAAACAAAAGAGCATGAATCCCATCTCATAAAAAAAACTGGCTCCCAGTGGGGCAAGAAATTCCAGGAATTCAATCATTAACCCTGACTGACAGTGAAGGATTAGGTAGTTCTCTACCTCAAACTTGATGATGTTGAACAATGTAGTGATCACTCTAAATATGCACATTTTAATAGTCGGTTTTGGACTAGAAGATTTTCATAATATAAAGGGAATGATAACATTGACCACTATCACATTAAGCAGCATCCACTGTTGAAGTAAAAATATCTTATCTGAATAATCAACTAATTATTCACATGTTAAAGACAACATACAAATAAATAAAACCATAAATAGTCACAAAATGAAATGAAAATTGGTGTTTCTGTATTTATCTACTTCTAATGCACAAAATTGTTTTTTTTGTTTGCCAATAGTTGCATTAACCCTTTGCCCTCGGAAGGTGACTCTCGCTCACCACTTGGTTTGGTGTGGAAACTATTGTTTCTTGAAACACATTTGACATCTGAATGTACAGAAAACATTTGTTATATCGCGTGTAGGTTTAAAAATTATTAAAGTGTGTTAATGCGAAAGTTTTATATTCTAAATTGTGTGTGTACTCATTTTAAGTTGGTGGTAAGAAATTCACTAAGAGCTCTACAAAATGTTTGGAGTTGCTGGTTCGTCCGCGCGAAAATGGCCTCGAGGGCAAAGGGTTAAAATAGAGGACTTATCTAAGAACAGGAGCTTATTTTTTGTGTTTTTATCAATTAAAAATTTTACTAAATAAATTATTAAATTCTAGTTAATTTTTTTTTTTTTTGAAATGTATAGTAGATATTGAAATTCATGAGAGATGCTAAAAGAAAACTATTTTTCATATTTTTAACTTAAAAAAAAGTACTGTAGTCAACTTTTTTTTAATTCATTAAGTTTTGAATTCTTACAAAATATGGCAGTCACACTCTCCACGTTGGTTTTTCTGTTTTTATAAATATTAGCAAGGGATAGCCCATTAAATGCTTATTGAGATGCTTTAGTGCTGAAAAATTCTTATATGCTGTGCTTATGGTAGGAATTCTTTCAGATGTCTTAAGGTTTGTCATAATCAGAAAGAAGGACCTAACACATTCTTGGAGAATTTCAGCAGTTTTCTAGCAACACATTGTCAATTTTGAACTTTTTTATATCAAATAAAAAAAACCTTTAAATACCCTTTACATGGTGGTTTGTAATCTTCATTGGCATAAGGCTTTTTGAGGTAAAATCTCTTTAAAGTCTGTAATTAAACTTACGAATTAAAAAAAAAAATTCAATATCATGCCATTAAAAATTGCAATCCATCATGTCAATAAGACTTGCTGAAGGTAAAATCTCTTCGAAGTCTCAATTAAACTATAAGTTTAATAAAATGATCAGCTCTCTGTATAAAGTTCAGTCGGGAGGTATTTTTAATGCATTTCTTGGAATATTTCTCTAGTTGTATGTTTATCGCTTGTTTTAGAAATTCTTTATCACTACACCATCATGAGTTTTACAGAATTATCGAAAATATTGTCGAATTCTTGTAAAAATGCATTACTTTTACAACCTAAAGAATTGTCTTTGCATGCTGAGGAAAGAGTTCTGCCGTGCTTCACTTACTGTTAAAGAAAGACTATTAAGTTATAATTTCAAGAACTATGAATATGTCTCTTCTTTTATTGACACTAGAAGATAGGTCTTCTTCTGGTTATCAGTAACTATTTTATCAAGTGACAAAGATGAATAACTCTTTAAATGCAAAAAAGAATATCGTATCTCCCAATCTTTATTTTGTCGAGCACATTACTTTAAGTTTAACCCTCTTTTGAATTGGAATGTTATTCCAATTTGATGGTAATGTGTTTACCGACTTGCCGAGATTCACCGATATTATTCTCGCAAATATCACTCAAACACTTCAATAAATTAAATTAATATCTTTCCAATTTAAGGAAAACTTTAGAACAATAAGATTGAATGAAATGGATTATGAATATATGTATATTAAATTTCTACCTATTTTGACCCATATATTTATTACCTAAATCCAAAACATGCAATCTTTGGAACATCTTAAAGTGATGTGACTGATTTTTTCTTTTTCTTTTTCCCCCTTCTAGAATATTAATTCAGTGTTAAAAGGAAAACGGAAACAACCGAATTGGGCGAAATAAAAAGATAAGCATATTCATGCACTCATATCCTAAATTAAGGTCATAAACATGTTTTTCTAAATTGCTACTAATAGAATTGATACAATTTAGATTTTATGTATTTTGAAGAATGGGTAACAATTTCAATCTTCAATTTAGAAAATGAAGTTGTTTATTGAGCCATCGACGGGCTAATTTCATGTGGAGGTGGCTTGGTGAATACAAGAGACACCGAAAGTGATATCTAGATTGTGGAATCAATTTCAAATGAGTTGTCTGTCACAGGGAGGCCTCCACAGAGCAATAATACCTGCTTGGCATTAAGCATAGGCTGACAACGGCTTCAGCTTGATAGTGACTTTGCTGCTGCATCTGGAATACGAATTTCCTGGCAAACAGTATATAAACGTCTAGCTGAGAGGGTCTATTGTGCTCGGCGTCCCGTCGTATGTGCCCTTTGACTGCATCCAACAGCAAAGCCTGGTTGTTGTGGAGCCGAACACACGTCTTGGACTCGACAAGAATGGGGGCGCTTTCCTTTCAGTGATGAGTCGAGATTCAACACACAGAATGATTCTTGTTTGGAGAGAACGAGGAGCTCGCTATTATCCCTACCATGTAAAAGAATTTAGTGGTTGAGAAAGCCTTGTCTAGGGCGGCATAATGTTGGGTAATCTTACACCACTGCACATCTCTGATGCGGGTACTGTCACCGTACAATACTATAGAGATGAAGCCTATATGAGATTGTTTCAGGTGCTGTTGATCCGGACTTCACTTTTATGGACGATAATGCTCGGCCACACAGAGCTTAAATTGTTGATGATTTTCTTGAAGAAGAGGATATTCGCATTATGGATTAGCCCTCGAGATATCCGGATCGCAATCTTATTGAGCATGTTTGTGATGGTTTAGTAGGAGCTTTGCACAATTTAATCTCCTACCAAGGGTCTCCAGGAGTTATAAGCCGCGCTTTTGGAAGAATGGGCCTTGTTGCCACAAATATTTATTGACACTCGTTGTGAAGTTCGCATAGCACTGCACGATGGTTACACTCCATATTAGATTGACTTTTTCTGAGGTAAATGCTTTATCTCTCATTCACGATTTAACAATTTGGTGTACTCTGTTTCTTGATTCACATTTAAAATCTTTTCCATATTCTTATGTTGCTATATTCTTCTTCCCATTGTAATATATCTTTGTATCAAATTTCGTGGCAACTAGCTCATCAGTTTTCACATATTTTATGTTTGTAACCTTAATTTAAGACATATGCAATTTTCATTAACCACTTAATGAATGATTAATGTGCTGTGTCTACCACTGTTTTACCATTTTGCCTTCAATTTATATTAAATTGTATTATACCTTAACCCTTTAAAGGGCCATTTTTTTCTAGTCATATTATGTTAAAATATTAGGCTTGAAATTAAAATAAGAAAAGGGATTCATTTAGCTTATTAGATAAATTTAATTTGATTGGTTAATTAATAATTAACAAATCAAGACACATCATTTTGTCTGAGAAAGAACTGAAGCATCTAAGTTTCTGACTTACTAAAAAAATGTGTCAGAACTTATGCCAACCTACATAATTTCATACAAAGATTGATAAATTTGGTGGGAAGCGTACTTCCCACGGCCTTAGAAAGGGTTAATAAGCTTTTTTGATGTTACCAGAAGCAATGAATGAACTCCAGGTTAGATGTGGCCCAACCCATATTTCATATGTATATCATATAAGCAATGAGGACTTAATTTCAATAAGCAAAAGTCACTTGACATTAAATTTTCCTTTATTAATTATGGCACTTCAAAAGCAATATAATGAAATAAAAAGAACACACAACAAATGAGATCAGTTCGTGCACCGACTCAAGATTCCTCATAGTTGAATGATAAAATGGATCCTCTTGACAAAAATTCATTTTATCATCAACATATTTTCACTTCAATGTAAACAACTTGTTTAATTAATGTTGACAGTTTTACAAACATTTCGGACAAAAAGCATATGCTAAATAATACAAATATGCACAAAATGAAGCATCAACATTGAGTGATGCGTCCAAATGAGTACAATAAAAATTGTTGGAATGACAATTAAAATAAATAAGCTTTAGTTTTTTTATTACATATATTTAACATTTGACTCCTTTGCTGATTATTTAAAGCTCTAATTATCCAAAATGTTTTTTTAAAAATTAAAAACTTTACATATAATTTTTATTTATTTTACACCAAACAACTTATATGCATGTATTTAAATAGTGATTATTTACTGCAGTTAAATAATTTGAAAATGTATTGAAAAAAATTGAGAAATAAACAAAATTGAAGTTTTAAAAATTAATTTTTTTTTTGTTAAAATTTTAAAATAGGCAATCAAAATTTCAATTTTTAAATCTAGTTCTATTCTTTTAAATTATTGAATGAAAGTTGAAATTCATATATATATATATATTTCTTTTCCAGAATTAACATGGTTTTATTTTTTAGAGCGCTTATGAGTGTGGAAAAGAAATTAACTTTTGAAAACAAGAATTCTTGTTTCCAAATGTGATGAATATTTTTGAGAATGCAAGGTTTTGTGTTTAATATACACCAATAAAAGGATTATTTAAAGCATACTTTTTGTTGAAAAGAAAGTATTATGATTTTCGTTCTAAGAGCTTTACACGATTCTACCATTTCTGTTGGAAAATAGAATTAAGGTGAAAGAAATATTGATTAAAATTGTCATTCCATTCAGAGGGAAAAAATACACATAACAAAACATTAGTTTGATTTTCTTGGCTGCTAAAATACAGACTAGAAGCAACCATTCATTTGCATTGATGAAGAAATCTCGTAGTTGTTCAGAACTGTTTGGCAACACTAATACATCATTTCATATGTGTTCATTTGAAATGATGCAAACTGTTATTTGATTGTGCCATTCATTTTCTCTGCATGCTTCATTGTTTCAGATAACAATAGAAAGTTTCGTAAATTGACACATGAAATCTATGCATTATTCTACCTTTTAGTGTAGAATTTTCAAAATAATATTCTTACTATCAGAACAGAAATCGATTTCACATGACATTAAAATGAATGCTGCAAACCATATATTTGTAAGGGTGGACAACTTATATTCATTGTAACACATCTGATAAATCATTTATTAATATAAAAATGACTCATTTAAGAAGTTTTATTTTCTAATTTCATTCCTACCATGCCTTTTGAAATAAAGTTACAAATATAATACAAGTTGAATAAGAGTAAAAACTTCACATTGACACTGAACACATTTTTAAACACCATTCTCGGCCAGTGAGGGTCATCTTCTTCATTTTAAAAAAATAATTCAATTGGCATATTTTATATTATTGAAGCGAGACAACTTTGATAAAGAAAATGTTGTCCACCATAGATTAACATACACTATATTCATTTTCTTAACAAAAATAAATAAATAAATGGCAATTTGAATTATCCCCATTCATAGAAGTAAATTATTCCTAAATTATTATTATTTTTTAATTTGAAGAACTTAGAAGAATACTTTTTGAAAATTAAATTGGGCATTTGGCTTCTTTCTGACTTTTAAAAAGGCAGATGACATCATTGTTGCAAATGAAATGATTCTTGAAATGATAAATGTGTTTCCTTCACTGAGAACAATTCGATTAAAAGTATACTTTAAAGGGAAAAAAAGCTTTTGGCATTATTCTATTTTATTTAAACATGGAGGACGTCTCCATTCTACACAAACTTAAAAAAAATAAATCATTTAGTTTCACAGGAACAATGAAAAAAAAATGCCACTTTAAAAATAGAATTTCTTATGGTCCTACTTTTCGCGGATAATATTTAAAAGTTGAAATTGAAAATGTCGAAGTTCCTTTTGTTGTTAAGATGGTGGTTAATACATGTACATTTTTAGAGAGGAAGAGGTGGAAACTTCAGAAGCAATTTAGGATAATTCTATGCTGCTAAAATCGCTCTTGAATTTTGGAAATCGATCTTGGTTTCGCTTTCGTAATGCCTACGCCATAACGAGCGGTAAGTGGATGAGACAGAGAAACGAGGGAATCCTTGCAAACAGATGAAGTTGATGACTAATACTGAATTCAGTTCAATCATTGCCTGTGGCGTCGAGGAAATATACAATGTTCTGCCACAGTTTTTCGACGAAAACTAGTATCACTGAAAGCAGGCGAGAAAAATAAAACTCACACGGAGACATGAGGCACATTTGCTTTGTTAAAGAGGACTGAAATCAAACACATCTAAGTATAATAAATAATTCTTAAAAAAACATTCAATATTAAGTGTACAGCAAAATTTGAAAATACAGACGCCGGATAAAATAAAATGACTCATCCTGCCGCATTTCCACGTTATATATATATATATATATATAAAGGGTATTAATGTGTACTTTTTTGTGCGAAAGCACTTCAACGAACTGTCTCGCTTCTTAATGGAAGAATGAGCCGACACTTAATCACTCTTCAAAATTGTACTGAAAGGATTTTTGCCTTTTCTTGGATTGCGAGGTAGGACTCCTTTGAAATCTGAAAGGTAAGAAAAAATACGTCAATTAGCCATCGTCCTGAATTATTGTTGTTAAACATTGTTCTAAACTTCTTCATTAACACTGCTTAATACTTAATACTAATTAAATACTTCTCAACAGAAAAATCGTAATGCAGTTAGCTATACAATTTTCAACATTAGCATTATTAAGCGTCATCCTTCATCATCAGTTAAGCACTGTCCTATATTTATAAAGTGAAACCTGTTTTTGTGCGATCCTTTTTTATGCCATTTTATTCGTGTGATTTTTTTAAATTTCGGCATATGAATTGCAACGATGTTGGTATTATTACGCCGTTGTAATCAGTGTAAGCATGCACGCTAATACAATGTATGTACTAATATGTCAACTAATTCCAATATTCTAGAGCAAAATAAATCAACTCTTAATACCTTCAAGGGAAGAAAGCGATTTTGAACCGGGTTTTCACAAGAAAATGCTCGCTTTGGTTTACGACGAGTAATATTGAATTATGTGCATTTAGAGAATGCTTGCATGTTTAAAATGAGACATTAAATTTTAAAAAATGTTTCCATATGAATTTTTTTTTTTGGGGGGGGGTGACCTGTTGTTAAGGTCTAGGCTTCAGAATCGGAAGGCTTCAAGTTCGAGACCCGATTCTATCGAAAAATCATCATGTAAGCGGATTTGGTGTATGCTAAATCCGTCAGGAGCAAACGTCTTCCCGCTGGTGTGGTGTGGAAATTTCTTAGAGGAGGATGCCAACTCAGGTGCCGGCCTCATCATCTGACCGTGGTTCAAAATGACGAGGTTCGTCCCAAAATCCCAAGTATTGCTTTACAACGGGACGTTAATATATCTAAACTAAACTATTTTATTTGGCAAGCACTTTCTCATTATTTCGTATACCTTCGTCAGATTTTCGCTCCCCCTCCCCCTTCACCACATTTTTTTCTTTATTATATTGTCAAAAATTATATGTTATAGCTTTTTATAAAGTCCCGTCCTCCCCCCAACCCCCTTTTCTTTTTCTTTTTGCGGTTTCTTTTATGCGATCCCTATCCATAGTATAAAAACAGGTTTGACGGTACTGTTAAACATTTCCCTGTATTAAAGCAGTCAATCGTTATCCTCAGTGACACAGCTAAGTACTGTCTTGTATTGACATTATAAAAAGATATTCTATCCAGTCAGTTGAGTAGTCCTCTCACAGTAGTATATTACTGTAAAGGAGTACTGAAGAAAAACGATGTTCATTTTATGTTCTCAATATATCTTTCTATGTACCCTTTTCAGTAACTAATCGACTTTAATACACATTCTATTCAATGTCGAAATTGCAAAACGTAGAAATTTTATGATTCGTTTGTATTTGTATTCTAAATTAAAAACAATACATAACAAACAAAACATACTGAAGCTCCAAGAATATCTATTTCCAGTGATCCAAAACAATGAGAGCAAATTAAGCGTTTAATTCTTAGGGGTGACAATTGCATTTTGGATCATATTTTCTCTTATACGATTGAAAATTAATAATTTACACTATTATTTTAGCTATACATAGATATCCGGTTTCATATCAACTTTAAATGATCAAATGAAGAATAAACTGTACTTTGGTTTGGTTTAGTTATATTAACATCCCGTTTTAAATCAACGCTAGAGCTATTTTGGGACGGACATCGTCATTTTGAACCGCGGTCAGATGACGAGGATGACACCTGAGCTGGCATCCCCTCTCCAAGCTTCCACAAACTACCAGTGGGAGAGCGTTTGGCGCGATGGATTTAAAGTGCACCAGACTCGCTTACACGAAGGTTCTTCGGTGAAACCCTGCGGTTCCTAGGTCGGGATCTTACCGACAAGCCACGGCGGCCCTAACTGTACTTTGGATTATAGCAGCTTGGACAAATGGTTGATCGTGATTCCAGACGAGATATAGAGGGCCTAATCGATTTATAACAGGTTTTACTGTATCGTGATACTGATACACGGTATTTTCGTACTTGATACCACCGTAACTGATCCTTTTCCCTAGTTAGTTATTTGTTAATAAATGTTAGGCTTGAAAACTGCTTATTACTATCGAAAAAACCTGCTTTTTTGTTTATTATTTTCAAAGTAAGCATATTGGTCTATAAAACTTAAAGAAACGTGAATTGATTCCTTACAGATCATTACAAATCATTTCTTCATAGAAGGGTCTACAATTATTTCATGAAACTGCGCCCACCAAGTTTAAGATATGCCTGTCAACATTTGTAGAAGGGTTGGCCTATAATTTCTGACATGTCAAGACTTCTCACAAACGCGCAGACTCAAGTCCGTCGATGATGGTAGAAGTGAGTTTGAGTAGTTATGGTAAATTTTGTTGCGAAGGAACTGTTATCAAAGATGCTGTAAAGAAAGAATTCACATTTTCTTTCAAGTCTCCCTTTTACGCGTGTTCATCCATACAAAATACTGGGTGATTCATAAAGAAGTATACATTTTCAATTTCTATAAATCAGGAACAATGTACGATATTATATGTCACTTGTAACAGAATTATATGGGGTTATTTTAAATTTTGTTAGAAACAGTCGCAGATGTTCTATGCGTGACCCCTTAGAAGGGGCCTTACATTTAATTTCTGGACACTGTACAGAACAAATTTACCTTAGAGGAATCTCGCATGTGTTGCGCTGTGAATTTGTGATTCTCTCTTTCCCCAAAAGGGAACTTCTGCTTGTGTACCTTCCCACTGACATGAAATACTGCTTCATCAATGAAGACTAAGTGATCGGCAAAATCATCATTTTCTAAACGAAGCTGTATGTGGCACAAAATTCAAAGAGCTTTTGTTTGTCAAAGTCATTCTCAAAATTCTCCAGACAGTGGGCAGAGAAATCTGCATTTCACGACTCACCATCTTTTTCCGGGCTTCGTTGAATGACGGTTTTTTGCGATACAGTCAGTCGTCCAGGACTTATACCTTTGCACAAACAGTTTCTAGTTATGCCATTGATAGAATTTTTAATTGTAACTTCTTTTCCGAAATGTGATCGAAAATGCCATTGCACAAGTGTCGCAGATTTCGTTTCGCTCAAATGGAGAACACAGAAAACCTTCTCCACTGCAAACGTCGCCATTTCAACTGACTTGTCACATGATACACATGCTACTGTCGAGGGCGAGACACAAACATTAAGAGTACATCTACCTCGCGATTCCTAAGGTGGTTCGTGTTTTCGACTGTTGCTGTTTTACATCACTTGGAAAGTGTATACTTCTTTATGAATCACCCTGTACATTTGTTACGATGGGCTCAAAATTTTGATCATGAATTCACTTTCAGCCTTTATGCCCCACCCAATGGGAGTTAAAACACAGCCTCATTGGAGTGGGAGGGTCTGCTCACCTCTGGTGATGCTGGTGCAGGCGAGCCACTCGTCGATGGTGATCTTCTGATTGTCGTTCTCGTCGCAGAAGCGAGGCAGGTTCCGCCAGCACTTGCGCAGACGTTTCTTCTGCTTGCTATCCTTTTGGAAAGTACGCCACTCCTTCTTGAAGATTTTCCACTCACGTTTGTCCAGGGCCTGCGGGGAACAGAACACATTCGCTCATAAATATACAATTCCAATGTGCATAAAACGAAAGTAATTTCGAAACGAAACGAAGTAATTTCGAAAGATTAGGGAACAAGATGCCTGTATTAAATCACGAGGGCATTCCCAATCAAAGTTTTAAGCCGCAACAGTGGGGAAAAATGACAATGGAATCGAGAACCTTCCCTCAAGACACAGCAGTATTCGAAAATGTGGTATATTGAATTTGCTTTAATAAATTTTTTTCACGATAAATCGAAGTAATTGTGAAAGAAGAAGGCAGTTTTAATGCGAATTTTTTATGCCATATATAAAAGTGGGATCCATGTTTAAACTTCATCTATTAATTAAAAGTGTGCCTCTCTTCCAGATCATGAAAGTTCGGCGGATAAATGTCCAATTTTTGAAGCTATGCGAAGATTGCCCTATTAATGGTTCGAGCTATGATCAATTAACGAAGACAAGTCATATAGAGGCTGCTTTTGTTCAATCTACAAACTTTTTAATGATCGGATGATACTCTAAAAATTTGCCAGGAACATCTTACTGTCTAAATATGCTTTTGTTCGGAAATTTCACCTTCGAAAAATATTAAAATAAACCAGGATTATGCACACGCGAATTTTGAACGTGACTGGGACCCAAAACCATGAACCTACCACCGGACTACCGGTGAAACGGAAAGTAAATATAGCAAGACTAAACTACCTGCGGTATATTTACAACCCATTTCGAAGCAAAATGAAGGCTATTTTATGAAAAACTCTATAATTTGAGTCACAATCAAGTGCCGAACAATATCTGAACAGACAAAAATCTGCGATACACCAGGGTGAGAATATTAGGTTCCTACGAGTTTAACGTACTGTATCGGACGCAGTTAAGCGCAGGTTCTTTCATGAATCAGAATTTCCAGCACGTAAACTTCCTTCACAGAATACGAGACCACCGCTGCCGACAGTAAAAGCTAGATTGAATTCTGTAGAAGCAATGAAAATTTCACCTCCACTTTCCTTGGTACTTTTTTATTGCATATGATTATAAAGTGTAAATATTAGATTTTTATTTTAAGAATTAATGTATCTTAATGTTATAACAAAATGATTCATTATACGGAGCTATTCTAAAATCCCCAAGTAAACCTTGAATCCTGAGGATAGAGCGGAAAGAGGTCGCTTTTGAAATGGAACATGAATTAGAAACGCGGATTCTGTTTGTCAGTGCGTCAAATAAAAGAAAGGATCAAGTGTGCGATACAGTTTGAATGGAATTCAAATTTCTTGCACCACAAGGTGAAGCAACAAATCTTGGGGTTACTCACAGTTCGTTATTCATGCAACTGATGCAAATTTGTATTCCGTCCTACCTATCCTCAAAGCTCCCAGGGTACCCGTACCAACAATTTTTATTATAGTAAATTGAAACATTAAAATATTTAATGCTTATAATAATTTATTGCCAATACTGCTAACACGTGATCATGACAGCGAAGTGATAAAATAAAAACATCCACAGGCCACACTGATTTACAAACATAAAAAAAAAACTTTCAGAGCAATATTCTGAAATTTAAACGGTACTTGATGTTAATTTTATAAAGTTGAGTTGAAGACTCTTTAAATTAAATGAAAGCGCAAAATTAAATTGATTTAAAAATATTGTAAACAAATTATGATCATCTCGAGTTCTCAGGGCTTCTAGGCATTTGGGTATCCAACTTGATTACTGACTGTTTAGTGTCCACATAACCAGGGGCTGATGAGAGACCTAGCCAAGCTCTCATCGGTCCAGGAAGAAGCACATCTTCCCGTGGTCTGGTTAGTTATGGAGGGAGCACTCCGCCATCTTCTAGCGATTGCCTAGCAGAGCGCCTGGAATCAATTCCAATTCTGAATGTCTGTCTCCGCCCGCGCCTCTGGGTTGCCAGATCCCAGAGATAATGGTGGGTTTCCGGTCCGATTCCAAAACTGGAAACTAAACCCGCGTTCCGACGACTTGTGCGTCTGCAGACATGGCACATTCCCCCCTCTCTTGCTGTTTTCTGGGGTGTTTTTTTATGTTTGTTTAGTTTACCGATAATTTGCGGGAAACTCCGGATCGCGTCCACAGACATTAAGGAACCCCAGAAAACTGCAAGAGAGGGGGAAATGTGCCATGTCTGCAGACGCACAAGTCGTCGGAACGCCGCTTAACAGACTCTGTGGGAGCGGTAAGCTGGTCTAGTAAGCTCGTGGGTTGTCGGTGCGCCTTAAGGGAAGACACTCCGGCGCTTGCAGGTGGTTGGAAGGGTCGACTTTGAATGTGCAGGCGGTCGGTCCTTGAATGTAGAGGCATGGTAACTTCGGACTTCAGCAGCTTCTCTTGTGTATCCGGATCTCACCAGAGAATGATGGCTACGGGTCTGAAGGCTTCGGTCAAAGGATCTCCAGCGGTGTTCTTCACGAGTGGACATTTCCTGCTGATTCTGCCAGGCCCATGAGGGCGGTCGTGGCTTGTAATTGTAGGGTGGGTCTACGGATCCTCTGGTTGTACTGTACAAAGACTTTGTTGTTGGCTGTTTGAGGATGTTCTCGTTCTTTCTGTCTAGTGCCTACAGATTTCGGCTCGTCTGAAACAATTACACGATGCTACTTACCGAATTGGAGTTGGCATCAATCGAAGCAAATTTCCACCTGGCGGCCTTTTCTGGCGTCGGGGTGTCGATGCTGCAGAAGAGAATAAACTAAATAAATATTTTAAAATGCAAATAAATAGTGAAGGTGGGAATGTAGAAAAGCATCTTAGCATGATAATATTTCAAGATTAATTCATTAATCTTTATTTTTTTTAAATGTATTTTATACTATACAGCAGCTATAATGTGAATACACACACTGATGCGTAGTTTTGGCTGATGCATGTCTGAAAAGATGACACTTTTGGGATAAACTTCGGTTTCTTTTTTCACGGGAGGTATGATTTGTACACCAGGACGAAGGAAAGAACACGTGTGTCTGCATTTGAACACGAGAAAAGTGGTAGAATTAATTTTTCCGTTTAGTGTTTGTACTTAGATTTTCTGAAAGTCATTTCTTTGTCACTAGTCCATTTAGGAAAGGGAATCTTTGAAAAGAATGCGTAGATGTCAGAGACACTTTTATCCCTTCGCTCGGAGCATGAGAATTTCCAAACTCAACAATTTTTTTAGAATGCGTATTAATAATAATTAAGTAAAAAAGTGGGATTTGGTTCTTGAAGTAAGAAAAAATTTTAGAATAAAGAAATATGGGCCAACTTAAAGTGAAAAATAAGAAAATTAATTAGGATTTAATAAAATTAAGAGATCAGACACACACATTTATATATATAAACATGGCTTCGCAGATATGTAGCCGAAAAAAAGACAAATTTGGAATTAACTAATTAACTTCGATTTATTTTTCCATGGAAAGCCATGGTTTGCACATTGACATGCGTAGAACGCGTCCTTTCATAATGAGATACAAGAGAAAAGTGTAAAAAAATCCTTTTTTTTTTTTTTTTTTTTAAGAGATTCTTACAGAGATTTCTTTGACAAATGTCATTTCTGGAAAGGGAATCGTAGGTATCTTTGGAGGATATGCCGTGGGCATTAAGGATTTTTTTTCCCTTCGCTTGGAGCGTGAGAATTGCATTAGTCATAATTTTTTTTTAAATTCATGTTAGATATAATTAAATAAAAAAGTGGGAGTTCGATTAGGAAATTAGAAAAAATTTTGGAATAAAGTAACATGGGCTAATTTAAGATAAAAATAGGAAATTAATTAATCAAGAGATATCACTACACACACACGCACACACACACACACACACACACACACACACACACATATATATATATATTTGCACATGTCCAGTAACTAAATGAATGAAAAGTATTGTATGATGATGCTAACGCGATAATATACCACCTTGTCATGGGAGAAAGGCGCTAAAATGTTGAAATTTTGCTTAACTTTTAGTTTAAATTTTTTTAATGCCTTTTCCCATTGAGGACTTGATTTAGTATTTCATTTGTGACATGCACATTTAATGCAAGTTTGGATTTGATTGCAGTACTTTCTAATATTCATGTAGAAGACAAACAGTTCGTGAAGATTTTTATTTTGTTACCGTTCACCTAGGTTCATTTTGCCGCAGTAGTAATTTCTAATACAGTAGCTATAGCTTAATGGGATAGATCACTTCTGGTCTTATGAATTTTTTTTTATTTTTTATGATCTGAAAATAAAGTCCAAACTTCGTAGATTCTAAAACAGACTTTGTTTTTAATATAAGTAAGATAGAATTGTAGATACAGTAGTTTCAATAAAACACAACAAATAAAAATGAAATCGGTAGCAGTAGTATTTTTAGCCGAAAATTGATTTATTTTATTTTTACCGTAAAATTCCCCAAAATAATATTTGATATGTTTATATTATATCTCTACCTACTCAACCATAGTTTTTGCATTATAGTTAAAAAGGCGTGAAAACTACATTTGTTTCCCGCATATTTGGATGAACCAATTTACAAGTACAATATCTAAACGCATTTTCTGAAGATTAATTCACGGAAAACATGATATCTCAAAATCAATTCAATAAAATGTTAAGAAAGTTGGCATACACATATCTAAAACCTTTGAGGGTGTGATAGCCCGCGGAATTTAAGATAGTTCCATTTAGCCATGTTTTACAGACATTTTAAGTTCAAAATATAGACAAATTTTGGCAAAAAATCATTCACTGCAACTTCAAATGTTCATAATTTTTTAATTATTGAAATAATTTTTATCTTGTGGTCTGTTACATTTTACGTAGTTTGAGCTATATATAAATGAAATAAAAATTAAATATTTCTATTAATTTTTAAATTATTCTTTTTTCCCTAACATTAAAAATTTTACTAAATTTTCATTAAATAAGTAGTTTTTTTTCAAAAACTAACGGCAGTGGTGTATTTTTTTCTTCTAATAGTGTCCTTTCGAGTCTGTTTTAGCATTCTGGTACAATAAAAAAAAAATCTTTCATGTATCATTTTTTTAAAATTCGTCCGAACCCAGTCGGATGCCTTGACCTACTGATAACAATAATCGAATTGGGTAAAATTAATTTTATTCTTATTATATCAATGAAAAAGGAAAATAAACCCCATTTAACTCAGGGCATCTGGGAGTTACTTAAAAATAATAAATAAAACAATTCATTAATTGTTGTTTATTGATAATTATTCTAAAGGTTCACCTATATAATTTTCACATTCGTATGAGTTTTTTTTTTTTATTTGTTGAACGATGATGCATGCCGCGTTTCAAAATATCAAGTGCTTGATACATTTCTGTTTTTGTTGTGAGGCGTTTTTCAACCCTTTCATACCCATCAAGAATATCAGCGTCCAGTATCTGATGAATAGAACATCACGATTTTTCAAAATTTCACTTTGACATTTTCAACTACGCCGCAGCATTGCGTCGATTCATTTTAGATAAGCTTTCATACTGTTAATTTTTTAAAATTTGTTTTAGTTATATTAAAGTCCCGTTTCAAAGCAGCACTAGGGCTATTTTGGGACGGACCTCGTCATTTTGAACCGCGGTCAGATGAAGAGGACGACACCTGAGTTGGCACACCCCCTCTCCAAACTTCAGCCCCACACCAGCGGGAAGACAGTCGGCCCCGACGGATTTAGCGTGCAACAGACCCGCTTACATGACGGTGCTTCGGTGGAATCGGGTCTCAAACCTGAAACTTCATATTTTTAAGAATTTCAGTTTCTCAAATCCTTTTTAAAATCCATTTCCATACAAAAATTCTATTGCAGGTAAAAGTTATTTATGACTGTTCAATAGATTTCACGCCTGAGCTAGCAGCGCATACGTCCCTTTAAAACCGATCCAGAGACTGCACTAGTTCAGAAAAAAGGACGGGGGCGGGGGGGAGAGGACTTGTAGATGTTTCCTTGCAAGCGGAGTAAACAATTCTACAAATCACACTCGCTAATTGATAATAAGGGTAAATCTATTACCTACTTTCAAACTGAGGCAATAAAGTATGTAGAGGTAACCCTAAACGAATATTTTTGTGTACATTTGAATATAATGGTCGGGGACCAAATGATTTTGATAATAAAAATCTAAAGGTAACACGAGGCCGGGATTACCTGGTTGGTAGAGTGTTGGATTCGCATCCCTTAGGACGTGAGTTCGAACTCCACCGACCGAAGACAGACTCCCCGTGTATGTGGAGGCTGGTGCTCGTATAAATCTGTCGTGACCACAAAGTCCACCATGTCGAGACAATACCACTGCGGGTACTGGTTCAGAGTGATCGTTCTCTGATTCAGGTCTAAATTATGATCTATGGATGAGTGAAGGAAATGCATGAATGAAGTCTGTCCCGTGAAAAGGGTTGTGACGCATGAGTAGCTAAAACGTACTCTTGGCCCTAGATGGCGCTACTGAAAACAATAGACACTAAAACTGGGCTTAAAATCGCTGACTTTGTCAGCGCGCTTGCCTCTGACAAGAGCATAAGCAACAACAACAGAGGTAACATTAACCACGATCACATTGGAAAACTTATGAGTCAGCAAGCTGAAGCTCCATACATTGTCTTACATGCCATCTTCAAGTGTCATTGGACAATGTGATGTCCGGTCCTGCTCTTGGTTTGCTTACAAAAGTTGTCTGCTTACAAGTTCTATATACTAGACTACTATTAAATTAAATGAGCAATGCTTGAGATAGCAACTTTTTTTTGTTTACAAAATAAATATTTTTCACTCTTTAACATAGGTAATGCAGGTGTCGTCCTCGTCATCTGACCATGGTTCAACATGACGAGGTCCGTTCCAAATTAGGCCTAGTGTTGCTTTAAACAGGGACGTGAATATAACTAAACTATCATAAGTAATGAGCATGCATGTTCAAGGTCACTAAGAATAATAATTGTATGGAAATAATTATTTTCTTCTCGGAATCACATAAGAGAAATTAGAACGTTGAATACCTGACGGATCGGTTTTTAGCGTCCTCTTGCATTTCTTGAATGAAAGATTTGACTAGTTCATCCAGAAACTCTTGCTTCTTGTGCAGCGAGCAGCCTGAAAGGAGAACACAACATGAAATATCCACATTTTCTTTTTTTTCAGTAGTGAATAAAAATAAAATATCAGAAAATTAAAGGGAGTCGATTGCAAAAGACTGAAAAAGAAGTATTTCATAATTTTATACATGAAATGGCATCAAGAGATGCTTTATTTATTTTGCATATTTCTCTTTGTAAGAAGATAATTTATTATTATTTTAAGTGTCTCGCTATATTTGAGTGCATAGAGTTCAATTGCAAAACTTTTCTTTCACCATGGTGAAGAAATTTTAAGACTCGCACCTCTGCGGAATACAAAAAAAGAAGAAACCAATTGACTTGAAAACGTTCAGAGATGCCTGTGAGCTAAAATAATGTAATACTCTCCCATATATCCCTCAGTTTTCTTTAATAGTTCGTGTTTAACTTTATTTTCAACTGAATAGTGAAGCTGAAAAAAAATTCATTGAGGATTGTATTAGACGCATTTCATTATAAATAAAATATTGAAACAATATTGTAATTAAATATCAGGGGAATATCTCTCTCATCAAATTTAAAATTTTTGTATTCCATCAAATTTTAGACTAATTGCATCCACAGGAAGTCCGTCTGTCGTTCGCCTGCATGTGAAATCTATTATCCATACTATCGATATAGATAAGATTTTATCATCAGCATTGAAATTCAGTCTCGTATTTCGAACCAATTTCGTCGACAGATTGACCCTCCATCGATCTCTTTGTTTCTAAAAGCGATCGTTCAACAATACAAATGCCAAGACATATGCAATTTGATATCCGTCCTTGTCATGACAATTATAAAATTGTATCAAATTTTGGATCCAATCAACCTAAAAGAAGTCTCCCATATTCTTTTTTTTTCTTCACTATATCAAGAAGCGCAAAATGATAATATTTTCTTAGCATACGAGGAAGTGGAGGGGAGAACACTCCCACTTTATCTCTCTCAATGAAGAGCACTCTTATGATTGAAATTAATTCAATAATTAAAATTCATTTGAATTGTTATTTAACTAGTTATACTAGTTTAACTAGTTATTTTTTAAAAAATCTTCTTCTGCAGATTAAATACTGGCACGCGTAATGATTCATATTTGATTCCATAATACTATTGACTTTTCAGAATTGATTTTGAAATGTGCAATAAATGATTTTAAAGATATTTCATTTTTGTATTTTTAAATTGTAATTTGTAACAAAAAAATTTTAAATCCAAATTTTTTTCTTTTAATTATTTGTATAAACTACGAATGGAAATTTTAACTAATGGATCAGTTTGGTTACATTAACGTCCCGCTTTAAAGCAACACTAGTGCTATTTGGGGACGGACCTCGTGATTTTGAACCGCGATCAGTTGACCAGAACGACACTTAAGCTGACACCCCCTCTCCAAACTTCCACACCACAACACACCAGCGGGAGGACGTTTGGCCCTGACGGATGTAACATGCATCAGACCCGCTTCCATGACGGTTTTTCGGTGGAATCGGGTCCTGAACCTGAAACAATCCGGTTCCGAAGTGGAGACCTTACCACCAGGTCACCGCGGCCCAATTAAAAACTAATGGAAGTGTTCTGTTTCACAGAAAATTGAATCGGCTATATATATTAATTCGAAATTTGACACTGATTTTCTGTTTTTATGTTAAAACTATACTAAAATTTTGAAATGTTGCCTTCATATACCGAGAAAAAGACAGAGCGTTACGAATTTGATCAATAATATGATTCCCATCTACGGTTCTGGTGATAAAAGTGAGTGCCCAATTTCATACACTTAGCTGCTTGTGATTCGGAGTTAACATGTCCACATACAGACGGACACAGACAGAGAGATTCCCTGTTGACATTGTCCAGAATTTCAATTGAATATGTAATTTTGGTGTTTCGAAATTTCAATCCTCAGACTTATCGCGTTTCTGAGTTTTCATGCCGGAAAGAATTGGGAGAAAAGAATTAAGAAATTTGGTGTGTGTGAGTGGGGGGGGGGGGAGCTCCTTTCTCGTATACTCACAATACTGTTAGTTTTAAGCTTGATGATAAAAAAATGAATATGGAATTTGGTTCTTACTTTCAACTAATTAGATCGAAACTTTCATGCTAGTTTTAGTTATATTAACATTCCGTTTTTAAAGCAACACTAGGGCTATTTTGGGACGGGCCTCGTCATTTTGAACCGCAGTCAGATACGAGGATGACACCTCCCCTTTTGCAAATTTCCACACTATATCAGCGGGAGGACGTTTGGCCCCGACAGATGTAACATGCATCAGACTCGCTTATACCACGGTTTTTCGGTGGAATCCGGTTTCGAAACTGAAAACCTCCGGTTCCGAAGCCGAAACCACCGCGGCCTTTATGCATGTCTGCAATGTTGCTGACTCAATTCATTAGTGTAAATTATAGAATTTTCTCATTCACACAGATGCTATATATAGAAAGACAGATGGTCAGCTTTTTGCTTCGTACAGATATAAATCCTACTGATGTATCAGTTTTATTTGTCTATTCATTATTTCTCTTTTTGAATAATCGATTTCAAATCAACATGGACGAATGAATAGACCACCAAATTTTATGCAAAATTCCACAAAAATAGACAGTTTTGCACCACCTTAATCTGCTGAGTTTTTGAATTGTTGAGTTCTCATGCAGACAGTGGCTTCGCGGTGGGCTGGTGGTAAGGTCTCTGCTTCGGAACTGGAGGCTTCAGGTTCGGGACCTGATTCCACTGAAGAACTGTCACGTAAGCGGGTCTGATGTACATCAAATCAGTCAGAGCAAAACGTCCTCTCGCTGCCTTGGTGTGGAAATTTGGGGAGGAGAGGATGTCAGCGCAGGTGTCATCCTCGTCATCTGACCGCGAATCAAAAGGACGAGGTCCTTTTCAAAATAACCCTAGTGTTGCTTTAAAAACGGGACGTTAATATAACTAAACACAGACAGACAAATATAGATATTCAGACCCAGAGCATCCTGGAATCTGAAAGTGCTCTTTGTTTATTTGATGCTTTCTCTTTCTGTATTTCGTATAAGGAAATGTCGTATAAGGACGTATAAGTCACGATATGAAGGGCTAGAAACCTGCTCCACTCCAACTCCTTCCGAAGAACGGAAAAATTCGAGCCTCGAAAAATATCAGACCCCACCGGTTGCCTGGTTGAGCAACTCGCAATATTGAGAAATGAATCCGATTCAATTACTGACAAGCGCAATAAACGGCGCAACTTCATCGTTGAAAATTTCTCCGAGATCATTCCCCTCCCCTGCCACCACTCATTTAAATGGGAATGACCTTTTTTCATAAATTGCATTTCACTCTTACATCAGGAGCGGCGCCAGAAAACTTCCTCCCCAAACGATAACTTTGTCTAACCCGGCAGCCTCACCCCCTTCAAAATTCAACAAAAATATTCTATATTAAATCTGTCAGTTGAGGAGGGAGGGGACGCGGCGCCACCAGGTCCACCCCTGCGGTTTATTTGCTGAGTGTGGAAACCTGTTTCCTTATGCGATGGAATAGAATGATACACGCGCGAGGCTTTAATGATCGGTCTTGTTTTGACATATGAGAATTTTATTCTGAGAAGGCCGGATAATCAAATCCGCTTATGCGAAACAAGGGAGCTTCATGACTGGGCAATAGCATCAGAGAAATGGCAAAGGGATGTCGACACGTAATTATCAGGGGGAGTTGGGATATCTTATTGGGTCATTCTAAAATTTGAGAAGAATCACAATTTAGCTCAGTCTTCTGAGAAAGCAAAAGCGTTTGAACTCGCAGAAAATGAAAAGGAGCATTTTCATTTACTGGCGCTTGTTTGGAAATCGAGCAAAAGCCACATTTGTCATGGTAGCTTTAGTTTAGTTTAAGCTATATTAACGTTCCGTTTTAAAGCAACAGAAGGGCTATTTTGGGACGGGCCTCGTCATTTTGAACTGCGCCCAGATGACGAGGGCGACAACTGAGCTGGCAACCCCTCCACCACTCCAAGTTTCCACAACACACCAGCGGGAGGACGTTTGGCCCCGACGGATTTTTGCGTGCACCAGGCTCACTCACACGACGGTTCTTCGATGGAATCGGGTCTCGAACCTGAAACTCTCCGGTTCCGAAGCCGAGATCTACCAAGAGGTCCCGCCATGATAGATCAAGGACGATCCTATCACCGGTGCTTAAATCGTTCATCCATGTGAATGTATCTAGTCATCTCAATAAGGTAGTCCTGTGTTTTTATTAATAGCGGATAAACGAATATAAAATATTGGTCTTAATCCGTGAAAGTGTTGACAATTTATTGATCTTTATATTCGTCAATATGAGAACAAGGAAAGTTTAAAAAAATTTTGAAAATCATTTAAATAAAATTCAGTAAGCAGTCTAAAGATTAAAATTATAGATCTAGATCAATTTTAAACATAATAAGTAAAAAAAAAAAAAAAGAGAGAGAGAGTGAGAGAGAGAGAGAGACCAACAAAAGAAGCCTCAGGCAGAAGAAGATGGAGTAATGAAGTCCATTTTCTACCCTCCGATACAAAACACTCGACACTGTGCAAGCAATGGGAGGAAAGAACATTCATCATTTTGCTCTAAAAAGGCATCATTAGTGAAATGGAGTTATCAGCATTCACTTACTTCTTAGTTTGCTTGAAGAATTTGCTGCATAATGTAATAATATATAAACGTGGGGATCGGTAAAGTTCTTCTAAGCTTTTTAAATTCTCGTGTAGCAAAGGGAAGTAATGTGTACTACAGTCAAGCGAATATACTTAAATTATTGTAACAAGTTACAGCGCTCCTCGAAGCGTAAGAGAGAAGTTATGGAAAGTAAGTTAAAAAATAAAAATAAAGGCGAATCATCAAAAAACCCACTTAGGAAAAAAGGTATGCCTTGTACCATAATAAAAAACACGGGAAAACTTTTCATGGAGTTACGTGAAAAATTGGCAGATTCAGACAAATCAAAATGGATTGATTGATTGCTCTCACATAAAAAAAATCCAAGTTTTCATAATTTTTTTAACTTTAAATTTAGGGGGTTTAGGTGATTTTGGTTCCGGAACCATACGGTTTCAGATTCGAGACCCGATGACACCGAAGAACCGTCGTGTAAGCAGGTCTAGTGCACTATAAATCCACCGGGATCAAACACCCTCCCACTGGTGTGGTGCGGAATTTTGGAGAAAGGGGTGCCAGCTCAGGTATCGTCCTCGTCATCTGACCGCGGTTCATAATGAAGAGGTACTTCACAAGATAGCCGCAGTGTTGCTTTAAAACAGGACGTTAATATAACTAAACGAAACTAAATTTAAAATTGCATATTTTATTCCTGAAGTATCAGAATTTGAAATGCAAATTTACACTCCACAGTATCATTTATATGCCACGGATAATCACGCGAGAACTAGCCCGTGTCGAATCATTTCACCCCAAACATTATGTTGGAGAAATGAGCCTTGAAGAGAACAGACTGATGTCCTATTTCATTTATTTTTTTGGCAACACTGACATTGTGGGAAAGAGTTCCACATCAGCCGCGATTGTGCCGCTCATTTGAATAGTTTGTACGATTTACGAAAGTTTTGAAACGAGCTCGGATCTCGCAGCTTCACAAATATAATTGAGGAGGATTTCTAAAGCAGTTCTAACAAAAGAATTTAACCCTTTAACTGGTACAAGCCGTTTTTCTTTTATAATTTACATTTTACGCTATCATTAGAGAAAAAAAGCTCATTTATGACTAAAAAAGTATTTTTTAAATCTTGTTGTTGTGGCTGTTGTTTATAATAGGGGTGGTAACATATTTACCACTGCCCAAAACAGGCAGGCATTTTCCTGATTTATACAATAGAAATAAATATGAAATACAAATAATTTCCCAAATAAATAACATTTTTGTAAAACTATTTATAAGGAGTTATTTCAAAATTTAAAATATATTAATTACACATGAAATAAGCGGTAGAAAAACTAAATAAAATGTAAATTACCAAATACATTATTTTTAATTATTCTGGTGAAACAACATAAAACAAGGAGCTGCATATAATGGAAAATTGCATGTTGAGCATGATCCGTTTCTGGTTAGTTTTGGTGCCACGATGTTTGCAAGATATTTTAAGGCGCTGGTAAGATATTTGCTACCGCCTTAAAAAGAATTGAATGGATGCTTGCGCCACTCATTCAAAACATCTGAAATGATAACGTTTTTGGTTTTCTGTCTTTTATAAAGTGCAGATAAAAAAAAAAGTGCCTTTAACAACATCGTGACGTATGTGAATGAAAATCCGGTAACCGAAAAAACAAAATGCATTATGGTAAAATATATTTAATTCTATAAAATTATTAAAAGAAAAGAAAAAATTATCACTGAAAAGTTATTATTTTTCAATTTTAAAGAAGCATAAAAATCCTTTTTTGCAGTAGTACACTTCAAAGTTACTGAGAAATTATAAATCTAATAATTTTGAAATGAATGAATATCTATTACCCAAGAAGTCACTCATTGCCGAATTTGGTAGCGCTAGAGCACCTTGAATAGTTTTTTTCTTCATTTACAGGGTGGTTATAGTTAAAGTTACCCTGTTTAGACCTACGTAGTGTCCGCTCTAGTGGAAGGATATCGAAGAAACTTGATATGTAGGTTGTATGGATCATGGGAAAAAGAAATCTGCAATAAAAAAATTAGTTCAAATTTCGGCCGATAGATGGCGGTTTTCATCTATGATAAAGGCCGTTATGCAAATTTAGAGTAATTTAAAAAGCCAGTACTCACTGCCGCAAAATCATTCTTCGCCAGGTCGTTGGAGAAGAAAGGAAGAGCTTTACTGATAGAGTTTTTTTTTTTATCAGAACAGCATAATTTGTCAGCTGCACTGCGAGAATAACGGCACTTGAAAGACTTACGAAAAGGGCCGATGTCCAGGCAGGCTTGGAAAAAGATGATTATTAAATTTGAAGAGACTGGAGAGTTGGGTGTGGTACAAGGAAGAGAACGGAAACGGATTTCAAATGAAACTGCGGAAGATGTCGCTCTTGCCGTGTAGAAAGAGCGTCTGATTCGTAATATTCTACATGAAATGCTCAAGCGATGACATGTGATTTGTCCCTCCCTTGGTCTACAGTACGAAAAGTTCTTCGACGCATTGTAAAGTGGTATGCATACACATCCATCATGTGCAAGCGCTGAATCCTGCAGACCCGGAGAAACGAAATCAATTTGCTAGAATTTTTTAGCCAGAATAGCCGTTGACAATTCATTGCCTTGGAACATTTTGTGGTCGGACGAGGCTCATTTTACCCTAGGTGGAGCAGTTAATACTCAGAACTGTCGCATATGGGGTACTGCAAGTACTAATGATTTGTATGAACAGTCTCTACATCCTGATTACATTCCTGTATGGTGTGGTTTTACTGCTTATTTCATTCTTGGTTCTTTTTTTTTTTTTTTTTTTTTGATGAGAACACATCTCATGGCCCTTAAAAGTGTTCCGTTACGGGTGCCCATTACCTCGACCTTCTTCAGCAGCAAGTCATTCTTGCGTTACAAGAACGAGAATATTTAAGGACTACTGTCTTCATGCAGGATAGTGCACCACCTCACATGGCTTGGTAATTTCAAGAAGTTTTACAACTGCCTGGCCTCCGCGTTTCCCGGACTTGAATCCCTGTGATTTCTGGTGGTGGGGATTCCTGAAAGATCGTGTCTATGGAGGAAGCCTACGGACTCTGCATGAATTGAAAGCAAGTATAACACGTCATGTTGCTGCAATTGATCGAGAAACCCTTCGCGCCACTGTCGAACACGCCATAATACGCTTTGAACATGTGCTTGACGAAAATGGAATGCACATTGAACAGATATTGCAATTAAATAAAGTTTTCAAGTTCCAAATTGTGATTTTTCTTTTTCATGCGCCGCCTTCTCACCTGGCTGTTGAAATTGGAACTAATATTTTTTATTACAGATTTCTGTTCCCCGTGATCCATACAACCTAAGTATCAAGTTTCTTCGACATCCTTCCACTAGAGCAGACACTACGTAGGTCTAAACAGGGTAACTTTAATTATAACCCCCCTGTATATAGAAAGCATAATACATTTTATAGACAATATGTCAGCTTAAGAGTATTGTTAAAAATTATTGTATTTGCTTGTGTAAATGTCGCTAATTTAGAACTGAATACTTCCAACTGAAAGTCAGTTGCATGAAATCAAAATGTGCTCAATTCTTTCATTCGAAAAGTTTTTTTTTATTAATATTTTTTTAAATATAGCCACGAAGGATGGTGCAAAAATGGTGATTTATAATTAACTTTACATTATCTCATTTATACTTGGAAAGAGCAACAGCAAATTTGCAATTTAGCTGCAATACATTATGACACTCTGGACAAGAAAATTAATGAGAAGATTCGTAGCTACTGGCATTAATAGTTTTCTATAAACAGGATACCCTAGCAGCATTGTGACAATTAAAATCCAAATAAACGATAGACTTTAATATAGGCATACTCTTCGTCATATGCAGACACGCGAGGTATCTAAGTAATAGTTTGTTTCAGTTTAGTTCTATTAACGTCCCGTTTTTAAAGCAATACTAAGGCTATTTTGGGACGGATCTCGTGATACTGAACCACGGTCAGATGACGAGGACGACATCTGAGCTGTTACCCCCACCCCTCTTCAAACTTCCACAGCACACCAGCGAGGAGACGCTTGGCCCCGATGGATTTCGCATGCACCAGGCCCCGCTTACATGACGTTTCTTCGGTGGAATCGAGTCACCGTAGTAGTGATATATTTAAATAAATAACTAAGGAAATTCTCTGGATCCAACCATATTGAAAATTTTATTTCAAGTTTTAACTTTCATATAAAAAAATGCCCGATTGTTATTAACTCCCCAACAATTTCTTCCACTTGGGAAATACTAGATGATCCCAACTGCAGTTTACGTCCTCCCGCTTGTGTGATGTGGTATTTTGGAGAGAGGTTGCCAGCTCAGGTGTCGTCCTCGTCATCTGACTGTGGTTCAAAATGATAGGTCCGCTAGTTAGGTTAGATAGGTTAGTTAATATAACTAAACTAAACTAAACTAAACCCAACTGCAGTTATCAGTAGCTTGCAAAGTCAATAAAAGGAGACGGAAAACTCAAGCCAAGCTCAGGGAGGTCGCCGAAAATTTATCAAAAATAATACAGGAATTGATTAATTCCAGTACGATCAGCGATCAACTGGAAATCACGTGAAACCTGCAAATAGCAATCATTTTCACCTGCAGCCTAAGCGCATAAAAAAAATCAAGCATAGTCTTAATTGTTTTATAGACTGAATACCTAAAAATCATGAAGACACGCAATTCAAAAGAGATCCATCAAACACACGAGCGCCGAAAAAGCAAATACTTAGAGGAGTTTAGTCGCAAAAAAGTGGTAATCAGGAAAAAAATCCTTGTGAAAAAAATTCTAGCCAAAAATATTGTTTATGAGTTTTCAAATACTGCTCATTTCTGAATTACTTTATATTAACATGTATATACTTAATTGATTCATGTAATGCGATACACGTTTCATTCCAAAAAATATATATAAAATGTACTACACTTTTTACAGTTTGTTTACATACTTTTTACAGTAGTTAGTCATTATTTATGCATTTACATTTAATATTCACCAAAATCTCTATCAATATTTATATTCAATTAATGGTTTTAATTCAAATTTTCATCCATTTGGTCGTCATTTTCTTCATTACTTTCCCAGGACGGAGCATTCTCTTTACTGTATATTTAGCTTTTTCTATCAAACAAACAAATTTATCTGCGGAAGAGTAAAACATCGTTTTCCGAATTTAAAGAAACCTTCTTAAAGTATATTTACTAAAAAATTCGACCATTGTAAACAGCAGGATTCTTATTCCCCCGTGTTGAAATGGAAGGGTTGAGGTAATACGCAAATAATACAGGAATTGGCATTTAAGTTTATTTTTCAAATTAATTTTCTTCCGCTAGTGTGGTGGGGAAATTTGGATGTAGGTATGGGGGGTGCCAGCTCAGGTATCGTCCTCGTCATCTGTCCGCGGTTCAAAATGACGAGATCAGTCCCAAAATAGCCCTAGTGTTGCTTTAAAAGACGAGGCGTTAATATAGCTGAAATAAACTAAAACTAAAACGACTCATTAATTCATAAACTAAACATTTAGAATTCACAGTGCAGAGAACACTTTAAAATAATAACTGGTAACCATGACATATCGGCAAAGCATTTTCAGAAATTTATTGCTCACTTCGTTCAACAATGCGGCGAATGGTGTCAGTTAATCTTCAGTTAGTTTTGAATGGCGTCTGTATTAATGGATGAGTTGTCTCTGCCGTACATGTATCAGCTGCAATTAGATTTCGCTCCTCCTCTTCGTACACCAGCTGATGGCTGACAGGTCGATTGACTCACAAATTGCTTCTAGCTCGACGCCTCTTTTATTGATGAGACTCATAAATGAGCTGCAGATGCAGCGGCTCTTTGTTGATAAACGCAAGAAGTCTGCTTTAATGGCATTAAAATTGAATCATGTACACGCAAGTACTGATTGGAATAAGGTGTATGAACAAGTACTGATAGAAGGAAATAACTTTGTACAGATGACGAGGATGCTGATTTTGTACAAGTTTTGTAAATACTCCAATTAATCCATGATTTTGCATATAATTTACTATTAAGAATTAATAATCAATAAATGAATTATTGTTTTTGATTTCGTCCTTTCAATAACGTTTTGTGACATGTGTACTGTCTATGAAAAGGACTACAAAAGATGTGTTCAAACACCCACCTCAGATAATGAAAAAGTGCTTTAAATCCATACATTCACAAATATCTTGACAGATTTTGCAGATGAAATTTCATATACTTAGAGATGAAGGTATCGCAAAAACAGTTTTACTTATTGATATTTTTTTTCATTATAAGTGCTGAATAAAAATTTAATTTTTGCAACGTTTATTATCATTAATAATACAAGTAAAAGTATTTTCATGGGATTGCCAATCTTATTTAATGAGATTTCGGAGTATATGTAAAGAATATAAAAATGCATGTAATTGAAAGAAATATTTTTAAAAATATACGCTTGTTCCCCTTTTTTGGGTCACCTTGTGTGTAATATATATAAGATAACTAGGATTTAATTTAGATTTAGAGATAATTCTCAAATTTTTTGTCTTAATTTAGCCCATATTAACTTCATTCTAAAATGTTCTCTTATTTCCTGATCCAATTCCACCTTTTTTATTTAATTAATGCAGCAGAAATGGCTAAAATCGGCAATCCCAAACTACGAGTGAAGGGATAAAAATGTGTCGATCTAAACAAATTCTTTTAAAAGATTCCCATCATTTCCTTATCTTATCTATTCCCTATCAGAGTCTCATAAGTATAAAATCATGGGGGAAAATTTTTTGTTCGCTCTTTTCTCTTCACGCTTCTATCTCTCTTGTGGATTGACGTGCCTCGCATCTTCCTTGTATGGAAATGATGCCTCCCGGAGGATGTCATAAAACGAAATTTAAAATTTCAAAGTGTCTTCTCTCTTCGGCCACGGTTCTGCCTCAAA
>JAPMOR010001310.1:192074-313423 GCA_026543865.1 Argiope aurantia
ATATATATATATATATAAAGGCCAAAAAGACATTGTGACAACTATCAGTCAGTCAAATAAGTTTAATATTAAATTTTTTGCATTGAATATTTAATGAATTAAAAAATGTTAATGAGATCGCTAATATTGTAAATGTAGGAAAATTATTATTTAAGATAATTTTTTCCTCTTATTGCGTACTAAACATTTTATTTTACTTGATAAAAACGAAAAGGGCTTCGCAGCATGAAGTTTTCTTTCTTTGGGAAATCGAGTTTCTATGGAAGGCACAAATATATTTAAGGCATTTTAAAAGTACAGTATTTCAAATGAACTCTAATGAAATTTTGTCCATCTATAATGATGTTTAAATCTTATTTCGTATTCTAATTCAGGATAAATAAAAAAATATTTCATTTCTATGTGTGGCAGCATTACTATACTCTCCGCCCCAAAAGATTTTTGGGAGCCGCGCACTTTTTTGTCAAATCAAATGGAGATATTTCCTCGCTTACAAGATTCAGACATCTTTGTGGGACATTCCCTTCTCAATGAATCGCTCTTTCCATATAACGGATCTTTGGACTTCCGAGAATTCGCCTTCTTGTTTGCAAATTCTTCTCGAGTCCCCTCTAGTATGCATTTGGCATCTTACGGATCCTTTCATTTTCAGATAGATTTTTTCCCCCTTATCTATACTTGTTTTGTTACTGGATAATTGGAGAGAAATCCTTATGTGGGGTTACAAAATGAGCGTAAGGACATTAATATAAAGATTTTATCCAAAACAAAATTGGTAAAAAATAGTTAGTTTAGTTACATTAATGACCCGTTTTAAAGTAACACTAGGGCTATTTTTCGGCGAACCTCGTCATTCTAAATCGCGGTCAGGTGACGAGGACGACATCTGAGCTGGCACGCCCTCTCCAAACTTCCACAGCACACCAGCAGGAGGAGGTTTGCCTCCGATTGATTTAACGTGCCCCAGCCCCATTTACACGGCCGTTCTTCTGTGGAATCGGGTCTCGAATCTGCAACTGTCTGTTCCGAAGCCGAGACCTTACCACCAGGCCACTGCGGCCCTGTCATCTTACAAAGAAACTGTAGCAAACAACAGTCCATTTCCAATGAATTCCCACTTGAAACTGAACGAGAGAAGTTTTCTTCCCTTTTGTTTAATTCTTATCTCTAATTCTTGCTTAATTCGTAAAGAACCCAGCTTATGAAGCAAATATCGGCCTTCAGATGAGATAAATTGCAATAAAATCTGCATTAAATACGTTTTTTTTCAGGTTCGATGTTATGTATTTGTTTATACACATAACTGTGTACAATTTTAAATGTTGGTGTGAGCAATCCATTTAATTATATTGTTTGATTTTTTTTAAATGCAACAAAATTTATATAAGATGTAGTCCAAAATGTATCTGATAAAGTACGAGTTGATTAGAATTCAAGTGGTATAAATCAGAACCACGGCCAACAGATCTGAACTGATGCTGAGCTGAGAATGGCATCGGTGTGAGTCACGGATGGTTTGTTTAGCAGTGGCTGTAATTGCCGCAATCATTATTTTAAAATGTGTTAGTTGTTTTTACACACGATTAAAAACATTAGTTTTACTTGTCTAATTTTTGGAGGGAAAAGTTAGAAAAGTGCGACGATACTGATATTAAAAACAAGAAAAAGGGTTATGTTTTTAAAACATTAGCAACATTTTAATTTTTTAGGTTTTAATGTTTTTAAAATATTAAAAGTTTCTAATCAGTATAAAAATGAAAATTAGATTTAGAGCTGACAGGACGTTTGAATTTATGAATAGTGATTCTTCGTTTGACGACAAAGATCTTGAAAGTCAAGTATGCCGACGTTCAGTCTTGAACAGAAATATTGTCAAATATTCGTCTACATCAGATTCCAAGTATGCGCAAGATAATCATGGACCTTTCAATAACAAAACACTGAAAATCATCAACTTTTGGAAAACAGGAGATTTTAGGAGGCTAAATGCTTTTATTTGTGATATTCAACAAAGTGAAATAAAACAAAAAAGACCAAGGAAGCGAGATTAAGTGGAAATGGTATCATATTTATTAAGAAGAGGATCGCATAATACTTTTTGAATCCAAGGAAAGGTTTTCTGAGTAGGCATGCAAAAATAAAATATTTTCCGAGCCCTTTCTATGTGCCGAATGGAACGGTTGGCAGGATATTATAAGGAAATATCTCTGGAGAGGACAGCAGAGGTAGCAAAAGCTGTCCACCAAGAAAAATATGATATTTTAATATTGATCATACCAATTCATTTCCTTGGTATGAAAGCCATTACGTACGGAAAAATAATCCAGACAGAAAATATCTTGATGATTCTTCAATTATTACAAGAATGTACAGCTTTTATAAAGAAAAGTGTCATTCTTCTGGTTAAACCCTTGTCAAAAAATACTACTGTAGGCGCTTGTTTAAGACTCAATTCAATTCACACTTTTATGTACCTAAAAAAAACACATGCCATAAGTGTTACATTTTAAAAATATTGTAATCCCGAGTCAAGTAATACTGAAAAGACTCATTTAAAAATTAATCACGATTTGTATTTAATAAAAGAGGAATTAGCCAGAATCTGCTTGAAAAAAGATACCGTAGCTGCAAAAACTTAAACATTCCTCTATACAAAATGCTCTCCCGTTTCCAATATCTATATACAATACACAAGGCTAACGTAAGGGGCACAGAAATCAAGATTATTACTAACATCCAGATATCAATAAAACATCATACGAATTTCATACTGCTTCATTCATTAAACATTTTTATAACTGTATTGAATCAAACGCTTCGCTTAGCTAATCAATGAAGGTACAAAATACTATTAGAAGTGTTCTGGAGATAATTCGCCATGTCACCAAGAGGGCATTCAGTCAGAGGAAAGACGATACAAAAGAAATGAAGAAATAGACTTCAAGCAAAAAGTTCAATCAAGTGCAAAGGTAGGCTTAACCGTTGTCAGACAACCAATCGTGCTAAGATTTAAGATGAATGTACGGTTTCTCGCCAAGCACACCAAAATCCAGCCAATCGTCCAAAACCTCTCTAAAAGTCTGAAATCCAGGGTGTATACATACCAGAAATGTTAACAAAGTCTTTTAAAGTTGCAATCAAAAATTGTCACAGTTATATTTGGCTAGATATATTCAATTATATTTGGCTAGCGGTTTCTAGCAGTATTTGGCTAGAAACCGCTCCAAAATATTTCAATTTTGACGCCCGTATATTAATTTTAGTTCTAGCCGTAATCGCTGTGACTCGCCTTCGAAAATTGCCTTGTTACCTTATTTCGGAAATTACAATTACCTTATAAAAAATAGTGCTTTTTGTTTTATCTTAAGATTTAAAAAAATTACCTTTTTGATGACATACATTTCCTTTTCGTACAATTTTTCGTTTAATTTTACTACTATTTTTCATTCAATTAGATACATTATCTGAAACAATGGTTTTAAATTGCTATGATGGGATTCAAACTCTCCGTTAAAACATTCATGCCCGTACTTTTGCAAATCATTCAGCTCGTGGTAGTATTTTTACGTCCACTTTTACTTAATATTATACTTTGTTATTTGCAGTAAAATGTTTTAATCGAATTTTAGTCGTGTTTTAGTCGTATCAAATTACAAAATGGAATGTTTTTTTAAAGAAATGCATCCATATTAATCATTTAACAGCCTAAAAAGTCAATAATCTAAGCGAGAAAACTGATCGCGAAAGGCGGCTAGTTAACTGTAAATGATGTACAATATGAAAAGAATTTTTATTACTATAATTTCGGTATTCAGGATTCGAAAAAGAAAATGGGTAACTTTCATGAGTGGGATGAGAGAGTAGCATCTGTAGGATCTCAAGAATTTGCTTCATGTATAATCAAACATTTGAACTTGCCCAAAGAAAAATGACTATCTACAGTGATGCATGTATTGGGCGAAATTGTAATATAAACAAAACTCTTGCTCACTCCCGAAGTGAGGGTAAAAAAAACACACACTTAAATCATTGACCAAACGTTCTTTTCTGCTCAACGACACGAACTCTGAGGGAGTGAAAGCAAATGTGAAAGACAAAACAACGTGTTTACCTGAACCCTATTATAATATCATGAAGACATGCCGTCACACCTAGAAGTTCACTTCCGTCCAATAAAGCGTGAAGAATTTAACTCAATCTGTAATTTATTGGGGAATATTAGCAAGTGCAGAAAGAACTCAAGGAATGTGGAAGCAAACTGGCTTAAAAAGTAGCCGATAGCCTCTAAAGAAACAATCCTTACAGTATCAAGTACAAAGGGCAACTTATAGATTTTTGAAACAGTAGATCTTACTCCTACAGGCAGAAGAGGAAGATAAATACTTTTCTAAAAGCTACGAAAGGAAACATTAAAACCAATGTCGGGGGGCAAGAAAGTAGACAAGATGGCTTCTTTTCTGTTTAATTTGAAAACTACCAACATTAAAGACAATTTGGGCGCACTGCCATAGCATGAGAATGAGGGGAAATCTGAAGTCCAGTGAAGATATCAACGTTGTTTTCATTCTATGTGTTAGATTCTATGTGTGAGTCACGCACACATTTCAAGCGTAAAGGGATTCCGAAACCTTCTTTGTAATCTACACGTAATTATAAACACTCTGTACTTCAGGAGTAGGGTCGGGGACCACTAAAACATTTTGAGGTGACCGCCTTTACTAAGACATAAGACGCGCATACTAGAAATAACTAAATTGTTACATTCATGTCTTACTCACTAGGCAATGTTGATGTGGAAAAAATAACTAAAAATTTAAATTATATATTATCTTCATCTCTTAAAGAGAATGAAGTTTTTCTCCTTCAAAATGACAGTTTAAAAAGCACGTAGTTCAGAACCTAAGAATAAATTTTGGAATCGAATGGACGAAGTAAAATATCCTAATTTAAAAAAAAAGTTGCACATCATTTAACATCGTTGTTTGGCTCTAACTACCTGTGCGAATCTGCACTTTCAATTATGAATATAATTAAGATTCGTTCTCGTTTTACAGACGAACATTCAGAATCCAGGGCAAGATTAACAGTAACTATATACCGAGATATACAAGATTGGTGGACAGTATGCAGACTAAATCTTCTACGAACTATAACTACTAGAACTCATTTTAGATGAAAATGATTTATTTTTTAATGTATTTTTTTGAATTGTTTCATTTTAAATGCAGGATCTGATATCATTATATTTGAAGGTCCTATTATTATGTTTGTAGTCATATAGTTAAATATATATTCCGCATTTATAACTAAGTTGTAATAAATATTGTAACCATTTTTTTTAGCTCACACTCGGTGGACCGCAACACCTTGAAAAAATGAGAAGTAGCCTTTACCTAGAAAAATCTGCCCACCCCTGCTGTACTTCGTCCACAAAAAAAAGTTAAACGCATACAATCGAAAGACTATAATACAATTTCAAATGTTTTCCTTTCCTCTTTAACTGCTAACCGTGTTTTCTCTAACCAACCATGCGAGGGGAAAAGAAACGATCTGATCAATGACACGAACACAGTTACAAATTCCAATCTAGAGATAATTAAAATAAAAACCTCACAGAAGAATGTGAATAGAATTACGACCGGGAAGGGTGTGGAGAAGGGGGGGGGGCGAAGCAGTCTCGTCACTCCGGCGACGAAAAGCGTGTTTGACGGAGTGAGAGATTGAAAAAAATGGGAAAAGTCCCGGTGAGCAGAATAAAAAGAGAAGTCGCATCACATCAAAACATATCGCGGCGTGTTGGTGATTCCAGGCACGGCTGCTCGTGTTAGACTGAATGCGATAGCTGCGTGTGTTTTATTCGTTTTTTAATGTTGTGGCGTAAGGAGTTGTCTGCTTAGCATTGAAAAGACCGTGAACTTGCTTTTGAGGAAAGGGCAAGAATGTTTCGTAGCACGATTGAGTGTCGGGGGGGGGGGAGGCGTATTCTGTCCTCAACTTTCGTGTACATTGGTGCTGTATGACGTTTTCTGTGTTCATCTTCGCAGCACAAAGACGGAAGTACGGATAGTTAAGAAAATAATCTGAAAATATCTCATTTGACCGATTAGGTCGCCCATTTGGAATAGTTTTAAAAGTCGACTAGTCGTTATAAAATACTTCATTCATATAACATGCACCAGATCATACATGCATATATAGACAGACAGTCCACTCTTAGACGAAACTGTTCCAAAATTTGAAATGCTTGTTGATAATGTATTCAATTTCATCCATTTAGTTCGTTGTATTTTTGAACTAGCATGCTTATGGAGAGAAAGAGATGGTCTTTCTTTATATGGAATTTTGAGTAATATTTGATACAAATCTTCAATTTAATGTTAAAACTACATTTAAAATTTTATTTGCCAAGATCATTTACTGTTCGAATGATGTCTCCTGTTCATCCACAGATAGATAGTGAGTACATAATTACAGACAGTGAATACATCGTTTCAAAAGTATTATTCGAATTCACCAAGAACTAAATCACAAAAGTTCGTCAAATCGCCGAAGGCAATAATCTTTTCTCTTTCTACACTTCATATATATTTGCCATTTCATTTCAGTTCCCAACCCCACCCCATATCTTAATTAGTTTACACCATAGTCTATTTAAAATCAAAATTTCGCCATTTTTTTTAATATTAGAAGAAGACGTGATGAATTATTTGGGTGGGGCACTTGGACTCTGCGGTCCTACATCTCCGAGACCTGCTATTTTATTCAGATCTAGTTTAAAATATTGCTTTAAGCCTGGATATTGTAGGTGCTTCTGTTTCCCTTAGTGTTAGAAAAATTAAAGAAAATTTCATCATATGCAATGCATTTGATGTCAATACAAGATATATTAAAAAAGATTAATCAAACAAACGTTGAATGTTACAAAAAAATTATGTGCAATATACAGTCTGTCCAAAAAGTATTGGGACACACCATAAGTTCACAGAATTTTATGATAATATTTTACTTAAGTATATAAATGAAACCGAAGCAAAGAAGTGAATATTATTTTGATATATACAAATTATACTAATTCAAACAAAACTCTCATATTAACGCAATTATGATTATAACTGAAAATAGAAGAAATAAAGTAAAAAAACGTGCTCAAAAAAGTATTGGGACACTTCTCAATAAATTAAGAAAAACAATGCAAACTTAAAAGTTAATATCTTGATGGGCCGCCTTTACTTTTTAAGGCCTCCCATTGTCTATTTGGCATGAGTTGGATGCATTTTTTGCAAAATGATCCATCCATTTTGGGCCTCACTTCGACCAAATGTTTTCTTAAATCCTGCTTGTTATAAATTTGTTATTCATATAATTTTTGCTCAATGGGATTATGGTTTGGACTTTGTAAAGGAGTCTTAATGGACTTTGTAAAGGACAGTGGTAGAAGACCCGTAACTTGTAAATATCAGTAATTTGTCTTTATGTCATTATATTGGTACAATTTAAAATTCTTGAGATTCCCAGCTTGTTCGCAGTTTGCTTTAATTTTGCTTGAGAATGTCAAGATAGACACATTTATTCATTGTACCATCAATAAAATGTAAAGTTCCCGACACCAGTCTTTGCCATACAACCCAGATCATTTCATTGCCACCTCCCTATTTGACAGTAGACAGTAAATTTCTGATATTAATAGCTGTATTTGGTTTCCGCCAAACGTTTTGTTTGCTATTTGATCCAAAAATGTTATATTTGCTTTCATCAACAAAAATTCATTTTTCCAAAATTCTTTTGGCTGCTTTACAAGCATTTTAACAAATGACAGTCCAGGAGGGGCAGCAGAAAATTGCCGACGATGGAGCAAGACAAGGGGGGGGGGCGCAAAGCACCATTTCTCTCATTTCGCTTAAGTAACTCATTTTTACATTTGATAAAAGGAAATCAAGACTTATTTAGCCCTTTTTTTATTCAGATACTAACTCTTTCTTTCATTATTAAAAATTTACAAGGCTATTTGTATAAAATTGTTCTCAGTTTCTTACTGACCATCAAAAGATTGCCAATATTTAAGTCTATTTTTATGAGACTCTTGATATTTATTCGCTCCGAGATCTAATTTTGGAAAAAGTTTAGTTATATTTCATTTTAGATTGTATTATATAGATAGAAGCAGAGATTGCACCAGAATGCAGTGTCATGTTAAATAAGCAAATGTATAGTCTTACCATGGAACCTATATAAAATGAATTTAGAAAATTAATTTAAAAAGGAAGATTTCAGAAATCCAAAATAATAAATAAAAAAATATTCGATATGTTCTCTTCAAAAATGGATTTTTTGGCGTAGTTCCCTACCTAAAATAATTTTTATAAGAACTGCAACAACGAGCAGGAATTGGGATGCATTTCGAATCTGAGGCGAATAAACGCTCGCGCACAGCAAACACTTGCTGTAGTTCGGACACGAACAATAGAGAATGCGGTAAAGATACAAAGCTGCTGTTTCTTAAGAAGGCTGTAGAAAATATTTTGCAAATATATGTGCAAAATTACTATTTTATGTAAGATATGAAAAATGTACTTGCTTAAAATGGACTACTTCAATATTTGATTTCCCATGTATTTATTTTTCAATGTATATTTGGGATTAAAGCCAGTGGGAGTGGTTTCCCCAAAATTTTCTCGCACTCTAATAAACTTGTGTTGCCAGAGAACGTCTTATATGGCCTTCGTGTGTAATAGTTACGAAATATTAACCTTTGGTGTGCATTTAGCATCCTTATTGAATCTATGGTGGCATTTTTGGCGAGTTATTTGGTGATTCATCCCTGGCATACGTTAATAGTAATTTGTGTTTTAGACGCGTGATTGAAACAAAACAGCACATGTTATGACAAAATCACATAGCAAATCGGATAGATTAATTTATTATAGTATTTTAGTCATTGTGTTTTTGAATGACCGAGTTGGCATGTTTCTGAATGTATAGATCCATCCGAGGTTGGATTTAGATTCATGCTGTTGAGGAGCTCCTGGAAAGTGAAGATATCACTCGAATGGATTGGCCGGCGTGCTCCCCTGATTTAAATCCGATAGAACATGTTTGGGATGCTTTGGGGAGACGCCTTGCAGCACGATTACATCCTCCTGAGAACACCCGACAACTTAAACAGATACTGATTGAGGAATGGACACTCTCACCTCAAGAACTGTTGGACAATCTGGTGCTGAGTATGGGGAGACGGTGCGAAGCAACCATTGCAGTAAGGGGAGGGCATATCCCATACTAAGGAACATCTGCTTGCTGTTCTTCCTCTTGGACAGACAATCATGTGTAACGATACTATGAGTTCAATAAAGCCTTTTTTTGTTTGATTCCATACTGTATGCATTGTATTCATTTCTGCGCAACTATGCTTTCGTCATTCTTTCAGAACAAAATGCTGTATCTCATTTCTGAATTTCATGTCTCTCAGATGATTTCTCGTCAAGTTATGGCAAAAAACATACCTGTTGCTTAAGTTTTACACACCAGTGTACAACTTCAATGCCGAACTCTTCTGCTTTCAATTTTCATATTTAAAAAAAGATATAGTTGATTTCAGTATAAAATGTTTTTATATTCATTGCTGTATTCATTTAACCTTTCCACTTTCATTTAAAGTAGAAATTTTATGGGCGCTGACAGAAAATGAGAGAGATATCATTAGTGCAATGAACAGAACTGTTTAAGGTCTACATTATAGTATGACAGAATTATAGAACTATCAAAATCCGAACCTTAAAAATATCTAGCAGAAAAATTTATTAAGAGAACAAGTTACATAAAATATTTAACTGGAAATTTTAGCCAACATTAATACTGACAAACCGGCTGGTCGTCAAAGGCGGTTAGTAAGGAAATATGGCCGAAATGAATGTTATTAAAAAGGGTGTCAATAAAAAATTTTTAAAGCTCTGCTTCATGATTGTCATTATATTTCCTCCTTGCTAAGAGCCTTTCTGTTAGCAATCAAAATTCTTACATTTTTGTTTTAAACCGCTGATTTTTAATGAAGCAACATATTTGCTTCTTTCAAATGTTCGAATTTAACTGTAGCTGCAATTTCCTAAGAAACATTTTCAAACGTTGATAACCTAATGGTCTGAGAAAGAGAATATTCATATACTTTTACAGTACAAAATATACTTATACAGTTCAAGTTACAGGTGGATACTTATACAATACAAGATATTTTAATTATATAATAACTGGAACTTTACTCAGTTATATTTTATAAAATGAAGGAAAAAAATTACATAGTGAATTCAATAAATAATGAGACATAAAATGGAAGCCGAACATTTTATTTGTGTGAAGGATCATGACAGGGCTATTGGAAGTTTTGGCTATTGCAGAAAAAAGTTTTATTCTATAAAATCATGAGGAAGCAGGTTCTTTTTGGAGTCGCCGGGATGGTAATAGAAGAGTCATGATAACAGAACAAGCCTGGGGCCGTCGAGATGAAAGACTCAGATGATGAATCAGGAACCGCCGAGGTGACAGAGTGCTTAGGAAGTCTTGCAAGACCGAGATGACAAAACGAGATTCTAAATCTGGAACCACCCATTCACAGAACGAGATGGTACGTTTTCAAACTGTGCGAAAACTGTGGAACCATCGAAATAGCAGAATGAATTGATAAGTCTTGAGCCGTTGAGATGAGGAAACAAGGTAGAAATCATGAGTCACCGAGAAGACATAAGCGAAATGGTAAGTTTGCAGCAATCGCTAGGAAATACAGCGAAAGAGGGCCTGTAGCCATAAAGATGACACTAATGTGATGGCAGCCTTGATTAGCCGTCTTCTCAGAAATTTGCTGATGTCCGAAGTCATAATCAGTGTGAACCTCAGTGAGGTATTCGTCATAGTCGGGAAAGTTTTCAAATCAAGTAGCAGTGATAACAGTTGCAATTGACTGTTATCATGCCATGCATATTAAATGCACATAACACACATCCATTGTATAAAAGCAACAGTTTTAATAATAAATAAGAGTCCGCAGGTGAAATATAAAAAACAAACACAAAAATAATAATAATATATACAATATGTACAATATATACAATGATTACTCGTGTCCTTTAGGACAAGGAGATTCTTAGCAGGTTATTGAACTTGTGCTTTTAAATCCATAAGTCCTTTCATTTCAGCCTTGGTCAGATAGTATATCAATTCAGAAATCTTTGAAGAAACGAAGTGTTCACATATTTCTCGAAAACGTTGTTCCAAAATGATTTACGTGGCTTTTTTAGAATATTGGTAGAACAGGGCAGAGAATCATTTAAGTGTTCCATCTAAGCCATTGAAGGACTAGTGATGACGTCAAATGTTTCTCCCAGTTCTTGAAAAGTTAGCTCATAAGTAATTCAATAACTTTTGCTATTTTAAAAAAAAATGTTTCAAATTGTCATAATTATTTCAACATCATTATTGTCAGATTGAAAATATGCATAAAAACACCTGTAAAAGTAAATGCTCACTATTGTCCGACAATAATATTACTACTTCAGTTTCAAATAACGTGGTGAATGGGTAACCATATTTCTTGACTTGAACCAAGACGCAACTTTGTTCACCTTTCGTTTCAAATAATGGTTGGGACGTGATGCCACTAATGCAAGATTGTCTTGCTTTGGACATGAATAAGTGTTAAGTTCAGACATTTTTTGTTCATTTGAAATGCCAGAAAAGGGATTGTTATTTGCGACGATTGATTCTTTGAATGGGTTTTTATTTGTTAGTTCAAAGGGATTTCTCTCCAAAAATGGATTTGTGGCAAAATCGTTTTCCGAAGGATTTTCAAGAACACTGAAGATATTTTTGGAGTTTTCAAATATTTCCATTAATTCCGGTTCGTCCATTTCAAACCAGGATGGGTCTATTTCTGGAGGTTCATCCACTTCCTGGTATAAAAGCACTGTTTTCTCATTCGAATAAATATCAGTTTTGAAAGGATTTGTTTCTTTTTTCACATCTGAAAAATCATCAAAATTGTCCAAGAATGGATTAATTGCTTTTAATTCAATTGGGGAAGCAATACAATTGTCCAAGAACGGATTATTACCAGGTCGAATACATTTAGTCTTTATATCTTCAAAATCCGACTGTGCAGAATTAACATCAAACGCATATACTCCAGTTTCGCCAGATCCATAAATATCGGTCAAAGTCGAAGCATGTTTGGTTGCTTGATTGTGTCGACAATCTGTCTGCACAGAAACATCGGTCTTTTTCCTGTTTTTTACGCTCGAGTTGCCCATGGTGACGAGGTAAACTACTTATTGAATGAAGTGAAGGCAATTGAAATATTCTAGGCAGATTATTTAAAACAGAAGTTGGCACAAAATGGATAAAAGCACAAGGACTAACAGCAATTTCCGCAATTTCAATAACTTAAATTCACTTAATGAAATCGCAAACAAATTCAAGCTCACCACACTTAAATGCGAACAAGCAAATAATATTATATTGTTAGATTATAATTCCATTGATATGTCATCAATAATAATTTCAAGTATTGTTAACAACAAATATTGAATTTTAACAATCACTGTTTAAACATGCACTGTTGAATCATAACAATAAAATAGTTTTTAATTCTTGTCTGAAGGATGGCTGTAGAGAAAATTTTACAATGCCGATAAACCAAAAAAGTATATCGAAGCGTTTTAATGATATTCACATTTTTTGAATCAATTGAGAATAGTCATTTTAAAATTTCGATTTAAAAATAATACTATTCCATTTTATACTGAAATCTTTAATATATTAGGTTTTAGAAAATTGATAACAAAAACGTTTAAATAAATATCAAGAGATTATATTATAAAATATTTAATTTAATTATATCATATTTTTTTCTTACGGCACCGAATTCTTCTGAATTCAGTAATAAACAGATATAATTTGAAGAATATTCATCTGTGTTAAATAAATAGATAGTTGACTCTTTAATCTGAGCTTTATTTTGCGGCATTCAATCAAAGGATTTATCAAAAATAAGTCAAATCATTTATGAAGAAATAGAATAACATGTTTTCGAGAAAATTGACTATATATTTAATGTCTTTACAAATTAATAATTACTCGAACAAAATATATTTATGAAAATTAACTTAAAGCTTATCAAAAATCTATCAATAATTTTTATAACCAATTTTGAAGCTATTTTCGAAACAAAGAATAACGTGCAAAATATTTTTGTTGCTGAAACCGACAGTAGTGTTGAATTTAAATTATGTTTTGAAGGGGGTAATCGATATTGTTCTTGACATACTGTAACGTTTCCTCTTCTTCCTCACATGGTTATTCTCATTCCTGCCAGATGTAACGTCACCCGTTTCCCCGAAAATAGTTAAGTGCTTATAAAAAGCCAGATAGATATACACTGTCTTCCTTTCCATTCATCTTAACTCAAATAACAATCGTTATAGCTATGTATGCATGTACATATTCACACATGTTCCGCATCCACTTCTAAGGAACTAGGCCGAATTCTTCCAAATTTTCAAAAGGCGAAAATTAATTCAATTAATTAGAAATTAACAAAAATGTTGGCATTTTTTGCCCTTTGTACTTCTTTTGCAGAAATTTTTAAAATACCTCTTTTATTTTAAAATGTCTTTTTTAACGTTTTCATTGGTCTTAAGGTAGTAATTTAACAATACTTAAAACTAAGTCAATAGCTTAAATGAAGACAACCTTCCTTATAATTAAGTACTTGCATTGATATAAAAGTGTATATTTTTCTAATTCCACTTGCAGGTAATCGAAATACTCGAAGAAAACAATTTTTTCTCCTAATCAATGATAACAACTGAGCCGAAAGACTGTCAGCAAAAATGCAACGTCTTATTCATTTGTCATCTTATTGATTATTCTGCTAAATGTAGCGCAAATTATAAGCTGACTGAGTGAAATTTAAATCTAAAAATCTGTGGACTAATATCGTCGGCATTCATTCCATTCAGTTCTCAATCGACCGATAAAATTTTTTTTTTGTCAAATTGTGGTATCTCATTCACCTGTCACCTTATCGGTTATAATGCAAAACATAGTACAAATTATAAACTGAATGAAGGATATTTGAATCACATGTCTAAAAATCTGCGGACTTCCATCGCATTTAGTTCATAGTTGGCCGAACATCAGTTTATGCCCCGAATAGTTGTACGAATAGTTGTCCCGAATATCAGTACCTTTTCAGAAACATTAATTTCTGTAAAACAAAAAGAATTAATATTCTTTTTGAAAGAAGTGGAGGGGGGGGGCATGGGCACGAATTCTAGCCCTTTATGCTCTCACGAAGGGACTTTTGCGAATAAGAACTGATGCGCACTTCTTTGAGTTTTGCCATTTTTCTTAATATTTTAAAATAACAAAAAGTTGATCACCAGCGACTAAAATTCCTTTAAAAGATATTTGCGGCACATTTAACCTTGCATAGGTATGAGTTTGGTTATATTAACAAACCGTTTTAAAGCAACACTAAAGCTATTTTAGGACGGACCTCGTTATTTTGAACCACGGTCAAATGACGCGGTCGGCACCTGAGTTGGCACTCTCCTCCCCGAACTTCCACACCATACCAGCAGAAGGATGTTTCATCTCGATGGATTTAGCGTGCACCAGACCCGCTTACCCGATGGTCTTCGCTGAAATCTGGTCCCGAACCTGAAACCTTTCAATTCCAAAGCCGAAACCTTACCACCAGGTCACCGCGGCACTACCTTCCGACATGATTGTTATGTGACACGAAATTTTTACGTTAGAGAGCTCAACTGGAAAAAACACACACCACCCCAATTTTAGTGTTTGAATGTTTGAATTGAAATGATCAGTAAAATGATTATTTTCAAAAATGTAAGGAAATCTAATTTAACACAAACGCATATACATGATGCGGACATTTCTGAAGAAATTGTAATCATTCCCAAAAGTATTTTGTATTAAATATCATGAATTTAACTTTCTGTCGAAATGTCTGGAATCGCTTTTAAAAACCGATGGAGAAGATATGCGATCAGATTAATGTTTTTGAAGGTCTGTTATTATTTTGGAGCGAGTCGTTGTACTAATGCACCTACCAACATCAAATCGCTGAAAGTTGCAAGAGTTCGGAGTTTTGAAGCTAATGAAAGTGGAAAAGCTATGTATTGAATGCATCTGTTACACTGAAATTGCTTCTTAAATAGTAATTTCGAATAGGGAAATTCATTTTACAAATTCTAGTAACATGAATGTGTTGATGATCAAAGGTAAGCGATGGAAAAATTATTTTTAATTCGAATTCTTAATGCTCTATCGCTTCTGTTGGCATTTTGTTTTTAACCTTCCTTTCTTTTCAGCTTTACGAATTTTATAAATAGCAGATCGGTGAACCCTTGGATTTGAATCAGCTTGAGACTCTAGAGAATAATAAAATAATTCCTTAATCACTTCAGATTTTACTGCAAAGTCTCTTTTTACATTTTAAAAAAGAAATCTTCTCATTGATATCAAATTCCTTTAACTGTAATTAATTTTTAAGTACGTATTTCAATATTTTTTATTTCGCTGTTTACCTCAAGCCATTTGAGATTCTGTGCACGATATGATTACTACACGAAAACAGTAAAAAATTTTGAAAACTAATGCGAAAACAGAGATATTAAATCTAAAATATTATTATTTTTTTTTTCAGATAAAATGCTCGATTAAAAAACTTTTTTTAAACCACTTAAAGGAAGCGGACTTACCTTTGAAGTTCTTGGCACCTCTTCTGGCCTGTTCGCAGTCGGGCTTGTATCCCTGTGTGGTGGTGCCCTTGATGGGGCGCCCCGTTCTGGGGTGAACGCACCAGCAGAACTGGGGTGAACGGTGACACTGCGCCCTAGCGTAGTTCCCTTCCGGCGTACATTCGGGGATGTAGATACCCGCCGCGGGGTCCTGCCGGTGGTTCTCCATCGCCTTGCGGCGGGTCGTCTTGCAGTCATCCAGCTCTGGAAGAGGAGAGAAGGTTTTCAACACATTTTTACAAGCATTCATTTGATTTAACATGTCTCCGTATTTGTAAACTCGTTTCCTTATGAGTTAAAAGGGTTGAAACCTTGCGAATTTGTGCACTGCAGGTACAGCAGGTCTTATATATATATATATATATATATATATATATATTATATAAAATTCGATGTTTAGCAAACTTGAAAATTGTTGAAAACTACAATAAACCCTGCAATTATGCGGTATAGCATAAAAAAATATTCGGAAATTTAATAAAAAATACTTGCACATAAAAAAATACTTGCATATTTAAAAAATACTTACATATAATAAACAGTTTTGTAAGACTTACTACAGAAAATGTGGCGGCCAGGGAGTGCATAGAAAAGTCGCAATTCGAAAATGCGCCAATTATTTACGAAATACATGAGAAAGTGCATCCAAACAAAATAAATAATTAAATTACACACAGAAACATTTTAAAAGCATTTAATTTCTCATTGTACACATGGAGAAGTTTTCAAAATTCACATTACATAATTCACTGCTACTCGTTGTAATCCAAAATACAGATGGACTGCTAGTCTGTTTAATATTAGAATTTTTGTTTCTAATGGAAACGTCTTTCTTTTCACTTTCTTTTTTTGGCTACAATTATTCATTTTACGGGTATATTTATGTCTAAAAATAAAATAAAAATTATACAAATAGAAGCAAAAGTTATTCATTTATTCTCCTTTCATCTCGCTATAAAGCGAATCCTTAATCACGTCAAACAAATGAACAGAGCGCCTTGAAGTGCACATGGATTTGTACACTGATAGAAAACATTACAGTGGTGCCAACGCCGTTGAAATTCACATACCGCATGAAAAAAAAATCGCATAAAAACAGGTTTTACTGTATATGCTGAACTGTAATAACTATAATTATGTTAAAAGATATTTGAGATTTTATATATTTATTTAAATAAGAGAAAAGGTCTTCTGGAACTTATGAGGCATTAAATAGATATATTATTCATGAATTTTTCAAATCAATTCCTGGCTTCCGTGTTTTTTTTTTTTTTTTTTTGAAGAAAATTTCATCTTTTTTTTTTCATCGAAACGTTGTCGAAACACTTATCTCCTAGCCAATCAGGGACAGTCATCGTTCTGATTGCCTAGGAGGACAGAGCTTAATGGGGTAAAGAGAGGAGTGTGAATACATACAGGAGGCTATGAGGATGAAGATTAATACAGAATTAACCTCTCGAGTGACCGCCCATCGATCTTCACGTTTCCGTTATGACTGATTACATTATATGTTTGCTTATCCAGTGAGTGGCTTCTCGGCCGAAGATCATTTTTCATGCATCGACGATAAGCATATGAATGATTTTAAATGGACAGGCTGGTTGGAAAAAGGGCACTTATTTTCTTCAATAAATTTCTTCGACAATACTTTTTTGATTTGAGGTTTTATTTGATATTTTTGTTGATAACAAGTTTAGTTATAGTCACGTCCCGTTTTAAAGCAATACTAGGGCTATTTGGGGACGGACTGCGTCATTTTGAATCACTGTCAGATAAAGAGGACGACCCCTGAGCTGGCAATCCCCTCCCCAAGCTCCCACAGCACACCAGGAAGAGGATGTTTGGCCCCGATGTATTTAGTGTGCACTAGACACGCTTACACTACGGGTTTTCGGCCCTCCGGTTCTGAAGCCGAAACTATAAACTCAAGCCATAGCAATAGTCTTTTTTTTAGCGTCTTTTGTAAAAATACAATAATATTTTTATTTTTCTAGATAAAATATTAGAAAGTGGCAGAACCTGAATAATAATTAATTTTATAGAATAATAATAATGAATTTTAAATAATGAGTCGATTCAAAACGGAAAACAATGGATAGAGTCCGTCAAAAAAAAATTAGTTCCCCCCCCCCCCCTCTTCAAAATAAATATCGGACAGTAAAACTGTAAATGCCTGTCAATGTAGAATAAGTTTCCTAAAAGTGTATAAAAATTTTGTTCAAGAAAGGGGTGATCTACAGTATAAATCTATAAAATCTCAATTTTGTTTTTTCTTATTGAATTCTCTTTTTAGTGTTAAAAAAACATTTCTAGAAAAAAACAAATCTTTAAAAAAAATGTTAAATTATCGCTTGGCAGATACCTGAACACGCAAATAGACAGCATTACCTGTGCATTGTTCCAATAATAAAAGGATATATCAGAAAACACGTAGCATTCATTTATTTTTCAATTGTTCCAAAAAAATTTTAAAATTTAAATTTGTTTTATGATACTAATTTCCCGAATTTTTATTAGTAAAAAAATATACTTTTAAAATACAATTTATACAAATTTGAATATTTAATTTCGTAATTATAACCATGCAAATAAAAGCATGCCTTTCGAATTTTTATTGAGTCATTTCAAATTTACTACCAGTAAACTTTTTTTTTAAAAAAATTAACATTTCTTAAGTCAAAGTTACTGTAATAAAGTGAGGTTGAATAAAGGAAAATATTAAGTGACATATTTACATAAAGTATTCTTAAATATTACTACATATTTTATACAGGTATTTATTACATAAGACTTTTTTTTTTACATTTTAACTCTTATTTATTTCACAGTTGTGCAATGGTGTTCGGAACGATTTGCAAAAGTATCTTGTTTTAAGACACCAACGACCACTCACGAATTTTCTTGCGTTTCGCGTCCCATCTGTTGCGGACCGCTCACGAGTTTTCTCGTGTTGCGTGTTCCGTCTGTTATTGCATCATAAATAACAAAGTTATGATGATTTTAGAAGGTGCAACTTTACCCAAAAATCTACTGACCCAGGCGTATGTCTTAAAGATTTCTTTGCGGACCTTAATGCGTTAAATAGTTGTTTCTGATTGGTTATGCGTCGATTTAGCCGAAAAAACATGGAAACGAGACATCTTGTGATCCGGCCGCAACATTCAGCCTGCTAAAAACTAGAAATCTCGTGACTCGTACGCAATGTGCAATCAATAAAATAAAGCATAGTCCACTTTGAAAGAAAAGCAAAGCAAAACAATAAGCATACATACTAATCTAACATATTTTGTTAGTTCAAAGCAGCCTCGATCCCGTACGCGTTTCCTTCTTTCTACATCTGCGACCTTTCTGCATATTCCTTTCGTCTCAGTCGTGGCCAGTCGCATATGATGAAACGCGTGCAGATCGGGTTCGAATCAATTGAGATCAAGGCAAAGAAAAATGGAGAGGGAAAAAACAAAACAAAAAGACAGAAACAGTATGAACCTCAGATCCAAAGTCAAGTTTAATCACATTTTTCACACTATTCAACAGTTTCATATCTGTAGATTTTTAAAAAGAAATACTGCTCAACAACAAAAAGTGACTAAAACTAATGTTCCTCTGAGAACGGAGAGGCTTAAAAAAACTTTACGAAAAATCTATCGCACTCAGTTTCTCGACATTTGAAAGCTTTGGGCAATGTTATGTTGCCATGTTATTATGTTGCAATGTAAGCTTCGGGGAAGCAACATAAAATCCGAGAAGGGTTTGATGATCTTTCTGAGGTAACGTTTCGGCTACGATCTGACAGTTTAATTTCTAAAAAATAAATTTAAATTTTGCATTCAAAATATTTTGTGCTTATATGATAAGAATAGAATAAGGATGTTTTTGTTTTTTTTTAAACTATTGTGAAATATCATGCTTCATTGGTAAAAAAAACTCCATGTTGACAAGTGTCTATAATTTTTGGGTGACACTACATATGCTTTCATGTATTCTGGTCATATTTTGCCAATATATCTGGCAATAGAGTGTGATTCTTTCTGTTTTCAGCACTGTATGCTGAAATATTATGTATATAATTACTAATACACCGTTTTATCTTCGGATAGATACCCCGTTATGAAGCTATAAAAATGCTATTAGGACACGACATTTCCCGCCTTATTCAAATACCAATTATGACATGTTCAGTAACATCCCCTCTATAAGCAGAACACCTCGAATATGAGGATGATAAGTGACCATGCTAGTAAGCAGTCTTATTTTGGATGCCAGTGCAATTGCTGATGAAGGAGCGTCTCTTGTGAAAAAATCTGAGCACGAGACGTTCGATCTGTTTAACACTCTGACGACTTCGCATCCTCTTACTCCTGGGGGCAGACAAGAAAATAATACTAATATAAAATTATCTTTATCTGCATTATTGTATTCAACGGTTCACATGACAATGCAACATGGCACACTCAATGTTATCTTACCGTCTTTAGACTCTTCATCTGACGTGTCCTGTTTGGCAGCAGAATGGCCGTCGTGACGTAATCGGGGCATGTGATCCTCTTTATCCCAGTCGTCTGGTTTCACAGGCAGGGTTGCCTGCGTGGAGTCGTCGTCCACTAAGTCCAAACAAAATGCACTTTAAATAAAAGATGACTGGGATTGATACAATATCGCTATAAGAAAATGCATTAGTACTAAAAAAGGTAAATTTTCTTCAGATTTCATTCCACGACTGATATGTCTTTAAATGGGCTAGTGTTTTCCAATCCATTGTAGACCAAATAGCGCCCTAAAGCATACTCACAAGGTATTTTCATTTATGTGTTTCTATGAAAAGATAATACCTACCATCAATTATACCTTATCTAAACCTTTAAAATTCGACGAAATTCTATTAAGTTATCTTGTGTTTCATTAAAATTCTTCATCACTAACTAACGCTTATTCTCTTCAATATTATTATTTCTCTGTTTAATGTTTATCTTGTTTCTCTTACGTGCATTTGAAGGTACAGAACATTCCTGGATTTCAAATAATGTTTAATTACCAGTCATTTAATAAAATCACGGCACACGCAAAGTAAAGCTTAAGTGGAAAAATGCATTCAATTTTATCTTATTCCTATTTGTAATTTCTATAAAACAATTCTTTATCAGATCAATGACCAGCGCCATCTATCGGAATAGCAAGAAAAAAAATCAATATATTTTTTTAAGGGATGTTTTTTTTTTCCCCCTCCAAAGAGACAGGAGATTGTTTAGTGAAATAGTGATGGACGGATCCAAAAATTTCATATTAATTTAATAATACACTTAGGATTTTTAAAGAGATATTTTCTGATGTGTGCAATGAAAATAAATTAATGATTTGCATTAGAAACATTTGGACTGATAGTGCCGTTTTGCTCATGAGATACATCAGTGGCGGAATTCGTTAGCAAACAATTAATGTGAAGAAAAAACTATTATTCCAGCATTTCGTTTTACTAATCGAAATAATCAAAAACTTTTCTTTAAACTCACCCTACAAAAGTGTGAAACGATCCAAAAAGAATGCGTTATTCGCGAAGAATAGTATTCAAATATTCTAACACACGCAAATGAATATTAAACTTAATATACGAAAGAAATAATTATTTGAAATGAATGAGCCATCAGCTCTTCGTAAACTTAAGTGATATCAATAAGATGAGGTACAATTCTATATTCACTTCCTCATATACAAAGCATAGAGAAAGTATTATAATCATCCAAAATTTCGAACTCGAGATTTTGACGAATCTCCACGTTTTAGACCTCCCCGAGTACGAAAAACACATTTTTGGAGTAATGTCTGTCTATAATAAAAATATTTTTAATTAGATGGTTGGTATTTTACATATGGTCTTTATATTACATTTCCAGATTTCTATCAAATTTTGAGCGAAATGTTTGGGGAAAATCTATTTGTCTGGGTGTCCGAATATAAGCTAAAACGATAACTACAAAATGAAGAAAGCTAGTTGAATAAAATTTAGTGCACAGATTTAACATCTAAAATGTAGATACCTATTAAATTTAGATAATAAATAATAAATCCGTCGGTAGGTTGACTTTCCTTCGGACTGTAGTTTCACAAGCATGTTAACGAAAAAACTCCAAAACGCAATGATTTAAATAAATGAAATTTGATGTGTGATTTTGTGACTACAACTGTCATTCAATATCAAATTTTGGTTTGAATCGATTGTAAACAATATTTTTGAAACACAAATTCGATTTTTGTTTTCGCATCTTTGCTTAATATCACAAAAGTGATTCAGAAAAAATGCTAAATTTATGCTAAAGAAGAATACTTCATGACAAAGTCATAAATAGCACTTTCATTAGAGATTATACAAGAAAGTTTTAGGAAGACCACTCCTGCTGGTTTGTATTAACTTTAATTTGAAGTTGCTTATACAAATAAAATGCAACTATCATTTTAAAGAGTAGATAGAAAAAAAAATCAACCTATTTGTAGTAAAATATTGTGATATCCGTAAAGAACATTATCAGGATGTTTATAAAAGGTAATAAATGTTCTGATATTCTTTAACAATTTTAAAATGTGCAGTATTCGTAAAAAGTTTTAAATATGACATTCACAAGGAACAACAACTGAACTTATATAATGAATTATTAATTGGTTCGCACTAAGAATTAATAGTTTTATTTTTTAGTTAATAGGCCTTTCATGATTTTTTTTGAAATTTTTATTTAGACGATGAATATAAATATGCAAAATGCCAAAACATGTAATAAAATTCTTATCATTCTTATGATAGAGAATTAAGAGTTCCAAAAATTTAGGATACACGAACGAATATTTAAAAAAAATATTAAGATTTTTAGTTAGAAGCATTCAATTATATTGATATTTTTAATTAGCAAAAATAATTGTTTTTTAGGATTGTTAAATCGTGTGATAGTTGCAAGCTTTTGATTCCAAAGAATGAAATACTTTATGAAATAAATTACACTATTAAAAGAACTTGGCAGTGTATTTACACAGTTTTATAGCGTTATTTTTTTAATTAATCTCAAACTTCTTTTAAATAAGAGAATATGGTTTAATAATCACAATTATAATCTTCTGAGTTCATTAAAAAAACTCCGCCATTTCATATTTGCTATTTTCCTTTGCATGAGAAAATAATATTAAATTAATTCTAATTAACTTTACTAATTAAGAAAATAATACTAATTTGTATTAAAACATGGCCCATTTACAACGTTTTGCGTGACATTTTCCCGTCAAATCAATCAATCCATTTCACGTCAGGCACTGTTCGCCGTTTTTCCAATCATCGTTAGTTTGTGAGATAAGTGAAAAGAGCTTACATGGTCACAAAAAATTGAAAATGGTGCTGTTTTGTAAGGGGTTTCCTAGTGTCATACTGAAGATTCTGTCTTTGCCGACATTTGTAAGAATCTGCCCATGTGACGGAAGCACAGAACAAACGCAAACGAACCATTTTAAACTTTCTCCAGGCCCTGCTTTCTGACTCTCATTATTTAGAGGCATACGTAATGAAGGCAATAGGAACATTTAGATGTATAATCTATCATTTAACTATTTAGTAAAAAGAGGAGATACTCACTTTTGGGTGCATCGTCGAGGAATCCTGCCACTGCATTCACCTGTTCATCTGAGTTCAGAGACATAAATAATCGGAAAGAAACTGCTTGTCACATAAGTAAATACCATTCTATTGGACGAAATCGTCCAATAATATTGCACATTTGTCCCGGCCAAGCCGGAGGGTGAGACGAACACATAGGACGACACAAGTTTGGCACTCACGCTTTTTCCTTTCACATCACTGCGCACTCATACCATGAGCTCTTTTTTCGGCAACTTTTATTTAACTTGACGTGTTTCATTTTTTTAAAAATGAAACTCTGTAACGGATTTTTCATTTACTTCTAGATGTACTACAATTTTGAGATTTGTATTCTTTTAATAATTTCATAATTTAATTAACATTTAATAGACCAATTCAATTAAATTTTCAAAATTCCTTATGAGTGATGTCGCTTTTTTGTGTAGGTGAGAAATATCGATTTCAAGATTCCTGAGTATTTATAGTAATGAGTTATAAATTAAAGATTAGACAACCGGTAGCAATTAAGATGAAAAAATCTTTACACACAAATATTAATAGAAATGACTTTACTTACAAATATACGATATTATCTTCAATTACAAATATAATAGTGTCTTGTAAAAAATTTAAATGGATTAAATTGCATATAAATTTATATAAAAACTACTGAGAAGAATTATCGAATTTGGCTCATTACTTAAGTACGATAAAATTTGAATTCTATTAAATATTAATCTTCTAATATATAATATATATTAAATTTAATATTTAATATATAATCTATTAAATATTGCTGAAACTTAAATTCTATTACACATTTGGATGAAAAAATTGGAAACTGCTACCAAGAAAATGCGATTTATAGAATCATTCTTGTAAAATAAAGAACTGAATAGTGGCAGATAGTAGTAATTTCTAATAGTAATAGGAGTAGTAAGAGTAATAATTTCTTCCGCTTTTTAAAGTAAATAATTAAATATGTTGTTGCATAACTCAAGAAAAAAAACTTATTGGTAACAATTTATAATGATTATTTTATTAAAATAATTTAAAGACAAGATTTGGCGAATTTTTTTTTGTTGTTGTTGTCCAAATGTTGGAAAAAAATGTAAATAATAATAATAATAATAATAATAATTTCTTGATTGGATTCATAAGTGAACAGCTAAGACTTTTAATTTATTTTCAGTATGCTAATTTTAGTAACTACCCAAATAATTTAAAAGCATATAAGCTCCAATTCTTTTTTATTTTAGAGAATGTAAAGATAAAACGGATTGCAAAATAAGTTTGATTTGTAATTTTGATTTTTAACTCTTAAAGTTAAGTACTCTTAGTTCTTATTTCTAATCTTTATTTGTAATTTTGATTTCTAACCCTTTAAGATTACTTTGGAAATTTTAGAAAGTTACTTTTCCGACACTGATTTAGAATTTATTTATCGACTTTTCGTGTCAAAGAGCTCAACCACACAAGCAGCAACTCGGAAGCATAACCCGCAGATTCGACGCCATTAGGAACACTGCATACACATTCTGCAAATCGTACAACAGAAATCGAATTCTCTTTGAAATCTCTCTCTCTCTCTCTCTCTCTCTCGAATTCTCCCCTTATTAATTTCATGAAAATTGTTAGATACATTACACAAAAAATTAGTATAGCAAAAATACGTGAAAGCATTGCTATTTTTCTTGCTAATAATAAATCAAATGTTATTTACATTATAGATGTATAATAGAAAGAGAGAAGTAAATAAAGCTTGAGATGTAGAACAGGGGGGGGAGAGAAAATGGAGAATTAAATAAAAGCATTTAAGAGATAAGGACAAATTTATCTCAAAAATATTAAAAAAGAATTACCTTTCTTTTAGATCAAAAGAAAAGTTTTCTTGGGGGCGTAAAAACCAGGTCAAAACTAAATTAGATTCTAAAATTAAAATGGTTCCAATCAAGCGTAGGAGACCGTATAGGATACCATCTTTTTTATTGTTACGTAAAAAATTCAACGTTTTCACAAAATAAAAACTTTTATTTTATAGCGATCTGATAGAGAGAGAGATTTTATTTTATAAAAAAAACTCCATCTGTGAAAGGATTGTAATAAGTATCTTTAGTAAAAGTGATTCTGTTTATAACGCATACTTCGTTATTATTATTTAAAAAAGTAATAACGAAGATTCAAGAATTCAACTGATTAATTCAAATACAATTTAATAACCAATTAAGATACAGAGTTAGCAATCATAATTATATTAAAATTAATTCCTTTTTGAACAATTCAAACGGTTTGTATTATAACTGAATGAATAGAATTAGAAAATAATTTCAATCCATAATAAAATAAATGCTTTTTAAGAATTTATACTTAAGGATATCATTTATATCCAAAGATTAAATTTTTCTGAAATTATTTATTTGACTAAAAACTCTCTGAGTCTTAAAAATTCATCTTTTTGGATCTTAAAAATTCTGTTTAAATTTTTAAATTTTCAAATATTTATTAGTGTTTTTTATTTTTTTTGATATAATGTGATTTTAGAACTAACTTTTATTCAATAAATAAAATTGTGAAATAAATATAAATTAGATTTAAGCTTTTATAATATACCACTGAAAATATAGCAACAATTTTTTATCGTTTCAAATTCTCCTAATTCAAAAGTAACAAATATGAAACAAATAAATAATATTAGAATACGTAAACAAAGAATTAATAATCGTTCAATTTTTATAGAAGAGTCACTAGTGTAAATAAGTCAGCTTCTTATAAAGAGAAACTCGATTTCTGTTGATAAAAACTCCTCAACAAATTCCTGGCATACAACCATTCATTCTCTGATGCATGTGTCACTCACAAATCTCAATCGTACAAAAAAAAAAATGACATAGGACAAAACAGACAAACATAAAACACTGAACATCACAGGACACCACATAGGACAAAATACATAAAAACATTGAACAAATATATTTTTTATAAAAAATATTTTAAATAATATATAATGAACATTGCAATTACAATATATCAAAAATAGGAAATAAAAATATTTCTATAATAAAGCATTAATTTATTAATACTGTTCGATATTATGAACTTTGAATAAACAATATTCTAAAACATCGTAATTTGCTTTTGATTATTTAATTTTTAAAGATGTTTTTGGTCTATTTTTAGCTTTTCCCTCCCGTTTCAAAGAAAAAAAGTTTTAAACTTAATTAAATGTTACCATTTTTTAGCATATTTTTATTGTTTTTGTTGGCGATGTTATAATTTTGAATATAATTTTTCCAAAAATAAAGTAAATTCCATAACTTTTGAAAGAAAAAATATATTTACACTATATTTTAGAAATCTATTATACTATTTTAATAATAAAAAAATCATTCTATTCTAAATATTCAAACGTTGTGTTATATTTCAAGAAACTGGATCTAATAGACTCATTTCTATTATCAGAGAAGTTAAATACTAGTGAGTAAATTAATTTAACGAGACTGACTTATTTTTCCAATAATGAATACAATTTCACTAATTATTAATAGTAGAATATAACATAACTAATTCTGAAGCAGAGTAAAAAAAGGGTGAGGGGGGATTTAAAAAAGAAGTAAAAAGAAATATTTTTTACAGCCATTTCTTTTTACATTTAAGGAATAAAGCAGCTGCAGAATTCACGAATGAAAGAAATATAAAGAAGAAAGGTGGAAGGAAATAAAGCCTTTAACTCGTTTATATTTCAAACGAGATGAAATATCCTTTTTCGCCATTGTTCGTCGCTTTATCTTCCCATTCTTAATACTGTTTGATTAGGAAATCGCATATTAAATATCCAAAAAGAACAGTAAAGGATATTTTCCAAACAGGAAAGAACTTTCCAAGATTGAATTATCTTTTTCTGTTGCCAGCGTTATAGTTTTCTATCGCTATCGTTTGATTCCCATTAAAAGCTCTGTTTCATGCTCTTCAGACATTTCATCTTTGATGAATGGCAACACTCTATTCTTTTAATGGCGATGTCGAATCGTTCTTCGCTATCGAATGTGTTGTATTGGGAAAGTAAGACGGGAATAAAAGTTTTGACCTTGATTCGTGAAAGATGGTGATAAAAATTTGCCATTACCCAATCCGCTGGTAAAGTGCATCGATAAGTTAGAAGTTTTGCTGAAAATATACTTTTAAGCATTATAATGAAAAAGAATAAATATATCTTATCGAAGAACAAATCATTTTGTTGCGCTATCTGTTCTTAGCAACTGTTAAATAAGAAAGAAAGTAAACGGATATACAGACTTTGTAAGAATGCATGATACAAAGAATTTATAAGAAAATAATTAGAAGAACAAGATTTAATTAATATTCAATGGATATCCTACTAAAATTATTGTTTTTTATAATCAGCTTATATATTTTGTTATTTAAGAAACAAATAAAAAGGATAAAAAAATTTTAAATCTTTTTTCCCTTTCTAATTATTATTGTTTGTATATACACAGTTCATTCGCCGTTGGAAATTAACATGCGATTCATTCGACTTCAATATTTTACTGTTTTTTAATTATATAATCCAAAAAATGATATGAACTTAATTTTTAAAGCTTTAATAAAACTATTATTAAATTTAAATAAATGAAAATTGTATCTTTTTAACAAGATAGCCAAAACTTCTCCTTTTCAAAGATGTTTCTAGATGCTATATGTATTTTAAAAATAATAATGGAAAATTTTAAAATATCCAACTACATTTTTGAAAATATATAAATGTTTGCATTTTTCTGGAAAAAAACAACATTTATTTTGAACAGATATTTTTGAATTACAAAATGGTTTATAAATAAGTCCAATTAGCAACGCTGGGTATTTTAATTCGTTGCTCTTGTTCTTTCATAGAATAATAATAATATTGCAATACACACACACACGCATATTATATATATATATATATATATAATGCAAGTCATAATAATAACAAGGGAAACTTGACTTAATGCAAGTTAATGAAGCTAAAATTCCTTAATTTGCATAAAACTAAAGAAAACTTCATTATCTAACATGAATGTTTTCAAATAAATGTATAAATATGCTTGTCAGAGCATAATAAATTCAATTCATTCCGCACTTTCATGCTGTGGAAGAAGGGCTACTTATCTAGAATCTTTCACCTGGCACAAAATAAAGTGTGTTGTTCATCACTATTTTTTTTATTACTTTCATCTTTCACTTACTATCTAGAAGGCTAGAGTTTCGAAATGTCGTACATTTGCATGTTCTCAATACACTGTTTTAAGATTACTTTAAAGACAGAGACTTTAGAAATCTAGAAATTTAGTCGTAAGTTTTGAGAAAAATTAATAAGTTAAGTAACTCTAATACTTGCAGAACAAAGATTTAAAATTAAACTGCTTTCTTTGAGAACAAACAGTTGCACACCGCACGATGGGCAAACAGCAGGTGTTGACTGAAGAGATCGGATTTTCTTTATTCAACTTACCCGAAACTGTGAACTTGCCGAGAGCTTTAACAGCCATTACGAGTTAACAGAGTGTGTGATCTCAAAGTGAAACTTCAAAGAACGTATTGCTGTACGCCATTCATGAATAAAATAGAGAGAACATCTAATGCCAACACAATAATTATAAAGAATTCTTCAGAAACTAATTTCATAAACTAATTCATTTTAGTCAATTTTTATGAACTTTTAGCATAGCTCAAAAAATTGGAACTAGTATTTAAGTCTGCATATTGTTTTCTAACCAGAATTAAAAGAAAAATTTTTTAAAAACCTGTATTGAGCGAGGGGGAAAAAAACAAAAACAAAAACAAAAACATTTATCACTATTTTTCAGCATACAAAAAATAGTGAGGTATTTTTGGAATACGGAAATGATCGAAAATACCAAAACGACAAAAATGTAAATTGCTTAGATATGCTCGCAAGTAAGTGTGATTTGGTAAAGGAGAATGGGTCTTTCCCTTTAGAGATAAAAACCTCTTCCCCAATGTCAGATAATGAAGTTTTTATCTTTTTTTAATTTTAATTTTAATTTTTACTTGAAAGGTGGGCAGAAAGGCACGAAAACTTACTGTTTATATCAACGCCTACACAAACAGACCATTCAGATCGGGATATCTTCTTGTCCTGGTCCAGATCGCAGAATTTGGCGAAAGTCTTGGCGCACAGCTTTGGCTTGACGATTTTCTTTGCCATGCGTCGAAGGTCCCGCAGTTCTTTCTTTTTCAGGAATTCATCTCCGTTGTCGTCCAGCTGGTCGAATTTCCACTGGATGACCTGCTTCTCGTGAGTGTCTCGAAGAGGATCATTTTCTGCAGGTAGTGCTAGAATAATAGTATAAAGCATTTGAAGATTTTTTAAATGCTGATACTTAACTTTAATTATTTTTAATCAGCGAAATTTTCGATAACTCATGCGCGTCCTCGACAATTAATGCCCTGTTTTAATATTTTCAGCGTTTATTTATAATTTATTGATTAGTTCTAATTAAAATTTCATTCGTTACGCATAGCGTTACCTGGTGCTGAATTTCAGAAAGAAATTAAAGATTTGTAATGATGATTTGAAAGATAAGGACAAAAAGTAAAAATAAGTAAAGTTAAAAAAAAATCTGCGCTATAGTGCATTAATAAAGACGTTTTCAAAAATCGCTATCATCAATTTTATTTATTGCGATGAAATTACTAACAATAGCAATTCAAGTAAATAGTAAATAATGCAATACTTTTAAAATGCATACAAATACATTCATAAAATTAAATATTATAAATTATTAATCTTTAGAACTAATTAGAACTAATCCATATATCGATAGCTTTTAGAAATTTGGATCCCATTCAGGAATTAAGGTCTTTTCTTCAATCTATAACTCAGCAAAAAAAAAAAAAAAAAAAAACCGTACCAGACAAAAGAAAAACATGTGTAATACTATTTTCCTTATTTTCTTGTTTGCTTATTTGATGAGGGAGCAATAAATTTAAAGGGAAAAAATACATCATAATCTGTAAAATTCAGTGTTGCTTCAGTATTTCATTCTCAATTAGCAAATGGAAATTTTAATAATAAGAAGAATTCCATGGATCTTCTAACAGAGATTAAATGTCAGTTCTTGTCAGCATCATAAGAAACGGAACGGTTTTCCATATCATGATCAACCACAAAATAATACTTTTCAATTTATATAGGCCATCTGGTCCGTTGTAAAATTGGCATTTTTTTCCTTCCTAACAAAAAATAATTATTTTCTTGAGCTGCACAGTAGCACCACACTTTTTAACATCATCCATTATCAATAATGTCGCTTTGTTCATTTGACAATTTGTTAACTTTCTCATGTGGAATAAAAGGCTGACTATTCAATGATATTGCATGCAATTTACAATGCAACTTTTCAGTAAATCGTTTGCATTTAATTAATTAATTTCTCTGTTGCAATTGGCAATAGCCATGCATTTAAAAAATTTAGAATTTCTCTTGCAGTTAGAAATATTATCGAAATATAATTCAGAATGATTCTATTTAATTATTTTCTGAATTTACAAAGCTTTGAATGAGCTCCTTATTATCCATGATCTTTTTATTTTCATTGCATAAGTTTTTAAGAATGCATCATAGTGTGTTTCAATTATTGAAATGTACTTACCAATTCGTATTAAATTCGTAGATGTACAAAACCAAAATAATTTTTTTTTCATTTAAAATTCTCAGTATTTTTTTTTTGTTATCTTTATTTTGGTTTCTTTACTATTATACTTTTTTTAAGCTGACCTATTCCAAGCATGTAAAGATGGAATCTTGTACTTAATTTTACATTTACTTCCTGATGTGCCAGAATTTCAAAATTCTGTTCACTTATACAGGGTGTTTATTTAGTCCCGGACCCATTTTGATGTTTAATAACTCATAAAATAATAAAGATAGATTAAAATTAATAACATAAATGGTTAAATAGACTCAAAAAGTTTCATGACCCTTGTCAATGAACTTGTCAATGAATGTGAACCGCTGATCTCACAGATATTCTAGGATTGAGTAAAAATGTCTCTCTGACACGATCAACATCAAAATCACTTGTGCAAGGACGTCCGGAACGTTTCTTATCTGCGATACTTCCAATTTCTAGAAAATTCTTTTTCCACCGCAAGATGCTGTTTTTGGAAGGAGTATCTTTTTGGTAAATTCTTCTGAAATTTCTCAGTGCTTGCACTATCGATTTCGTTTCTATGAACCACCATAAAATCTGTGTTTTCTCTTGTGGTGTATGCATTCTCCTTAATATCCGCTCGAATAAAACATCACATACAAAAGTACTACATAGAACAAACACATCAAAAGTAAACATAACATTTCAATAGTTGCCAAAAACAAAAGAGAGGAAAATGCAATTAATAAGCAGACAATATTTAGAAAAGTACAGATATTTAGACTGGAAAATGAAATTATCTGAAATTAACCACACGCGCAGACGGTATTTACAAAAGTAAAAATATTCAAACCTGTAAAGTAAAATATATGAGTTATTCCATCAATAAATGCCACAAGTTTGTTTATATCTTCATTATTTTATGAGTCATTAAACATCAAAATGGGTCCGGGACTAAATAAACACCCTGTATGTTTCCGATGACCATATACTATTTTAATATTTTTCAATAATTAATAATTAATATATCCATTAAAATAAAATTTAAAATCGATATTAATGGGAATACTTACTGGTAAATTTAGGAAACACGTCAGTTTTAATTAGTGTTTAAGGGAAATATTTTTTAATGTATTGCTACGAAGACGCACAGTAAGGAATAGTAGAGCGCAAATTGGCAATCATTAGATTTATTAGCTAGAAGAAATTTGTAGCATAAAAAAACAGAAAACTTTGCCGTACTTTGAAAAATTCTTGTGTGCTTGGTAAATAGATTTTACCAAGATTACCTTGGAAAAAATATCCAAGATTACTTATCCTGAAATTTAAAAAGCGACCCAGAATAGCTTAGAACACATATAAATAATAAATAGCAATTTAAATTGAAATGACAACTACAAAATAAATACTCTGTAGCGGATTCGAAGGGTTTCAGGTTCGAGACCTTATTCCACCGAAGAACCGTCGTGTAAGCGGGTTTGGTCCATTTAGTAAATCTGTTAAGGGCTAAACGTCTTCCCACTGGTGTGGTGTGGAAGTCTGGAGAGGGGTAGCTAGCTCAGGTGTCATTCTCGTCATCTGACCGCGGCTCAAAATTACAGAGTCCGTCGCAAAATAGCTTTAGAGTTGCTTTAAAATAGGTCGATAATATAATTAAACTAGACTAAATCCTCTTTTAAGCACAAACACAGCAGTGAAACTAAGCCAAGGAGATGCTGATAATGTTTCCTTATACGGCAGTATATTAAATTTTCAGAAGAATGATTTTAATGAAAGATGAGTCAGTGAAAACTTGAGAATAAAGAATATATTTTTAATTAATTATTCAACTGGGTTTACACTCAGTCGGTTATAAGATTCCAGCAAGTCACGCATGCGCTGAAAGTGCCGATAACAGGAAGTTCTTGTTTCGACGGCACAAGTATTTGCTGCTATACAATTTCTGTGCATGCGTGGTGGCTGTGTGGAAATCCATCTTTACAATCAATAAAATAAATACTGCATTCCATTCATTACTATCTGGAGTTTAATTTATGGTTCTTAAAGCAAATTTCTCTTACCTGTTGTTGTCGTCGTGTGAGGAACTCTATCATATTCAGACTGAAATATATCGATTAAATTTGAATTGAAAGCCGCTCTGTCACTTGTACCGCAACCTGGAAAAAAAAATGCTCTTAAATATGCATTGTGATTCAAAATTGCTTAAATCAATGTCAAATATTTGCACAAGCAATTGAAATATGGCATGTTGTTTGAAACATGTATTTTCCTTTGTTTCTTTAGAAAAGGTTTGGCATAAACTATCATACAAGAAAGCCGAAAAGATTTTTAGAAGATTTATCGGCCATGTGAAGAGAATATGATTTCGCAACCAGCGTTCAACATTGAGATCCTTGCTACTGACGTATGTTAGATAGCTCAAACGCAGGTACTACTTTCTCATAAACGACATACAAAAAAGAAAGTCTTGTAATAATCTAAAATTCGGCTGTGAGATTTTGATAAATCCTTATTTAAAGGCGGAAAAGTTCAGACATAATGCCATTCAGGACTATATGGATATATCGGTCGCAATTCATCATGTTGTTGTACAAAATAAATTTCCCTTAATGAAAAAAAGTAAGATCTCTAGGTCAATCTGCGAACTCGTTAAGTCAAAAACATAAGTTCAGTAAATAACATTTCACATGCGGCCTTCACATTTAAATAATAAACATTTAAGAAATTTTGGTAAAAACCGTTTGTTTATTTGCCTCTTCGATTGCATCAAAGAATTAATCCCAAACATTAAAGACTGGATTGCCTGCCAATTTGTTTATTCGTGCGTTATAAAACACGAAAACTCGGGAACCCATGATCCAGATAAATGAAATTTAGTATGTGGTCTTATTACAAAAAAATGTAAAAATGTACCAAATTTCGAAGCCAGTTGTTCAAAGCAAAGAGGTTCGGAATATAAAGTATAAGTACATTATAAAGCCTGTAGCGGTTACATTAACTCTACTACTCTTTTCTTTTGATGGGGTCTTTTGGCCAGTGCTCGATTTGACGTGGAGCTGCTGCGTTACCACTGAACACAAACATTGAAAAGAAAATATGAGGGCCTTTGCATTCACTTTTTGTGCTGAATAAGCGGTTTACTTTCAGAATCAGAAGACTTTTCACGACTCTACAGACAAACAAGTGGAAGTACTCATGTGCATGGGGCCGTGGTAACCAGGTGGTAAGATCTCAGCTTCGGAACTGGAGGGCTTCAAGTTCGAAACCCGATTCGATTGAAGAACTGCCTTGTAAGCGGGTCTTGTGCGCATTAAATGCGTCGGTGCCAAACGTCCTCCCGCTGGTGTGATGTTTATAGTTTGTAGAGAGGTGTGCCAGTTTAGGTGTCGTCCTCGTCGCCTGACCATGGTTCAAATTGACGAAATTCGTCCCAAAATAGCCCTAGTGTTGCTTTAAAGCGGGGCGTTAATATAACTAAACGAAACTATCCTCATGTGTATGAACTCTGTTGGCGAAAGTCGAAGGTTTGTTCTGGAGATGTGAGGGGAAGAAAAATTTCGCCTTCTGCTGCCTCTCTGCCCATTGTAGGGTAATGATAAGGGAGGTTGGAAGAAAATGTACCTGATGGAACCTTTTCAACAAAAACTCGTTTATGAAGGTTGCATACAAAAGCAGCCGAAGTTGGGGGTTGAACATCCCACTTCAACATTTGCTAGAACTTGCTCTATGCAGAACACTGCAATATTCTACCATCCTTAACCCTAGAATGCAGGACTTTTTATTTTTTACATATATATATATATATATATATAATGTAAAACACATATTTTTAAGCAATTTTGTGGCCGAAGAGAGAAGATACTTTTAAAAACTTTGCTTTATTCTATTCCGGGAGGTATAATCTATATATACAAGCATATATACAAGAAAGAAGCGACGAGATACGTCAATCCACAGCACGAACAAGAGATAGAGAGACAGAAATATTCTTACCGGTGGTTTTATACTACGAGATTCTGATGGGGATTTCTTTGCCACATATCGATTTAGGTAAGAGAATTTAGATATATTTTTAAAAAAATTGTTTATCTTGACAAATTTTTATCTCTTTACTTGGAGCGCGAGAACCGCTGATTTAAGCATTTTTTCAGAGCTCATGCAGCATTAATTAAATAAAAAAGGTGGAATTGGATTAGGAAATAAGAGAACCTTTTAGAATGAAGTTAATATAGACTAAATAAATATAATAAATTAATTAGAATTTAATTTAGATTTAGAGATATCATTACATACATATGTTTTGAATAGCTGCATATAATACTGAAAAAATATTTTTAAAAAACCCACAAAAATATGTTTTGGGTGAAATTTAAAAATAATTAAAATATACCAAATGGCTACATTATGAACTAAACAATAGCTCAGTGACACCAATTGCATTATAACAATTCTGAAATAAAAATAAAAGTCCTTTTCCAATGATATACGTTTTTAATGCAAGAAATACTTTTAATGAAAGAACTATTCATACAACAGACATCCTGGTATTTTTCCAAATTTCATATCACATATCGATTTTTTTTCTACAAATATTTATCAAAAAGCATTTTAAAAAGTATTTCCTAAATCCATTGTAGCCGTTTGTAACAGTCATGTGAAGGTAAATGGTAATAAACACTTTCAGAAAAAAACATCGTGAGCTAACAATAGCTCACGATGCACTATAGGGTTAATAATGAAACAACTGCAAAACATCAAATGACCGTTTTTCAATGATTCCAAAGGCAGTTTCCTGTGATATGTTGGTAGGCTTAGTGTTAACATTTTGGCTTAACATTCGGACATTCTGCATATACATTTTAACTCCTTGTTTATAATCAGTTTTTGTTTTTGTCTGCTTCAGTGTATTCCGATCTGCATAATTCCATGGAAAAAAGAAATTTTAGAACAAAATTGAAAATTCTTGCCTTTTTTGTTCTTCTTCCCTCTGGAAGAACGCCTTCTATTTGTTCGTTTCGCACCTGTTGGGGAAAAAATTATTCTTTTAGAAATATTTAAAACTTTGCATTTATTTTTAAAAAAATAATTATTTTTATTTCAATGAATAGGAGAAATTATAAAAAATTTTCATTAAATAATTTTTTTATCTCATTGAATATTTTTATAATTAACTATTTTCATTCGCTAACTCTTATTAAAATGTAAAAAAAAATTAGATATTAAAAATTTCTCTAGCAAAGACTACGAGTGTTGTTAATATAAATTTTAAAAAGTCTGGGTAACCAAATTTTAAAATTTAATCTAGAAAATTTTTATCTCATGTTTTATACGTATTTTTGATGATTTTTTTGCATCTATTTCCCTTCAGTAAAGTTTACAGAATTTTCGGAAGCAAATTCAAATGATCACAAAAAAAAAAAAAAAATGTTCTAACAAAAAGAACAAACAATTATTGTTCTAAAGAAATTTATTATGAACTTTTGATCTAATTTAATAAATTTTAAAAATTAGTCACTTTTTGCCACACATTTAAGAAATTGAAACTAAAACTTCTGCATTCAATATTATATTTCCATTCATTTCTTTCACTTTTTAAAGTGATTATTCGAACATTTCTCTCTCATCTAAAATAAGAATAATCAAAACATCTTCATTGTTTGTTTTGAATTGCTTCCCGGGGGAGTTCAAAGATTTTTTTTTTTTCTTTAATCCGGTCAATGAAGAACTAAAATTTTCTCATACTGAAACTTCAACTCTTCATTGATTTGGCATGTTGCCAAATTATTAAACCATAATATGAAAACTTAGACATAAAGAAGCATTTAAATGATCTCAAAACCTTCTTTATGTGTTTATCGTTCATCTTGTTATATGTAATCGAGGGAATACCTTTGGGAACGATTTTTTTTAGTCAGATAGAGAAAAATGAATTTAATTAACAAAGTGTCAATTATAATTTAAAGAAAGTATGTATCAATATGTTATTTGTGAAATTTAGCTTCAACAAAGAGGATGCAAAAGAACTCACTTAATTTTACGTAAAATTAAGACATCATAGAGTCAAAAAACATTTTTTCTGCAAATTGCGAAGAATATGTTATAGCAAGCATATTTCTTGTGAAAAAGGTAATAGATCAATAATAATATATTTCTGAATTGGTACAATGCATTGTGGGAACTCTGTTGATGATTTTGTACCTACAAAATATAGAATAGAACTTTTCAATTTTTCTGAAAAATGGAAGATGGTAAGGAGCAGGTCTAGAGGTCGTAGCCTTTCATGTGGAATGAACATTTTTGTAATCGAAGCAGCAGTTGAGGCTTGAGGGAGCCGATCCAGTGGTAGTAGATTTTCAGGAAAGAACATATAAAATCCTTTTTTTTAAACTTTATTTTGATGTTTACCTTAAGTTTTTCTTTTTCTGATTTCACCAATATATTGATTCACATACCACGGACCATGAAATGCAGGCAATGCTAGTTTTATCATAAATCCTTTTGCTCTCTATTTAATTGAAAAAAGAATATTCATTTTGTCTATTACATTGACAAAGTTAACAATGAAAGCTCATTTCTCTCCAGTTGATGCACTTGCTTAAAAACTTCAAAGCATTTTAATAATACATTTTAAATTTTGAAATAAACCTAAACATTAAGTTTATAATTGTTTTGCGATAAATCCTGCATGATGCGACCACAATAAAGCCATTATCTGTGGCTGCTTCACTGTGTCATATTTCAATGTTTTGTCTGAAGACTCAAAAAAGAATTTGGGAACATTCATTTCGTTGAAAAGGAATCTATCTTTGCCATCCAGTTTATCTTTTAGTTAATTGTTTCGATTTCCATCACCTTCCGCAGAATCATTGATGAAAAGAAAAATAAACGCGCAAAATCAATGCTGCTTTTTGCTTTCATTTTATTTCAATATATAATTCCAATTTAATTTTTGTTACTGTGGGTTTCTTTCTTTTTCTAATTCATTAACATTTATTCCACCGGGAGCAGTGTCATGCGAGTGTTACTAGCTTCTTATATAAGCTGCTTATACATATGGAGAAGACTTTTGAATATGAAGCTATCGCATCACGAAGTACGCGCTTATTAAGGAAGGTACTTCAAAAATTTGGATAGTTTTTTTTAAATGATTGAAAATAAATTGAAATGCTGAAGTTCTTCCTCGATAACGTCAGAGAATATTATCGTACAAACAAGATCGTTGAATTAAATTCAACTTTTTAACGATTCTAATTTTATTTCAATGCAATTTTTTTATTTAAGAATAATACAAATTTTCAAAGTTAGTTTCACCACATTTTTGTAATAATGTTTTATTTAAATCACATATCACAAGCTTGCAAATAGATTAGAATATATCAAGATTGGGAATAGAATATCGCTATTGTAAGAATCTACGAATAAAATATTATCTGCAGATATACCAATGGATTAGTCATCATTTGTAGGCACTCTGCACACATGATTGGTTCTCATCTAATATACAGCAGCACACTACAACAAACAGCAGCCCACAAGTAGTAATAATAATCACAGCACACAAAGAGGTCAGACAAAATTCAGCAGGAAGAGGGAATGCATGTAGCTTCACTCTACGGTCTCTCCGAATGCCTGCACTTCTCCATTGTCTCGTCGCTTTAGTTGTATACAACTGTCGACTCATTACTACACGACTGGCTACTCCTCACACGACTCGATGCTGCTTCCGCAATAAATACCAGGTCTCGGCACACAGCTCAATTCAGCAATCGCTTGAACTCCATTCAACACCTGCGCTTCTCTGGACTGATCCAACTATTCCGCTTTTGATTCGTTGCACGACTCTAAACCTCTCAACAACTCAATACACTACTGTCTTCGGCTTGGACTACCGGCTTTTTATAGTTCCCGGAGCCGGGCAGAGAAAGTTCTGGAACTATAAGGCTTCTATTGGTTTTATCGCCAAAATTCTTGAAGATTCCAGTATTATCTATTTTGTCTCCAAATTCATCCCAAGTCGCTAAACGGTCGCCAAGCCTTGGAATCACTGATTCGGCATCCGATCAGCACCCAATGCAGCTGGTCGTAAAACGGTCTTTCCAGGGATTGAATTGACCGTGCTGGCAAGCAACATTGCATATTTGTAACAATATTTAAAAATCCTGGTAGCTGGGATTATATTTTAATATTTACGAAGCGCATTCTTAAATATCACTTTTATTCGCAGGTATTTTCTCTATTTTGATAACCACCTGTATACGTATATACACTCTGTAAACGTATATAATGCTCGGTTTGCATGCATATTATACATTAAAATAATGTTCATGTTTGTGAATCCGATTATATACCATATTTGTATTTTGGAAATAAATCAAATCAGCGGAATTGTTCTTCCCTCATCTACTTTCGCTATACGGAGCGTCTTGTAATTCATTGTGATCAAGTGAAAACAAAAGTTTAGATGGCTTGAATTTCTTTCTTTTTATCTATTGGCTCCAAAATTTAGAACACAGGATAAAATTTCTTATTTACTTATTAACATACAAATAGACAAAACCGACAAACAGTAAATCGAGTCCAAACTTTGGCACAGATCTCTTGGTGATAAAACCATGCGGCAAATTTTATTTATCTAGATCATGGCTTTTGGAATTATAGCGTTCACACACATGCGAAGAGGCAAACAGTCTGTAAACGATTTCGCAAAAATTTGCTAATTAAAACCTTAAACCTTATTCCGATTTTTTTTTATTCGAGAAGGTCTAAGACTCATTAAAATTGAATTTTATATTTTTATAAAACTTCCTTTTTGTACATGTTGCATTAATTAGCTGCGTACAGAATGTCCAACATACATCAATGGCATATACTCAGTCAACAAAATTAATCAGTATAATTCATCCACAGCATTATTCATATCTGTGATATTTCAGTGAAACACACTTTTTACTAACGCAAAAATAATAAAGAGTATTAAAATCATTTACAAAACTGTTGGTATATACAACTGTGGAACAGAAGAAGAAGAAAAAAAGGAGCCACTTGGCTTTATTCTACAGTTTTGTATGAAATTCTTGTATTGTACAGTCAATCAGCTTGTATGAAAATTAAAAATAGTAGCTGGTAACGTACATGAAAAGATGTTGCGTCAAAAATGTTCATATGGGAACTGTCTACATATTTAAAACTTCGCGAAATTTGAAATTTCTCATGCTCAATATCTTTCTTTGATGTAATGAATAGATTACTTGTGGAAAAATTAAAAAGATTATAAATTTTCATTAATATGCCAAGATTATAGGCGACTCTTTCTGTTAGGTAGTTGTTTCTATATTCAGATGCGGAAGATTTACATATTTTCTGGCTGTCGGTAATAAGATTTTTTTTTATTTATTTTTTACTTTACTACACTTTAAAAGCATCTGTAAAGTTACAGTCTACATGTTAAAATCGATTGCTACAGCATTCATGACAAAATGATTGCAATGAAAATTTCTGGCTGAAGTTTCATTCTATTCCGAAAAGAACAGTGAAAGTCTGCTTAAACTGCATCCGAACATAAATCACCATTAAGCTGAAAGCATCAAAATGGAAAACTTTGTACTATCAGCGAAAGAAATAAAATTCAATATATTTTTATTGCTTAAAAGAAAACAATTTTTTTAATACTTTAATTCAATATTTTTTTGCCATTAACGAACTTTATATATATATATATATATATATATATATATATATATATTCTTAAGTTACAAAAACGCAGAAAATGGCATCTGATTCATGAAATGCATGATCAAAAGCATTTGAAAAGTATCGATAGAATTTTTAAAAAAATACTAACGACATTTCACTTTTTGTGAATGCGTTCCGAAATACATCGTTTTACAGATAAGATAGCAAACTTAAGGTAACAAAAATTCTATTTGCAGAAATAGGCTGAAATTTTGCATGCTACATAAAATGACGTTATCCTTCTATTTAAGCCCACATTGAAGTCTGCTGTCTTTCAAAAATCTTAAACTTTAAATTTGAGATCTTTTTTAGCATATAATTTTTTTTTAATGATAAATATGAGTGCAAAATGTATAGAATACCTTACACTTTCGTAAGAAAAAGAGATCAGGTCAATAACTACATTATTCTTTAAGAAATGAATAAAAGTCCAAAATCTTATTTTAATATGAGATAGTAAAATTTCATTAATTCTAAACGAAAAAAACTTAGACTAATGAAGTTTGATTTCTGAGAAGACTTTTTGATATAGTTTTTAAATTTGATGAGAAAAAAGAGTGTTGCTTCTAGAAATTTTGAATTTTTTTTATTTCTATATAAAGATACCCCTAAAAATTTTTTTAATTAAAAAAAATCTTTAAGAGTAAATCTTTCCGAACAATGTTAGAATAAAGCTTAATGGTTCTTTCTTCCCCCCCCCCCCCGGGATTCAAACTATTTTATGATGCAACGAATCAACAAACAAGCCGTTGAACAACAAATCATAAACTTTTGGCGGTGTCTAACAGTTGGCAGATATTCAAAATTTATTTAGAATATTTTGTGGCGAATGCTTCTTACGGAGGAATAAAGCATTTATAACCTACAAGGATCATCAATGGAATAATATGATTTGCTCTTGAATCTCCATTAGTCTCTTGTTTTAAACGATAAGAGACAAGTCATCTTTTACGCTTCTTTATAATTCAGTCAATTTTAAAGATACTGGCAAGCAGTTTTTTCTTATAAAGAAAAAAAATTCTGATATAATATTTTGCTGGAAGAAATTTGTAAATAAAGCATAGGAATATTAACAAAAACTGTTTTTACATTCCATTTGTAAATTGTTTTGAACGTTTTTGCAATATAGAATGCCGAGTTATCTCTAGCAGGTAACTAGAAATTAGTAATTTATCATAAAATATTGTACCGAAGGCCGGAATAGCCTTGTTGATAGGGCGTTGGATTAGTATCCCTTGGGTTGTGAGTTCGAACTCCGCCGGCAGAAGACTCTCAGTCTATACGGTGGCTGTTGCATGTATAAATCTATAGTGGCCACAAAGCCCTCCAAGTCGGAACAACACCACTGGGTGTATTAGATCAGAGGCGATAGTTCTCTGATTCAGGTCTGAGTGAATGAAATGTATGAATGAAGTCCGCCCGCGAATAGAGGGACGCTAAAACTCAACTTAAAATCGCTGACTTTGTCAGCGGGCTTTTCTATGACAGGTGCTATAAGCAACAACAACAAATATTGAACTATACGGATTCGTAAGTGAATCTCAAAACACGAGGGAAAAAAAGAATACTCTGAAATCTGGATTTTTTTTCAATAAATATAGAATACGGCCTTTATAATCCAATCGAAGTATCAAAATTAAATTATTCAGAAAATACTGCATAAGAAAAAAAATGTAGGTCTCGGCGTTCATGTTCTACCTGCTGGATCGTCCGGGCCCCACAAAATTCCGTTGATTTCTGACATTCGCATTCAAGAGACGAGAGCTGGTCAACTTCCAATGCTGTGAATCACTGCCGAATCGCGTGGGCCATCGACAAAGGAAGACAAACAATGTTTGGTCGCCCTGCGTGGAGTCTCCGTTCTCACAACAATTTTAATGGCCAATAAACTGAATGCATGACACGGAGGTTAATAGACGCGGGCATGTCAACCCGCGGGCCCACGCTCACCGGTTTCCGGTTTTGAGAGGCCCGATAAATCAATCGGGCCGGCCCCACTTTTCGGTAGAGAGAGAAAAAATTTACAATTCTCTTTCGATTTCCTATCGGAAAGATAGTTTCAAATGTTAGATTTTTTCCATTTTCTTTTAAATATAAAGGGAGGCTTTTTTTTCTCTCATATAAATACAGCCTTTGATTTCAATTCATGTGAGAGGTCTCCGTCACATTTTTTTTTTTTAGTTTTAGTTATATTAACTTCCCGTTTTAAAACAACAATAGGACTATTTTGGGACAGACCTCGTAATTTTTAACCATGGTCAGATGACGAGAATGACACCTGAACTAGAATCCCCTCTCCAAATTTCCACACCACACCAACGAGAGGACGTTTGACCCCGAAAGATTTAACGTGCACCAGACCCACTTAGACGACGGTTGTTTGGTGGAATCGTGTCTCGAACCTAAAGCCCTCCGGTTCTGAAGCCGAGACTTTACCACCAGATCACCGCGGCCCTATGGGTCTCCGTCACAGGAGCTGAGGACTATCTGTGATCACCAATCACTGAAATAATCAACCGAAACCACTAGATCACTTAATAGTTAAACGTAAAACGAGTTTCAGCATTTTTTGGGGGTTTTTTTTGTAATCTTTTGGATTTTATTTATAACATTGTGATTGCTCGTTTTCAATTTGCTGGCCCCTCCCATCACTTAATAGAGAATGAAATCATAACTCGTCATTTGCTGAAATTCTGCATTGAATTTAATATAATAAATACTTCTTGCGTACAGCCGACCACCTCACCACCACTGAACAAAGAAGTCTCGCCAGGATTTGATGTGGTCGACTGCTGTCTGTCCATAACACTGGTCGATTCACCAAACTAACTCCTCTTCGAGGCTTTGGCCCGCAGCCACAAAGTGGTAAATCATTGACCTTCGTTTTTATCTTCCTGTTAAGCAAGGAACAGGCCATCACTTAAAGAAAATCTCCTCGAAATTCTCAATATTCCTCCAAATTCTCGCTTCACAATAACAGAAATTTAAACTCTTAAAAACTTTCAAGTGTTTGCTCGTAGTATACAGAAGATACTGTCTTGTAAAATAGTACGCACATTTGCCGAACACGATTTCTTATTACTATGTGTATGTACACTGCGAGAATACTTCTCACCAAATGTCTTTGTTTACGGCGGTCATTATTGAAACAGGTCTCAGTCAGTTTGGTTTGGTTTGGTTATATTTACGTCCCGTTTTAAAGCAGCACTAGGGTTATTTTGGGATGGACCTCGTCATTTTGAACAGCAGTCAGATGACGAGGGCATTCTCTTCTCCAAACTTCCACACCACACCAACGGGAAAGGTTTCAGTAGGAAAGATCCCTTTTGAACAGCAGGAATCGAATGGAAGTCTGGGAGTTATTTTTTTCTTGGCGCCAGTTTGAAGAGGCAAGAAAGCTGTTGACCATTCATCTTCTCGCTTCAGCCGCAATTTCACGTGTTTTCATATTCGCTCAGGTTACTTCTTTTATTAACTTTTTTCTCTCTGGTCCATATTATCTGCTAGTTCAGTCTACTGTAAGGAGACTTATCATAGAAAAAAATGTCACTGGTGATTTCAGTTTGGTGAATTTACAAAATCTATTGAGCCAAATTATGGGCAAAATGGCTCCCAAAGAAGTTGGACTGAGCTGTGCAGGCGAAAGGGAGGGAGAGAGAAAAAACAGTAAGCGTCTGCAGTTCAGCAGCCACGAACGGTGTAGTTCCGTTTTTGGAACTGGGGCGACGATCTTTTATCTTTGCAACATTTAAAGAGATCGGCAGATTTTAGATGAAAAAAATTTTTTAATTCCCAGTCATTTCCTGGATTTTAAGGAACATTTCAAAATTCCCCGCATTTTACCTGTTTTATCGATGATTTTAAATTTCTCTGGATCTTTCGGTGCCCTGCAAGCTTTGTTTACGCTTTTACAATTTGGTTTTGAAAAATCATATTTTCGATTATAATGTTCACTTTCTGGGTCATTAATATAGTTCATAGTTTTGCACCGATTTCTTAAAAACAATTTCCCGAATTGAACGCCATATGTTCTCATTTGCATGGAATTAATTAATAATCGCATTCTGAAAATATTAAAATATTGCCATTGAAAACGCACGAGTCTAACAGAATTCCAGAACTCTATGACACCAGGAAAAGATAGTAAAATCGATTAAAAAATTCCATCTCTCCACACATTTTATTTCAGTTCAATAAAATCGTGTGAAGCGAGATAGTGCGAGTCTTCCATTTCACAAGGGGATTAAATCTAGATTTTGCGGGCTTATGGCTTATCTGCACACCCCGATCATTGTGATTCCAAAGAAAAAGAAAGAAAACCACAACAGCATTGAAGTAAATCGTACAAGAGACGGAAACTTCAGTGTTATTTTAACAGCATTAAAACTAAATTGACTTGAAAATGAAAAAAGAAATGGCATCTTTCCAGTGACCACTGTTTTGAAAGGGGACCTTAAATGAGAAGAATCCCAAGAATAAATGAGAGGCATTTTTTATAGTGTTTCTCCAACATCCAAGTGCCCAAAGAATAAATGTATCCATCCTACCCCAGGCAGTGTATAAACTTGCGAGCCAATTCGATTGAAGGAAGAACATGACAATTTGAAATATCTTTCCACTCTAATTTATTTCATCGTTTTCTTTGATCGAATGAACCAAAATTTGCGACTTGGTTGAAAGCATGAATAGGATTTTATTTGCGGTTGAGCACAAACCACTTGGGAAGAAGATTTGCAATGAATTTTGTGAGTATTTCTAACATTCATTCATTTAGCAAGATGAAGGTGTTTTGGTTGTTGCTATAAATTGCAAATAAAACAAAGGAGACAGCACTCATGCGTCTGATCGTTAGGTTTCATGCCAACACATAAGAACAAATATAAAAGAAAGCGGCGGTTGCTCTTTAACACAAAATATGGAGGTACAAAAGGAGCAAATAGTGAGAAATGCCATCATAATTTTAAACCAAATGTGTTACAAGAGCAGAAAGTAGAAAAATATATTTATTCGTTTTATACTAGTTTAATTTATGAGTATTTTTTTCACATTTGTGTTTTTTTTAATTGAACTGATAGTTTGAAAAAGGAAATGAATCTAAAAATTATGATTTAAGAAAAAACTTTATATTCTTTAAAATCAAAGTTTTCCATGAGATTCTTTATATAAACTTTCTATTCCAGTTCCTTGGGCAGGGAAATTGAGTGAAACATAAAAAAAAAAATTAAATGATTCTAAAAACCGTAGTTTTGTTTATTTTTTCAAATTCATTATAAATTAGCTATACTTGGCGCCTTTGGCGACTAGCCTGCTCGCCAAGATTGTTGAAAATCATGTTTCGGAGTTAATGATAAAAAAAGTAATCTTTTATCTTAATTTTAATATTAGTAAAAGGTCGTAATTGAATGTTTTGATGGATGAGTTTGAATTTCATTAGATTAAAAGAGCAACTGAAGTGAGCACGACTCTTAAAAGGCTTTTTTCAAATCGACCCAAATCTAACATTAAAGGCATCGTAACATTGTAAATTAAACTTGAAGAATTTATTAAAAAGTAAAGGAAAAACTATATAGAAATGAAATCGATATCAATAAAGATATAATTTTTTGAGTTTTAATAATGCAAAAACCGTTTTAAGAAATTAATACTTTTGGAAGTCATCTATTTTCAGTAGGTAAGTCACAGTGAGTATCCATAGTGACGGTTAAGCCTATTTTCACTCTCTATTATTAAACTTTCCGATTCAAGATTATTTCTTTATTGCTTTTACATCCTCTGACTGAATGAAATGCTTGACACGGTGCGCTAAATTAAGTACAGCTGTAAAAACACAAATTAAAGCAGTCTGCTGAAACTTTCGTACATGGAGATATTAACATTTGATTGCTGCCATTCCGTAATAAGTAGTAAGAGCGATTTCTGCGCCACGTACATTGACGTTTTATATAAAGAATTGTTTCGATAATTAAGAATTAGAAAAACTTTTACTTTTCAAAATATTACTAATACAACGAATATTCTATATTTTTCTCCAACTTGCATGTTATAAAATCATTATAAAAATCATAGTTACATTTCACTTTCAGTATCGTGTGTAATTCTTGTAGTAGTTGTCTTAACTTCTTGAAACTTTTAGTACTCATTTGTGATGAGGGCCAAATGAAGCCCATTTAAGGCAGTGTCCGCGCACCTTCTCCCCGCCCCCTCATATGCGAAACAAGAATCATTTCATTATTTTATTTGATATGTATATAAATAGTTCTAAAGTACCAAATATTATGCTAAGTAAAATGCCTCCAAAAATTAAAGAAAATAAATTTTCAAAAAAAATAAGTGCTAACATTAGTCTGAAACTTCCATTTGTAAATCAGTTAACCAATTGCAAAAAATCGAACTTTGAAAGCAAATTACACAAAAATTGAAAAATAAATCCAAAGACTAATGTTCAGAAATTTAAACGATAACTGATCATAATTTGAAAAAAAAAAATTGTGAATATTGTTCGTGAAAACATTCCAGGTTTCCATTCCAAAGAAAAACATTCTAAGTTTGTTCGTTTTTCAGTTCATTTTGAAGTTTTACATTATCAACAGGGTTTAATGCCACATTGATGCATTTTTTTAGTTCATAGAGGACTTTTTAGTTCATAAGGACTTGTAAACAAGGTCTTTGGTGCAAACCCATAGAAAAAAGTCACATTAGTTAAGATCTTGGTGGCCGTGTGACAATCAACGCACTTGTATTCTTCATTTAGAATGCATATGTACGAATGAGATGAATCTCCATTTTATTGAAAATAAAACTCGCACTATTCTCACGTAGCTATGAAAACGCCCAATATTTCCAAATTATTCCCACTTGTTGAGCGATGTTGGAAACAACATTTGGGACGTTTTTATCTCATTTCATGCATCACTATTTATATTAAACGTGATAGTTTTGAAAATATAAATTTTTAAACTCCAGCTGTTCATTTATGCTAGCCCTATATTCTGACACATATTACATAAATTTTGAACCATTTAATTGAAAATGCTTCATTTTATAAGCAAACATTTTACAAGAAAATTTGGAATTTTAAAAACCTTTGTATATTTCTGAATTGACTGGTATTTTTACGAAAATACATGCACTGCCCAAAATAAACAAAAATGCGTAAAGTTTCATATAGTTAGTTCCTTTTTGTAAAACGATGTGAGTCAAAATCTTTATTTTATGAACCATTTTTTAGTCATTCCATTGAATGTCACCGGATCGAATATTCACTATAAAATGTCAGTGCAAGGATCATTCGACCGTCATAATTTAAAGAAGTGAATAAATTTGAATACCATTTTTGATAGTAAAATAGTGAATAACCACGGAATAATAATGTTTTGGAGGCAGCGGAAATTAAAATTAATGAGCGGAATGATAAGAAATTTCATGCACATATCTATGATGAATTCTGCAATACAAAAGAATAAATAAATAATAAAATATTTTGACACTGTTGAAAAAAAATGTGTCGGTTATCAGTATGAATGCACAGAAAAATAAATAATACAAAATTTCGTTACGTTTCGAACGATAAAAAAATGGCGTAAACATGAAACTCACAGAAAATAATTTGTATTAATCAACATGAAGGTACATGCAACATTTTCAGTGTTCTGACTTTTTCTGTATACCAAATATTGCATCTGCGACTTTTGAAAATTTTTCCAACAATTCATCTCCTTCTACTATCCGTATATAGGATTCATTAATTCATTAATTCAAGCTGCATATGCCTCCAACCACGAAAACTCACCCTGGCAGATGCCTCCTCCAGATCACCAAACCGAGTCCTTACAGTGGAATGACGTTAAGTCGAGTACCACGTTATAAGGAAAGTGATGAATGTATTATTTTTATTATTTTGCAAATTTTATTATATCGTTATTATAATTGTAGATTAAATATAAGTTTTTTTATGCGAATCGCAATAACAAGATAAGTGAAAGCAATGGCTACAAATATAAGCAACTTTCTCATTCGGCTCGAATAGCAACACTCAAATAAAGCCAAATAAATTCATTGAATAATAATGAAAATAGAGGATGCTTTCAAGAAATCAAAGCTTGGTAAAAATTTACCATTCTGATATAAGGACTACCCATCTAGATCTTTGCGTCTGTTCACGTACCCAAAGACAGAAGCAAAGTACAAATTTATCACTTTGGTGTGAGGACAAGTCATAGAATTTTACCTATATAGATCTGTTCATCGGTTCGCGTACCCAAAGACAGATGTAAAGGACACATTTACCATTCTGGTGTAAGGACTTTTCATCCAATTTTACCCATCTAGAACTTTATGTTTGGACAGACGTAAAGTAGAAATTTACCATTTTGGTGTGAGGACTACCCATCTAGATCATAGCTTTTATTCGCGTATCCAAAGAGAGACACATAGAGTTATTCCAAAATGTTTTTTACATTCCAGGAGAGACGTGAAACAACAATTAATCAAGTGTATTCACTATACGAAACAATTTAACCATGCATTGTCAGTATTGTAATGGTTCCGTCATTAAAGCTTCAGATTTGAAACTCGTTTCATCAAAAAAAGAAAAAAAAAAAAACTGTTCATGGGTATGACGCATGTTTAATCTAATTTTGATAGAGAAAATTGAAGAATGAAAATTTAGAAATAAAAAGTAACAAAAATGACCGCATACACAATACGAGGCATTTTGCTTTCAACTGCAGGGAATAGCTACGCCCTCGTAATTCGGCTGATCGATTCTCCTTTCAAGGGTCCATGCGAAATTTCCCTTATCTAACTTATTCTTGAACTATCGCTTTCAAATATCTATGAATGGACAGATAGACAAACCATCAAACCTTTGACCGATATGTCCCATATTTGACGCACAACCACAATTCTGGCGATGAAATTATAAGACACATTTCATGCATCAGTCTCACTGGGTCTTTGCGAGGTCGTAACAAATAAACTGACAGTTGACGAATATCGTCCTACATTCAAAAGAAATCTATAATTTATGGTAAACATTACATCATCTTTTAGTTCGATGCGTTTATGAGTTAACGTACTCGTAGACTTTATTCCAAAATTTCTACCTCGAGGATGTATGTACAAAAGACGGACACGCAATGGACGAATTCTCTTTAAACACGAGAAAACGAAAAGAGCGTAAATGGGTAGCAATTCCGGACTCCGAGTTCTCATCACCCATCACGTGATTTGGTGCACGATGGACGATACTTCGCACGCGTCCTCATTTGTCACCGGACGATGATAACGCGGATGATTAAATCGCTCCTGCGATGCCGATTCTATTTCACTCACGTCTTCGCTCTTCCGCAGAGGATAAACAAAGTCAAGGTTCCGAATCGAAGGCTTGGTCTTGATATTACCCCGTGTTCCAGCACTGTGTGTGACGCAATCTGAGCATTTGCGAATTTGTCAAGAAATCCAGACTCTGTGACTACATGAGCCGCTTGTTGCGGTCTCTGCATTCTTTTATTTGAAAATAGGGTTGTAAAACAATTAAACATGTTTCGTCTTATTTCCGAAAAAAGGATGGACACTTTATAGTGGAGTTTTATAACAGGAGTGGGCATTAAGTCGATCGCGATCGACCGGTCGACCGTTTTGGGGTAACTGCCTTTACAAAGACTCAAGACGCGCATACTAAAAGAAACCAATTGTTACATTCATGCGTCAGCCATTTGGCAGTGATGATGTGGAAGAAATAACTGAAGATATAAATTATATATTCTCAATTTCTTGAGGAAAATATCCTCTTTATTTCTTGAGGAAGTTTTTTTTTTCCTTCAAAATGACACAATTTTAAAAGCACGCAAGTTCAGAACTAAGAATAATTTTTGGAATTTAATAGCTAATGTAAAGTCTTCCAATTTTTAAAAAAGTTGTATATCAATTAACATCGCTCTTTGGCTCTAACTACCTGTGTGAGTCTGCATTTTCAACTATAAACATAATTAAGACAACATGTCGTTCCTATCTCACAGACGACCCCTTAAAATCTAGTGCAAGATTAGCAGTTAATGATTACATACCGAGATATTCAAAATTGGCGGACAGTATGCCGAACTATGTCTTCTATTAATTATATTTACTAGAACTCATTTTAGATGAAAACGATTCATCTTTAACGTATTTTTAATTGTTTGATATTAAATGCATCATTTGATATAATATTTGGGCTATTATTAAAATGTTTGTACTTATGTAGGTAAGTACATATTCCGTATTTATTATTAAGTTGTAATAAATATTATAGACCCTTTTTTTTAGCTCACCCCATCTACGCCACTATGTGGATAGCAACACCTTGAAAAAATCAGAAGTAGCCCGTGCTCTGAAAAAGTCTGCCCACCCCTGTTTCATAAGGATGTATAAATAAATTGTTTGATTCGCGACTCGTTTTCAACAATAGCTAATTGCTAGAAGTTTATAAATTTATTGCGATATTCCTTTGACACTGGAAAGAACATCTTGAATGAAAGAAGACAAGATGCTACCATTTTCCTTCATCAGATTTCACGGCAATCGTCATTACATATTTAATACGGCAGTATTGAAAATTCCGTGTAAAGAATTTTGAGGGCTCACGCAAGAATGAATCAGAAACGCGCGAGTTGCTTCAGAGCGGAAAAATGTAACAAAACTGAATCTAAAGAATTCATAATGTAGGAATAATATTTTGAATGAGTTATATAATATCATTCAGTAGTATTTACTGAATTATCCAAAACTCAACAAACAACTGTCTGGGGGGGGGGATAGATGATGAACACATGAAGATAACAGGTAGACATATTCTACATTTGGACCTATTTCTAGTTCCATAAAAACAACCTTTCACAGTAGGAGTGCGAATATACAGCGATTAATGCTGCAGGATTCGAAACTCATCACCGCAATTGTATCCGAAATGGAAAACAAAAAGTCTTAAATTTCATTATAATCGTTTTTCATGTGTTATAGGGCCAATAAATCTTTTTGAGCTTTTATCATTCATATGTAAAGTATATGCAGATAACAAACAGCTTTGGTCAGGTAACGTTCTCAACAAACCATTCAGCTCAAATATTGAAGTGTCTTCAGAAGCAAAATGCCTCATTTCTACCTGTAGCAATGCACGATATGCGATTTGAAAACATCTTGTTCTATTTTTACATAAATCATAGATCTTATAGAGCTATGATCACAGCAAATTTTAAAGACCTCCCTTCCTTTTTATAGATAACATGAGACTTGGTAATCGGAATAATAAGTTTTGTCTTTCAAATGAGGAAGGATTAGCCAATCAAGCTTTTCTATCTGTTTAACTCTTTCTCCGTCCTCTCCTGTCCGCGAAAATCTTTCCTCAATGGGTCCTCTGTTTTTCACCGTATGTAGTGTTGTTTTCTCTGTATAGATATCTCTGTACAGATTAATATATATCGCTGTATACTAATTATATTATATTAGTATATATATACTCTACTATAATATATTTGTACAGATTAGAACAAACAAAAATAAAACTCAAGCAAGTAAACCTTTACAAAGCGTTTTAAACGTTTAAAATGTAGAAGAACGCTTGAAGCGGGTTACAGCCGCCCTGCTGAAATTTCCTTTGAACGTGCTAGATGCGAAGAGGCTAATACAGGGTTTTCAAAAGAATTGCATCGATTACGCAAGACCATTACTTCCATTTAAAAGAACGAATCATTTGATCACAATTTAGAAAAAAATATTGTTCGTAATACTACCCACTCACCATGTTCGTAATACTGCCACTCATAATACTGCCACTCATAATACTGCTCACTCACGTAATACTGCACACTCAATCGGTTCGTTCCACAAACAATCGAGGTATTCCCTCTGAGTACCTTCAATTCGTACACTGCTGCACGCAGAGGAGGAGTTAAGACAGTCTCAACTAAATGAAGGCACAAAAACTTTATTTCCTAAAATTTAGATCATTGCGATGGCTCTCAGTAATCACAAGTTGAGCAAAACTTAAGAGACAGTGATACCAATATCGTTCAGAATTGCTACTGTAAATAAAGAGAAGAAAAGAATATGCCCAAATCAACTTTTGCCTCCAGGATTCTGAAGACCAGTCATTAACCATTTTGCACATAAATCATCGAATATTATAAGCGAAGAAGTTCATCATATACAGTTATTGAACAAACCAGAAGTACCAACTGATGGTAGAGTGACAAAAGTCAAATGCATTCTTCCACTGGCAATGTTTGACGGAATAGTCTGCATTGCTGCAGCAGAAGGCGGCATCGACAATGAGGTGAAACATCTGTGAACTCAGATCACGAGATTTAAGTAAATGACATAAGAATTTTCAAGGAAATCAATACTCTTTGTCAATTTTGAACACAATCATTCAGTTCTTTGAGTCAGTATTTCATTTATACAGAATTCTATCTCAAAAATGGGAGACTGGATGAAAATAGGTTTGTAGAGGAACACCAAATGAGTAAAATTACAACTGTTTATGAGGAAATACAAGTAGATGATACTTTTCAGATGTAGAAGTGCTTCACGAACACTGGAGTAGCGCAAAGTTAAAAGGCTCAAAATTATCATGGAAGCCAGAACAATTGGATTGTACATTGATGGAAAAAAATCTCAAACATATGCTGATTGTATGCAGACCTTTCCGAATGATAGATACCCTATCATTTCAATAAAGCGCAAAGGTTTGATTCAAGTGTCCAATTTAATTAACCTAGCAATCATGATCATTGTAATTTTTTAGTTAAAAAACCATTGTCTTCATTTCATTAAACAACATTCTTGAGTTTTAAGAAATATTTAAGTTAAATTAATCTTTTGTGCAAGCAGATTTCACCTATATACTTGTATTCCGAGCAATTATTCTATATGCTTGCAACTATTCTATATACTTGTTTTTAAATGTTTTCAATGATTGTGGCATCGATTGCTGGGTTATTTTCTTAAATTTAATTTTTTCATAAAAAATCAAGTTTCTCGATATTTTGTTTAAATTATCTGCATCTGAAAAGCGTTTTTTAAAGATTCGTTTTCAAGTAGCATGCTAATAGAATGGGCAAAGAATGCAAGGATTCTTCCTCTGATATGAATTCACAGCCAAATAAATTTATTTGTGCCTCCAAAAATAGCAAACATATCCAATTAATAGCTATTGGCTCTTCTGCCATCACGTCATTGCTTATGGTTAGTACTTTTATTATTGATTAAATTTATTCTCGGTTCTTCTCGTTCACTTCTTAGCAATTCTAAGCCATTTACTCAAAACACTAAACGATCTTTCGCTTTGTTTTGTAAATAGAAATATTACCTGCCGAGCTTATTTATATTAAGCCTGAATCGAATCTATTTTATCAAATGTGACTCGCACGATTCGTTTATGTTATTTGCCATGCTAATTAATTAAAAAAAACTATTTTCTGTCATGACTTGCTTGTCTATTTCAGAAATGTACGGAATTAATTAGAGCTTCGGTTTTGGGAATGAATCGAGAACATACATAAATATTAAACTGTGTCTTCTGGAGAAAAAAACAGCAACTTCATTTTAGTTTTGAAGAAGTTTTATTTTAGATCTGGGAAACAAGCGTAAAAAGAGTCCTTTTTATTAAATTCAACTAAATGATACTATAATTTGCATCACCTGGTGATGCCCTACCCTGCCTGCCTCAACCACCCTACGCCACTGCTAATAAGGCAACTAACTAACTGCTCACAAGAGTAGGAACAAGAATGACTTACTTTACGACCTTTTTATCTTAGAAAAAAAATGAGTTAAGTGCTCGGCAACTTCATTTTTTGTTTAAACACCTTAGCTAACTAGATTTGGGTGGACTAAAACTCTCGTGTTTGTGACATTCAACAACTGAGGAAAAACTTTTAATGGATTCTCCAGTTTCAAAAGAGAAGGTCATTTGTCTTAATGATTAACAGCTTATCTGCTGCACTCACCTTCCTCGCATCTGGCCGGTGCATGCCACAACAAAAGACCAGAAATGGCTTTTTAATGTTGCCAATTTTTCGTGACGGAATCTAAAATTATTTCCTCTCCCAAGGCGAGTTCTTCACAGCATTTCAACAACACCTATTTTGCGCATCATTTTTCACAAATAATGAAACGCGATGACAGGAAAGCAGTTTCTTTTTAAAGAGACATTTCTAACTACCTAGATTAATTATGTAATCATGTGAAGGTTCGGTCCATTTTGCTCCGACGACGTTCATTTTGCTTCCAATTCTGTCTTGGAAGAGCCGAAAAATAATAGAATGCGAGGCGTCATCAAATCCCTTTCTTGAAAGATAAACAGAAACAACGGGTGGCGGTGAGGTTCGCTCTTTCACTTAAGACAAAGTAGGCATTTTCTAGCAGAGGATGTGACATTGCGAGAAATGGAGAGCAAAGACAAAGAGATAAAAAGGGTCGAAAAATGCGGCACCCAAGGAAGAAGCCACTACATTTCACGTCGCTCTTTCGCAAGCGAAGAAAATTATTTCAAAATTAGGATGAATCTGAATCCCAAAGATCCTTGGAAGCGATTTTTGAAATACAGGAGGAGCACAAATGATGGACCCGATTTTAAAAAATCATATTTTCGAAACTCCTGCACATATTACAATAAGTGATACATGAATTTAAAGAGAAATATACCAAATTTTTTTTCATTTGTAAATGTTCGATGTGTGACTTTCTTGTTACTGGATGTACGTCCAATCTGTAAACCAGTTTATTCCAAACATTTTGTGGCATCACTTAGCACGTAGACACTCACTGCGGATTTTCTCAACGCTTTAAATTCCCCAATTTTTTTTAATTCTTATCCGTTGTTTTTTAAATACCGAGAGGGTGGTATTTAATTTTAATCCTTATCAGTTAAGTTCCTTGCTGTCAATTTAAAAATTAATAACAGGAAGCAAAAGAAAATCCGACATATTTATTGCTAAAAATATAATGGTTGGATTAATAAAATGTCTCCTTTTTTTAGGGTGGGGAGAGACGCAAAGGGTTACAGAAGGAAAGAATTGTTCCCCCTGTATCCACCCCATCCCCCGATTTCGCCTGACATCTTAGAAATTAAGGAAATTGATCTGAAAGATAATAAAGATAAACTTCTAGCAGTGCCTGCATTTCTGTAAGGCGCGTTCCGACGACCTGTGCCCCCTTGAGTCTGGTACATTTTCCCCTCTCTTGTGGTTTTCCGGGGTTCTTTGTTCATTTTACCGACAATCTGCAGGAAGCTTCGGATCGACGTCCACAGTCGAGGGTGGTCCATCATTGGGTCATTAGGCAGATTTATGACCAAATCCGTAAGGCTACAGGTCGTCGGAACGCGGCTTAAGCCTATTATTTAAGAAATGTGTCCGCTCGTTCAGATAAAATCGATTATTTATGGTGTGTTAGTGTTGTGTAATGACCAGTGGTCACTTCATTGAGAAATTGATGAAAGGAAGTAGTTCTGAAAAGACTCACCTTTCTGCGCGCAGTTGGGCCTCGCGTTCTGTATGGAGGACCCTCTGATGGGCTTGCCTGCCTCGTCGACGCACCAGCAATAGCCGGTGGACACGTGACACTGGACTTCTGCGTAGCTTCCATCCTCCTTGCACTCAGGCACGAACAGCCCCATCCTATTGCCTTGTTCTAGCATCAGGGTGCGCTGGGCCTCGCAGCGCGCCTTCTCTGCGGGAGGAAAAAAGACGAGTGCATAAGAATATTTTGCAAACACTGACCCTGTTTCCATTACAAAATTAGCCCGATAATCATTAGGCACTTCTAAAATGTTCGAAAAATTAGAAAGGATGTTTATTTTTTGAGAAAGTATCAACAATATACTCACACATTTCACTCAGTACTAGGGCAGGGCGATGACCGAACTTCATCATAGCGATATATCGTCCAACACATATCGACATTTTTCGATATATCGAGATATCATTATTTATTTACAGCTATTATTAGTTATAAAGAACATCATTTGACATATTTATTGACCAGAACGACTCCAAATAAAAGGAAGTTTCAATTTATATAATAAATTTATTCGTTTTCTTTTGAATAAAAATAGTTAGAAAATAATTGTGTTAAACCCCCTTCAACAAAGTATGTCAATGCCAAAGCAATGCTTGCGTGTTACAGTTTATAATATTGCCTCTTTTTCTTTTTTTCAATATAAAAACTTTTTAAATTTTACTCTTTTTACTGCTGACTTAAAAAACAAACAAACTTCAAGCTCTTTAATCCATCATAAAAAAAATAATAAAAAGTACACTTGAGTGTTCAATTGCGAGCTGCGAATAAAATTGTGTATTGAATCTGAATGAATCCTTTTTGATTTTATTTCTGAGGATGAATATTTAGCGATTAAACAAAGGACAATCAACAACCTTCTGATAACAGTAATTATTTTTCCATAACGGTATCATTCAGTTAGGGAACAGAAAACAGTTTATTCCTGAATGACATGATTAAAACAAGTATTTTTATATATTAGAACAGGGCAGTGTTTATAGAAATATTAACAAAAATTCTGTATGAAGGTGAAAAAGAATGAAGAGCAACAAAAATAAACCGTAAAGGATAACCAAAAAGAAATCGAAAGCGCAAATGAATTGTGAATATCGATTTACTGTATCGCGATTCATCGTGAACCATTATTCGTGATCATGATTTCGATACATCGATATTTTTTGAAAATTGGTAACAAAAAAATTGATTTTTTTCAAAAATATAGATTTTTTTCGAAAAATTGAAAATTGGCACAGCCCTACTCAGTATTTGCACGAAGAGAGCGGAAATCTTTAAGTAACGAAATTGAATTTCCTTGAGAAGTTATATGGATAAAACGTTCGACTGCGAACTCTGCCTTGTCGAGCAAGTGTTTTCCGTCATTTCACCACATTCTCTTTTCTTTTAACTCTTTGCACTCGGAAAGATAATTCGATGCACAATTATTCACCTGTTAATACACCAAAAAAAAGTGCAACTGCTTCATGTTTAGTTTCCCTGAAAAATGAATCTACATCTTTTTAATATTCTGTATGTATTTTTAACAATTAAAATATAAAAATATAAAATGCCAAAATGATGCACCGTCTTGAATGGTGACAGAGAGAAGGGTTAACATGAAAAATTGTGCAGCGCTTTCAATCTGAAGAATTATTCTTCATTTAATTATGTCTACTCGAGATGAACTTCTTCAGAAATCTACTTAGCTTCACTATTGGCTACATGTTGAGGTTATTTCTGAAAACTTGGCCCTCCTGTTCGGCGAAGACGAAGTTTCAGCCAGTAGATTTATTTCCGTAACTATGGCGCGATCTGAGAGCGCAATATATCAAAGACAGTTTTCTATCGTTAAGGTTACGATAAGGATGACACCAGAATCATACTTTAGAGAATAAGTTGTGCTAGAATAGTGGTGCAAGAAAAACTTTATAGTTTTTTTTTAAATTATGAATAAGTTTACAAACGAATTTTGATTACTTTATATTATATTGTATTATGAAAGTTCGAAGAACACTCTACAAGACACTGGTTTAGTTTGGTGATATTAACGTCCCTTTTTTAAAGCAGCACTAGGGCTATTTTGAGACGAACCTCTCAATTTTGAGCCGCGGTCAGATGACGTGGACGACAGCTGAGCTGGCAACGCCCTCCCCAAACTTCTAAACCACACCAGAGAGCGGACATTTGGTCTCGAAAGATTTAACGTACACAAAACCCGCTTACACGACGGTTCTTAGGTGAAATCGGGTCTCGAACCTGAAGAACTGTGGTTCTAAAGCCGAGATCTTACCACTGCAAGACGCTGGATATACAGAGAGACATTATATGTAATGATATTTTTCAAGCCTGTTGCTGGGAGATGTTCTCCTAATGCTTTGATATGGGATCATATATTCCAGATATGCTTAATGGGGAAAATTTCAAAGAGAAAAAATCGCTGCTCAGGTAGAATTATCATCATCAGCCCACAATTAAAACTGATAAGGCCACTATCTAATACTCCTTCGTAGTTTCAAACGGGATGTCAATTACTTCCTTGCGCTAAAATAACGCGCCGGCCTCATTCATCGAATTATTTTGATATTTAAATTTGTATCTAAGTTAAACTCGCAATCATTTAAAGCTAAAACAAAACCATTCTTAATTATTTGAGTTGTTCTTCCCGTTCTTAAATCAATGGAAATAACAATAAATGCTTAAAATGAAATATGCTATGTAATAAGAAATTTAAATAAATTCACAGCTGAAATGGTAAAAAATAAATTAAGCAAAACACAAAACAGAAAATATTTAGTGAAAGAGTATCGAGTTGAAAGCCGTCTTTTCCATTTTCCATGGTACTCTTTATGAAAATCTGCATCATCTTGATATTATCTGATTTAATAGATTCTAGATATTATCTGATTTTTCCGGGCTAAAATTCTTAGAAGAAAACGAGTGCAATTGACAAGTGATTAATCATTTCTGTCATGCGGGATAATGCAATTAACATTACGTGGCCTGTCTCATCAGTAAACAACATTATCTGTGTTCCTATGATCTTTAAATCTATTTAAACAAGAGAAATAAATGTGAAAAATCACATGAAATTATTTTTTATTTCAATAAAACGATAGCCAACAATAGCCTAAAATTTTGTTTCGATATCTTTAGATATTTTACGGATTAATGAAAAATGCCAATATAGCATTATGGATTTAAATGACTGTTTAGCATTGTATTTGGCTACATGTGCTTTTAGTAATTTGTCAGATAGAAATTTGACAACGATATGCATATTCCAAAATACTCATGCACATCATTTTTAGGAGGGGGGGGGGCTTCAGTTTCAAAAACTTTATACTATATTGAGTAAGTTTTGAAAGAAAGTTTTTTTTTTATTATTATTATTAAGTTAATGCATTTGATCATTAAAAATAATGTTTCCGAATTTTTAGTGTCTGAAAAGGTTTTATGATTAAAATGACGAAAAGAGGAAAAAATCTTCGGAAAGTTGATTTTCATATAGAAAGGTTAAAGTATTTTCATGAAAACATATTTTTCTTACATATACCTCCCCAGAAAATTAAATGCTTCGCTTTCACACTTTTCATATATTGTTATTTCATTTTTTATTTGGATATTCTTTGAAACAGCAGATTGGCATATTTATCTTTTAAAAAAATTAATATTTTATTTAATGTTTTAATACGTTTTTTTCGTAATATACTGGAGGATTTGAGGCACTTTTGAAATTTAAATTGCGGTTTGTAGAGAGAAAAATAATCAAGGTCAATTGAATTGTTAGATCTCCGAAGAGGGAGAAAAAACTGACTTTTATGCAGCGTCATTTAACCTTAGTAAACTAATCCAAACTATATGTCAAGGTCATCATCGTCAGAAGGATAAAAGAGAGAAAAAAAAATATTTTTGATATCCCATTTTGAAAAAGAAATTTTCCAGAAGAAAGTACTAAGAAATGACTTGCGAAATTACAACTGGATATGACGCAATTTTCGTTAGTTGCGATGTAGAATCTACTACAAATTAACAAAAAAAAAAAAAAACTTTTAAGCATTTAATGGGAGAGAAAAATTAAAAGAGAAGCCATAGGAAGAAAAAAAACGGAATGGCAGCGTCAAAACTTTATTTTTGCCAAAATTCCCGTTTTAAGCAAAGCAAAGCAGAGCACCCCCCTTTGCTTTTTCAAAGGGGGGCGCTCTCTTTCAAAAAAAACTTTTTCAAAGCAAAGGGGGGCGCTTTCCTGTCACTTCAAGCTGCATCTATAATATTCGGACATTGAAATGTATCGTCGAGAATCAAATTTCCTTTCGCTTCGAAACTATTGAAGAAAATGCAAATGTGATCTTTAAACGAGCCATTCAATGTGTATATTATATATATAAATTTATTTATTTCGTTTATCTCAAAAACGGCTCAAAAGATTTGGATCAAATCTTATATTTAGATAAGTTTTTGCTTTTTAAATTTATCAATATATGTGTCTTACCTGAAAAAAAAAAAAACGTTATTCTACACACACACATAAACAAACAAACAGACATTTTGTATAACTAGAATCCAAGAGATGGCGAACCTACACAAACCGAGCATTAGTAAAAATCCTGTAACTCTAAACGAGCAAGGTTTGCATATATATAAATTTATTTATTTCGTGTATCTCGGAAATGGTCTAACATTTTAAGAACTAACTATTAGAGCCTTTTTCTATCTGTTCTAATGTTGACAATGACATATAGCGCCACATCGGACAGATTTTACCATGGTAAAACTGAGTTCAAAGGTATAAGTAATGATGGAAAAACTGTAAAATGAATATTGTAGAAAAGCAGATTGTTTCGAATAACATGTTAAACTAAGTGCATTCAGGATTTCTTTTTAAATAATCGGTTCATAAGAAGGTAAAACTGAAAAATATTCATATGTAATGTGACTCGCATCTAAAAATTTTCTCTGAAAAAAAAAGATTAAAAAAAAAAAAACTGCCGCGCTGAATTCGGTCTTCCTCGTACTGCTTTAATAATATGAAGATAAAATATTTTATTACTGTAGATAAACTAACGGAGCTGTTACACCCACATTTTCTTCGCTAGAATCCGCAAACGCTACACTGTATAATGCACCGAGATTCTCGCTGATTCAAACATTAGAATCGCTTCCTAAATATTTGCATTGAAATGGTAAATCAGGCAGGAAGAGTGGACAACAAGCGATATCTATCCGGCTTCGTTAAATAGTTTTGCATTATGATTATTATGTATTTAAAGAACGCTGGGAATGCGGATCATCTTTTTGATTAAAGTCTCGAAACCGTTTTTCTTAAATTCCACCTTTCTTTGGGATCCAATACCACGGGCTTTTTTTTATTATTATCATGGAATCCAATATAATGGTTTATTCCAATATCACGGCAATATTTAAGCTAATATTTATTATAATAACTTGTTATATAATATTCAAATTTCAAATTTACGGTACACATTGTTCATTCAGACCGGAAATCTCTCTATATAAACCGTTAACGTACTTTGGCACAGAAATCGCGCTTATTACGGACTGTAGAATGGCAACGTTCAAATATCAATAAACCCTCATACGAATTTCAGATTACTTCGTTCATTGAATATGTTTACAGGCGCTTTAAATTCAACGCTTCGCTCAGTTAATCACTGGAGCAGCAAAATATTATTACACATATTCTGGAGATGTTTCGTCAACTCATCAAAAAGTACATTGAATCAGAGGAAAGAAGATATAAATGAAATAAAGAAATAGACTTCAAACAAAAAGTTTAATCGAGCTCAAAAATAGGCTTTACCATCTCGAGATAAGTATTCGTGGTAAGGTTTCAGATAAATTAACGGTTTCCCGACAAGCACGCCACAATCATGTCAATCGTCCAAAATCTCGCCTAAAAACTGGATGGATAACAGAAATATTAATAAATGGCTTTTAGAGACAGTAAAAAAATTAGCGACACATTGCCTCAAAATATTTCAGTTTTGGCGAGCGTACATTAATTTCAAGTCTAGCCGTATCATTATGACTTCCCGATGTAAATTAATATTCACATTTTCTAAAACAACTTTCTGCTAAAAAATGATCTTTGTATAATCTTAAGACTCAAAAAATTATCTTTTTAATGATATTAGTTTCATTTCTGCACAATTTCCACTTCAAAAGAAATAATATTTTTAATTTAGTTTGATTCATTATCTGAAAAAAATGTTTTCAAATGCCATGAAGGAATTCAAACTATACATCAGAACATTCAAACGCGTATTTTCAGCAGTCATTAACTCAGTAGTACTATTTTCACTTCTATTTTTATTTCGTAATGTATATACTTTTTTAATTTGCAGTATACTGATTGAATTCATGTTTTTCAGCCGTATCGAATAACAAATTAATCACTTAACAGCCTACACAATCGATAAACTGGGCAAACAAACTGGTAGCCAAAGGCGGCTAGTTCTTTTTAAAATTCTTCTCCTTGGGGAAAGAGGAAAGAAAAAAACAACTGGAATTTTAAATTGTTTTCACTGACGTGAGAGTCAGCGCGTCGAATAAAAGCATTTTCTTTTCGTAATAAAGGGTAAAAAAAACACATACCCTAGAAACACTCCCTCTGGTACAACTGCATCATTATTCATCCCAGGTCAGTTTCGATTTCTTTAAAAATACAATCGTTAAAAGATTCCTCTAACAGATTTTGATGGATTTTGACTTGGAAACTATTTTCCGAACATTTATCTTTAGTCTGCATTCTTGCACACACGAATCTAGAAGCACTAACGTGTATGAGAATGATGAATCGCGTCCAATGGTTGAAATGTGATTCTTATTCATTTCACATAACATCAAATTGAGTTCAAATTTAAACTACTAACTGAAAATATTTTGTCTCGTCTGTGCGTATGCATGCTTAGTTTAGTTATATTAACTCCCCGTTTCAAATCAAAACCAGTGCTATTTTGGGACGGACCTCGCAATTTTGAATCGCAGTCAGATGATGAGGACGACACCTGGAGTAGACACCCCCTATCCAAATTTTCACACCACACCTTACCAGCGGGAGGACGTTTGGCTCCAACGGATATAACCTGCACCAGACTCGCTTACTTCTTCCATGGAATCAAGTCTCGAACCTGAAACTCTCCGGTTCCGAAGTGTTTTTGAAATTTTTAATTAGAATTCACGCCTAATTTGATATTTTATGACATGACCTATTACGTCATCACAGTCAAAACCCAGCCTAAGTTGATAGTAAGAAGTTTTGAACATGTTATCCGTTTTAACGTAGAAGACATAGAAAAAAAATATTTCATATATTTAGATTTAAGATAAGTTAGTTGATGCCTTTAAAAATATTTTTACACATTTACTTTATCAATTTGCTATATTTTTAAAAGGTGTTCTAAATTTTTAACTGATGACAATATTTTTTCATAAGTCCACAAAAATGCACGGAGTTACATGAAGAGGCAAATCGCAAGAGCTATCTTGATTTAAATTTGATTTTATAGTTAAACATGCATCTCCTCAAAGAGTAAATCTCCCCCTAAAGATTCACTTTTCAAAGAGTTTAACAGAAATTCACTTAATTAAAGAATACAAATAAAAAAATGTCATAACTCTAATATCTTATAAAGAAGCGATAGAGTATGTCTACATAATTAATAAGAAGGAAAGCAAGAAGAAAAGATAAAGAAAAAAAGGAAAGTTTTATTGAAGTCCAAAACAGAAAAGAAAGGGAAGTAGATTTTGAACTAACCCAGAGATTCTGAAAAGGGAAGATGGTTTTGCTCAAGCTTGCAGAGATGCGTACAGCAACTCTAACTATACATTAAAATATATAAACATTAGAATTATTCTGGGACAGAGGCCGCCATTTTGAATAACTGTCAGATGTTGAGAACAGTCAGTTGGCACTTTCTCTCCACTTTCAGGCTGTGCTATGGAAAGGACGCATTCAATTGCGCCAGATTTAACTCACAGCAGGCCAGTTTACACAACGTTTTGTCACCGAAATCGAGTTTTAAACCAGAAACATTCCAGCCCCAAAGCCAAGATATCACAAAAAGGCCATCGCGCCCCACAATTCTGGTGAATGGGAATGGGTTACTTTGCAAAACGTGTGTGATGGAAAGTAGTCTATCATTTACTTGGAATTCTGATGCAGGCTGATTTTTATGTTGATGGGTCGAATAATTTGTTGAATTGGACAAATAATTACCCCTATGCTCAAGATGGCAATAATAACCAATTGCTTTATGTACTTTAATTTTAAAAAATTGTTTAAAAAAACCTTTTTTTTTAAATTAATGCAATTTACCCTCGGATACAAGGCTATTTGTTACAGCCGGCAAATATTGAAAAAAAAAAAATATTTCTAATGCTAAAATTCACAAAATTTGTGAACGCATTTTTGATGCATATTAGGTGTAAACAGTTGAATTAAAAAAAAAAAATTAAGTTGCTATAGGCACTTTAGCAATGTTTAAAACGGGGCACAGACCACATGCAGCACGAACCGATTTCTTCGTCGTATCATATCATGATTATTTATTTATCGCTCTCTTGGAGATAATGTGTCGAATGATAGAAATGGGCATTTCGAGAACCTGCATTCATCCTGTAGATTAATTTAAAGCGCCAATTTATTGATTTTAGTAAAATTTTGAAAAATATATTGTTTTTACTGCGTTGTATATGAAAACTGGGTAGTCAAAAAAATTGTTTCGTCTTAAAGAGTGTCACCGTGGCCTAGTGGTTAGGTCTCGGCTTCGGAACCGGTCTTCGAGACCCGATTCCACCGAAAAACCGTCGTGTAAGCGGGTCTGATGCACGTTAAATCTTTCGGAGCCGAACGTCCTCCTTCTGGTGTGGTGTGGAAGTTTGGAGAGGTTATGCCAGCTCAGGTGGCGTCCTCGTCATCTGACCGCAATTCAAAATTATGAGGTCCGTCCCAAAATAGTCCTAGTGTTGCTTTAAAGCAGAGCGTTAATATAACTGAACTGAACATAAACTCATAAATAACGATGTTTGACTGAGTCACAAATACAATGGCGAGCAATAGCGCACCTTTGGTCTGCGGAAAGGACTCGTATGCTGCCATTCATGCCACTGAACTGCAGCGCAATTGCAAATCCACTAAATCTGTGTCATGTTAATTCCTTCACTTTATTTCGATCAAATTCTGAAATAATTTTAGTATTCTGTTAACGTCAGCCAGCATCAAACTGCCGAGCCGTAACAAGAGAAGGACGCTTGACATGCAGTAGGTGTACGCAAGGCTGATTTTCCCCTATAATCTCGGTCTAGCACCATTTTTCGCTAAATACAAAAATCAGTGGTGACGAATGCGAGGTGCTGTCTCATAAGGAGCATTGCTATCATGCAAAAATTGAAATTCATATCAACATGGTTATTTATCTGAAGTGACACGAAAAATCACTCTTCACGTTTCTCTTGCCATAAAACAACCATCCAAAACAAAAATTCGAAAAATGTCTAGACGCGGCTCCTCTGGGCGTCAGGAACACAGCAGGGCCTGACCTTAGCAAGGCCGACTCAATTCTTTTCACAATTCAACAGGTGCCCCCTTCCCCCTTTTCTCTTGTCTCATATAAATCAAAGGTCATTTACACGAATAAACTTCAGATGACAGATTATTCGAAGAACAGGTGACACCTCGCATACCGCGCGACGCCCACGCCGCCCATTTTTACCGAGCAAAAATCAAAAATTCCATCTCTTTTATGAAAATTTTTCTTGCCGTTTCAGTTTTTGAGCGGCGTCCACGCGCGCCCAAAGACGCGTCAACTGTTCGATTCGAGAGACGTTCCAGGAAAATTATTATCAGAATCCAGAATAAATTTGATTTTAACGAGTTCTTCCTTGTATTGCCTTTGTTTTAATTGCCGAATATGCGCTTCATTTTTACCGAAAGAGCGGAGGGGTCATGTTTGGAAAGCTGCGAGACGTGATTTGATTTGCAAATTCTGCTCCGACAGCGTGAAAATGATCGTGTCTTCGAAGAAGGTGTGTCGCGTTAATGTAAAAAAAAAAATCATTTTCTTAAATAAAATTTAAAAAAATAAATAAAAATTTATGAATTCGATAACTGAAAAACGTAATGAGATGATTGAAATTCGATATCCATTTTTCACATTAAAAATGCAGATTTCTGTCAAATATTGGATGAAATTTATCAAATATGTATGTCTGTCCGTCCATATGAATGCAGCAACATGTAAATATGTAACAGTAATACATATTATGTAAAGATAATTAGTTCGTGTGGTAGCGTTGCTATCCAAAATGTATCACATTTTAGTCCTGATCAGCCCAAGAATGCATCGTTTCTCGGCTTATCTATTCTTGGGCTTACGAATGCGATAGCTCAAACTCTCAATGAGCTAAATAAATAAAATTTGGCATTCGGTTTCAATAACGTGTATCGAGTTTTGGAGACACTTCATCAAAGGAGAGAAGTGCTAAATGTATTCTCAATTTTCTTCGATACGACAAAACGCTTATTATTTTGAAAAAACTCTGAAAATTAAGTATTTTTTTTCAGCAAAAATACTCTTTCGCTACTTTAATATAATCTTTTTTTAACATGTTCTTTTATTAATTTATGACGCACGGACATTATCAATTTCGCCAAACTCTCGGACTTTTTCAAAAACATGGTAATGTTAATGTGATCATAAGCTGATCATGAATATTCTTATATACTGAATAAATGATGAAAAAACGTTCCATACGAGAAATTAAAACTAGCAAAGTAATTAGATACTTGCTTCTCAAACAGAAAGTGTGTAGGAAAAGAATTTTTACAAAATTCGAAAAACATCCCGTTTTTAAAGGAACACTAGGGCTATTTTTGGGATGGACCTCGTAATCTTGAACCGTGGTCAGATGAAGAGGACGACACCTGAGCTGACACCCCCTTTCAAAATTTCCACACCACACCATCGGGAAGACGTTTGCCCCACGACAGATTTATTATGCACCAGACCCGCTTACACGATGATTCTTCGGTGGAATCGGGTCTCGAACCTGAAAACCTCCGGTTCCGAAGCCGAGACCTTATCATCAGGCCACCGTGGTCTGCGATCCAAGTCTAAAATAACAAAATTCTACGATGATTCGGCTTGTTTTCAGTCCCACCTTTTTCTCCCTCCCTGAGGATAGGTTTGCATATCAGTGGCATTATGGTTATGTCCCTAAGTATCTATATCATGTATAGGCTGACATATCAAAATATCCAGACAAATCTTAACAAATATTTATTTCTTCTGACCGCCTGAGAGCATCTGCTTGATAACTCTGGATCTGCAGCGCCTCCAAATGTGTTTCGTAATATAAATTTAATCATTAATTAATTTAATTTTGCACCTAATATGTCAATAACTTTCTGCATTTCTTTTCAGAAGAAGCTTCAAAGGAAACGCACAGTAAACAGATCGCCATTTTTTGGCGAGGGCGAACAAGTTGTAAAAACAGCTTTTTAGCCAATTCAAGATTTTCTAGGCTCTTTAACCACACGATTTGAAGAAAAATGTGAATGTAGAGAAGTATAAAAATAAAGACGATTAAATGTGTTCTACTGTGAAACATTTATAGCGAGTCCATAATCTTTATTAACAATAAAACAGCCTCTCTTTGCATTCGGCAAATTAATAGATAAAATAGAGCAACTAAATGTGGTAAATATATACTTTGGAAGGTGCAAATGTCTGGCATGAAACTTTTTTTAAAGAAATCTTAATTAAAAATTAAGCGATGTTTCAGCGTTATGACTTTTGAAAATATTAAAAAAAAAAATTACACTATCTAAAAATTTATAAGATTATCTTTTAATGATACCCATTCAGTTGTCAAAAATAGAATTTTGTCTATTCTAAATGAATTGCTTCCTATTATTAATCAAAAAACTTGTTTTTGCAAACGCAAACACATGGCCAAATTTCAATTATATATCTTTTGTAACTTGGTAAACCTCTTCTGAAAAATATTTTTAAGTTTCAAATCTTGATAATCATACAACCCATACTTTTATAGAAGCCTTGCGTCGTTCTGTTCTTTATTTTATGTATTTCATTAATTTTCCGTCCATTCTCTTAAAATCCGAGCTTTAAAAATATTAGTATAGAGAACAGAATCATTCAGCACTAAAATCTTAGGTGCATTACAATTTTTTATTTTGTAATTTATACAATATCTCAAAGATTTATACAATAAAAATTTCTGATTCATCATAAAATTCAGTTTTCATTTGTACGTTGACAAAAGGATTTAAATGACTTGAATATACATATTTTATTTGGTTTCTATTAATAAATGAACTTCTGAAAAACTTAAGTCTAAATTTTATTCAGCCATTTGGTCCTAAAGAATCATATATCAGACAAATATTCTCGACACTCCAACTTTTAAATTAAAAAAAAAAAAAACACTTTTTTATCCTTAGTGACCAAATCTGACCAAGTTATGAAGTTTTGAATATTCCTATTTTAGGACAATCAGCAATTTCATAATTTTGGTTTAATTAGTCAGGAAACTCTAGGAGCTGATTCTTACAGACGGTCATTGAAGACGTACGTCGTCTACAACAGCGCAATTTTATAAGAAAAAGGATATTCAAATTGTCATAACTCACTCAGTTTTAGTCGGAATGGAATGAGATTTTCTTTTCATTAAAAGTGTAAAGGTTTCAAGAATATTTTATTAAATATGTCTTACAGGACAGAAGGCCTGTATTAAAAAAGTAAAATTCATAAAGGTTTATTGACTCACACCGCACCGCATAAAATAGCATTCCTTACTTCATTTAGACCACCTTTCGTATCATATACAGGGTGTCCCATAAATACTTGGACAAACTTTAAGAGGATGTAGGGAATATCACAAGGATTCAGATTTGCATACCAACCCGTGGGTCAAAACAACTTTATTCGGCGCTAGGTGGCGTTTAAGGAAGCAGACCTGCAATCCGTCAGTCATTTGAGCTGCGATCGCCCGCAAAGAATGGAACGTTTTACGAACACGGAGCTGGCAGATATGCATCTATTTACTTATTGGCAGAAGGAAATGCAAGAGCGGCGGAAAGGTTGTATTGGGAAAGGTGCCCACAGAGAAATGCACCGGACCGCCGGATGTTCAGTAATTTGCATCACAATTTGTGTGAATATGGGTCGTTACGAGGTAATAGACGTAGTGAGGGCAGGCCACGAGTGACTTTAACTCTAAGGACGGAAGAAAATGTGTTGGAAGGGATCTGAGTGTCAGCGTACGAGCCATCGCTACTGCCGTTGGAGGATCTCGGAATAGTGTTCATCGTGTTTTGCAATGTGAAGCTTACATTCATACCATCTGCAAAGCGTGCAGTTACTGCTCCCCGCAGATTATCCTCCTCGTGAACGTTTTGCACTGTGGTATCCCGGTCAATGTTGCAAAGATGTGAATTTCCCATCCTACGTTTTAATGACGGATTTAAGAATCCCCATGGCATAAGACCACATGCTGCCCAACATCGCTTTTCGGTGAATGTTTGGGCTGGTGTGGTTGGTGACGTCTTAGTCGGACCTTATTTGTTGCCATCACCACTAACATCTGCACAATATCTCATCTTTTTGCAAGAGGTTCTACCAACATTACTTGACCCTGTGACACAACATATCAGGCACCATATGTGGTTTCAACATGATGTTGTGGCTTCAACATGATGAACACGTGTTTGGTCCCCGATGAATGGGTCGTGGTGGATCAGTTCCCTGGCCACCACGTTCTCCTGATTTAAACAACATTGATTTCTTTTTTTGGGTGCACTGAAAAGTGCTGTGTACGCAACACCTGTAGATTCAGAAATGGACCTGGTTGCAAGAATCGTCTGTGCTGCTGCGGATATCCAACAAAATCCAGGTGTTCGCCAGTCTATGGTCCGACGGTGTAACGCAGGCATCGCTAACAATGGTGGAAATTTTGAACATCTTTTGTAACATTTTCAAATATCATGTACCACAGCACATGTAATATCTTTGACCAATAAACATTTCAGATGATCTCAATCTTGTGTCTCTTCATTTCTTGTACCTGTCATACTACTTTCCCATGGTGTTTCCGACCACGGGTTGCTAATCAAGTCTGAATCCTTGTGATGTACCCTATCTCCCCTTAAAGTTTATCCCAATATTTATGGGACACCCTGTGTATGTATATTATATATATATATATATATATATGCTTAATACTAACTGTTTAAAAATTAAGTGTTGGGACCCGATAAGAACTAAACTCTTGCATGCATATAAACCATAATTACTACTGGTTTATTGAATTAATGACGTATATGAACTTTTTTTCTTGCATTTATCTTTTTAGAAATTATCATGGTTCATGTTTATTTTATTCCATACAGATATGTACTGAAAATGACACTTCTCTTGATTTAGTTTGAAGTAAGGGTTAATATAATCTTTCAATTTAAAGTTTCGCCAACGTCATGGGAAAACTGATAAAAGCTGATCTTCCGCACATATTCGTAACATGTTCTCTTAGGTAAAATTCTTAATTTGCGTGAAGTAAATTGCTGGAAAATATAGTTGAAATATTTTTTTAAAAATTGATCAAAAATAAAAATGCAATTTATATGTTAAAAAATTGATATAATCGAAAAGATAATTTTTTGAATTTTAAGATAATGTAAAAATTAATTTTTTTCTGTAATATGCTATCACGGGGAAATGACAAAATTTCGCTTACTTTTTAATTCATTCGCAAAAATTCGCTCTATTGTGCACATTTCGATCTTCCAAAGTATGTCTGCTCCAATTTTGGAAGCTCAAGGCCAAACAGTCTAGCCTGGAGGGGCGCCAATGCACAAAGACAGACACATTCCCATGCATTCGTCTTTATTATAAGATAAGTTGAAATGAAATTGTAGAGTTTTTGTTAAGGACGCCAATTACTTTTTCTTTGTTTATTCCATAAATTAAAATGAAAATGTGCAGTTTTTATATATATATTTTTACAAATGATTTGGACAATTTCTTTTCGAGTACTACGCGGGCTGATTTAATTTTTAAGAAAAGCTAGTGCCCAGAGTTCCATGATTATATAACAGATGAAAGTAAAAAAATAAAGGAAAAATTTATAAGGGCAACAGCAACATCGTAAAGTATCGAAATTCCGCGGGGTGACAAAGTAATCGCGAGCACCTCCACATTATAATTTGGAATAGCAATTACAATTTGTAAGTTTAGGGAAAGATTAAAATCAATTGAAACTAGTTAAGATGAGCGTCATGAAATTTAGTAAAATTTTTTGAATAATATTTTTATGACATAATTATTTATAGAAAAATAATGTTTTGATTATTTATGGGAGAATAGAGAACTTCAATGGAATTACGTTGCAAGTGCCTTTTACTATGGGGGACTGATTTAATTAACAATTTTGATTAGTTATTTTTTTAATCCAGAAAATTTCACTCTTGTAGCTAGCTATCTAAGGCCGAAATAGGAATAATTTTGGGAGATTTAAATCCACCAAATTGGCAACGGAGTTAAAGAATTCTCAGTCTTTTTACAGACGAAAATTTAACGCAAATATTATCAGTTGCAGTCCTTAGTGTTTTCCTAGAGCTGGGCACAGCAGGATCCTATGCTGGCAGTTGAAGCAACTTGTTGCGATTCTGGGGTAATTTTTCGAGGAACTTAATTGATGTACTTTTAATAAATTACGAAACATGTCCAATTTGGAGGTCATCATCAAGCATTTTCCTATTGATGTACAAGGGTGCATTAACAATCTTCATCACGTATTTATTTTTAAAAAAACTTATGGCAATTCTTCATTACATTTATGCGTATCGAAACTGCCTCTTGGGCATTTTTCTTAGTAAATCCCCGGTACCTTTGGGTCAAATTATATAAAGTAAAAGGGTGCATTCCAAAGGTTCTTAATAATGTGAGAAGTTGTTTAAAAGTAGAAAAGCAAAGATTTCCATTTGATAACTTGATATGAGAACAAATATGGGGGGGGGATATTCTCATTCAAAATATTTTGATTTGAATACATCGAAAAGAAGCACATTACTAAATCAAATAATGCATGATTTATTATCGATTGATCGAGAGCAATAGGAAATGTTTGATAGATTTTAAAAAGCAGTCACTCGGGAAAAAAGATCTATTAAGCAGAATAAGATATTTATTCTTTTAGAGTAATAATATGGAACTTTTTGAACGCAGCAGTGTAATTGAATTAAACTAAGCCATTGAAGAAGCAGAGACAAAATAGAATGGGTATTACAGAAGAGTTCTCACCTATGCATTTTCCCCGGTGCTTGAACTCGACGGGGTGGCCCTGACATTTGGCCTTGTCGATCTCGCACTTGGAATCGTATGTCCGTCCGTCATTTCCGCACACTGGCACCGACTCGGATTCGCAGTCGATGTCACATTCTGAAGGAGAGCGTTCCGACATCAGGGGTAACTGCACAAATAAAAATACACATTTGAGGCAACAATTTTCCAAGCAAAATGTAGCTTCAATTGTTTTCATGAAAGGTACTTAAGGATTTCCGATCCTAATAATTAAGCATATGCATTCTAAAAACATTCATTTATCCATGCGCTGCAAACGCAGATGATAATAGGAATAAAACTCATTTGCGGCCAGGCGTGCGTGTGCGTTCGACATCTCCACCGATATGCCGTTCTTCTGTAGCGACTGCGCATCAAATAATTTTATTCTAGCTGGTACCCGGCGCGTTGTTGCCGCAGAAGAAATTAATTTTGTAAACAGCGTTTGAAATTTGAAATAGCCATCTTGTTTAACAAGGAATGACAGAAAAAATTATATTTACTTTCTTGTCGACAATGAATACATTTATCACAATTGAATGATATATAAAGGAAAAGAATAAATAATATTTATTCTATATTTTTCCCTTGATAATTTAAGTATACTTTAGGATAGACAATATTTTTTGTTTTTCCGTCTTCAGCAAAAACAAATAAATTTCGTGTCCGACTCGAGAGCATCCAACATACAACTGGTCATGTGGAAAACACGGATTTTCTAAGTTCATTCCGCACACTTGAAGTGATTGACCTTCCACCATGTTGATGGTCATCGAGAATACAGGTCGAATGGGGAACTGCAGTCTTTTGAAATCAAAAGGCATGTCGGTGAGAATAATGAGAATGCGTGGAATGAGCACTTCTTCTGCATTCAACTTTTCGCTAAGAATAGTTGCCTCGATTCTTGCAGCATGTTGGTCTTCTGATTATGATGTGCGTGATCGGGTAGCGCATAAACGTAGTCTTTCGATTCTTGCCCACATGCTGACCTTGAGATTCTGAAGCACATGAATTTGCAATTTATAAATTTTATTGCGTTCAAATTAAATGTTAATAATTGCAACATGCCTATAACCTCCGCGTAACTTCAAGCAATAAATTGGCAAAGTTTTATCGCAAATCGGATGAGCGGTACGGCAACGCATAAAATATGAACAAAAATTCATTTCCATTTATTAGATATATTTTATTACCATCTTAAAAATCAATTTTTTTTAATGATAGCAATTTCATTTTTGAACAATATTTGAATGCATTAAAATTGATGTTAATTGAATAACTACTTTATCACCATTTTTAACTTTAATTTTTTTTTTTATTTTAATGCATATCTTTGGGCCAGGTTTTTCTTTTTCTTTTTTTTCAAAGTATTGATTTAACAATATCTAAAAGTAAACACAAGCCCATCTCTGAAAGAAATGGCAAGAAATGTAAAATCCTCGCGAGCAAATGAAACAAATGTGCGTATGTCGACAGCAACCAGTTCAGGTTGTGAGAAATGAATCAATGTTTTGCCTTTCTTTTATAGAACGGAGAGAATTCCCACCACCACCAAACAGAAGAAAAATCTATAGCATCATTAAATCAAGAATTTTGTCTTTTCAATGTTATTTTTCACCTTTTTGTACTTTTTTTTTTTCAATTTTTAATAATTTTTAGTAAATTTAATGCAGTTTATTTTTAAGTAACAAAATCTATAGATAGCTACTTTTTTGTCAAGCAACCTGTGATTTCCAATTATATTTCCATAATGTTTTTAAATTCCTCTTTTATTCCTATAAATTCTCTTAAAAAAAAAAAGGGATTTTTTTATCATAATATTTTATACAAAAGATGCTCCTACAATAAAGACACAGAATATAAAAGGATTTTAAACCACCATGTATATCAGCCAATATTTTTGATAACAGGGCCAAAATCTGCACAATTTCACATTTCAATTACATTTATAATTTTGAATGAATGGTTTTTCTTACGACATTTCTACGATTTTTTTTTTCGTTCGTATAGTGTCATTTCTCTGTAAAATAATTTTTCAGCACTTTCTTTAATATCCATATATTTGATTAAAAAGATTACTTTTCCCTATTATTTTCGCTAAAAAATTGACTTTTTTTTCATTTTTATTATTTTTTTACCTTTAAATTAAAAATGTATTTCATAATTCATTATTGTATCTGAAATTTTGTAACCAATTTCCTAATTTTCGTGACCAAGCGGTGTCTTTTGTGCGGATTCAAGCTGAGTGAAATGAAGTGATTAGTTGATGATTTAATTCTGAAAATATTAAGTACTTTATTGGCATGGGGGAATACACTATTGCAAAGTCCAACAGGAAGTGAACGGAGAATCCATTCCAAACAGAACGGAGTCTCCCAACTCCGTATCCGTAACCATTGTGGTCACTGAATGGATGGACATGTACGGGAATATTATTAAAGACCAAAATATTTACAGCAGTAATAACAAAAATAAAAAATGTGTGCGTGCTATGTTTAGAAAGAAGACGGGTCTCAAACTCTTGGGTCTAATTGGTTCTAAAGGCACTATTCCACAATAACAGGAACCGTATTAGCATTAAAAATGACACTTCCGTTCAAGACGATGTCAAAAGATTTTTTTAAAAAAAGCAGGAAAAAGTAAATAAAGTTAACGTCAACGTTTAAAACGACATTGTAAATTGATCCGAGTCGAGAAATGCGCTTCGAAGCTGAGTACTTTAAGTGGGTCCATTCATCAAAACAGAGCGATATATTAGAAATCTAGCGGACTGCCTTTTTTTCTTCTCAAAACCGATTTCAGCTTGTTCCTGATTTTTCAGTCCATTCAAATGATCTACGCATGCAATTTGCTTAGTAATGCATTGATAAAGATACATTAATATTTTTGTTATTTAAATAATAATTTTAAACATCTTTATTTCAAATTAATTATAGAAGTTTGAGTAGATTCGAATCCAAAAAATCCTGGCATGCTGCGTCTTAAAGCCATATTTCCGTCTATCTTTATTTTTAAAATTTTACTTTCAATTGCATAGTGCATGCGAAAAATGATCTTTAATAACATTATAACACGCATATGTATAAATGTAGTACCTATAATAATGAAAACTTCTGCTGTAAAATATAAGTTCTGTAAACAAATAACTACACTAAAATAAATTCGATATCACTGGAATTTGATTTTTAAATTTTAAAGTGCTGCTGAAAAAAAAAAAGGGTTTTTGTCCGGCTCCACAGTTATTGAAAAAAAAAATAATAGTTCGATTAATTTTTTAAAAAAGAATCTAAAAAATCTAAATTACAATTTCGAAAGAACGTTTCTTAGTCATTCAGATTAATCCATCAGATTGGTCCCTTAATCGACCTGCAAAGTGTTTGACAAATCATGCAATTTACGAACATGCCAACCTATAAACAATTCCAACTTAAAATGTAACTATATGTATATATATAAACAATGGCGACATAAAATATGAAATTAACATTTGATAAATTACTATTTGAAATCAAATATCTTTTATTTGTTGTTATTTAATAATCGATTCTGTTTAAAAAATTTCAAATAAAATCTCGCATCGAAAAAATAATAGTGCAGTTAGATAATAATAGATAGTGAAAAATAATAATTTTTATTGCCTATTGACAGATATCACTAAAAATATTTTTCCTTCGTCTCTCTCAAACATGTCAAGCTGTGAAACAAGTTTCAAGCAGAAAATAACTTTAGATTTCTTCATTTCCCTATTGCGTCCGAATTTTGATATGAATCTACAACGGCGATGTAAAGAGTACACACCAAATGTTATGTTCCTAGCTTTTTTAATCATCGTTTACATAAAATACACAGTCAACGTTTTGACGAATTTGATTTAAGATACTTATAATTATTGGGAGCCATTCATTTATTAGGGCCTTGCATGCATTTTGATCACTCTTTTCACTTTAAAAGGGCATTTATTGAGAAGAATTGATACAATGTATAACAATCAGAATATTTTCCATCGTTATATACAGTTTTCTTCCGTTTTTTGTCCAATAAGTCTTGCAATTGATTGCCTTCGAATTTCTTTGGTCTTCCTGGCCGATTTTTGTGTTTGAGATTGAAATCACCGCTCTTAAATCGTTGAAACCAAAACCGACAGCAGGGATATGACGGGGCAGCATCACCATGAGTTTCTAAAAGTGTCTGATGGGCTTCGGCAGCAGATTTCTCCAAATCCACAAACAAACAGAAATAAACAAATAAAAAAAAGAGCACTGAATGTCGAAAATGTAATTTGGAGCATTCTATGATTGGGTTTTTTATACACTTAAATAATACTAAATGAAAAACTTTCAAAATGATAACAATAAAATAACAGTAAATTGGTAAAACCCAAAACCATTGTCTTTTATACAAATACTTCGAATGTTTACCAATAGATGTCACTGATTAAAATACATTCAAGCACCTAATAACTAGCTCATTGTATTTTTGAGTTATTAAATTGAAATAAGTTCGGACACAGACAATCAATTAATGGATTCCATCCAACATTTGATATAGATATCTAATTTTGCAATACCGTACACCAAATTAAGTTTATTATTCATCTCTTTTTATACTTCATGTTATAAAATAAGAATACACAATCCAATGAATGATATCATTTAAAAGACAAAAAAAAATGACACTTCATGCTTTATGAATATCAACGGATAGATCAATTGCCATCAAGAATACACAAGTTTGCGAAATTTAGTACACCCAAAAGGGAACGATCGCAAAATCTTATTTTTACAAACTTGAAAAATGTTGAGCCGAATAAAGAAAACAAATTCCGCCAGACAAGAAACTGTGACTAAACTCCATTCTAGTCCCATAACGGAAATGCGTCGCTAGCCTCAACAAACAAAAAGAGGCGCAGCTTTTAAACAAATAATCACCGAAGAGCTGTCTTTCATCAGACTATCTGGTCACCCTCCCCTTTCAAAGTGACATCATCATCTCCTCCACCCTGTCCCTTCTTCTGGAATCTCACCAACTATCGATTTCCCCATTTCTTAAGGGACGGCGCGTCGTTCCAAAACGCAAGAAGTCCGCGCCTCCACCGAGTCTGGCCAGCCGAGAAATCCTATCCGGCTTCGACTGGCGTCGCGTGTAACGGGAACCGTGACTAACTGAGTTTATCCGGCCGGCCGGATATCGCAGTCAATAAAAAGAGATTTGCATGTGGTAAACTGGAGCAGGGCTGCCATAATAGCTTTTTTTTTAAAGACTAGGTTTAAGAAGTTTGGCCTTAGAAATTTTCATTGGGTCTCTATTTTTGGCTATATGTTGGTTTATTTTCAATTAAAGATATTTAGCATTTTATGTGATTTTTTTAATTAATTCCAACCTTTTTGTAAAGAACATTTCCCGATATGTTACGAAAAATGCTATCTTTTATGTTGGAAAAAAGATAGAATTTGCCGTCCCTACTTTTTCACTCAAACCTAATGTGTTGCACGCTTGCACAACACACTATTTTAATAATTTCAGAAACTATCAATTACTTTTGATTTTAAACATATGATGTCATCAGAATTTTTTAAAAATGAATCTGTAATATTATAATAATTAATCATAAAATAAAAATAAAGCAAAACTCACATTCTTAGACAATAATAAACATCTGCTTTCTTAAAATTGCATTCATGAAATTTATCTTTTGTAATTAATAGAGCAGCAAGTAAAAAATATTTTTAAATTAAATCTAATCACTCTATGAAAATTGTATTCCTTTTAATATTTTTAAAAATGTATATAATATCTTGAAGAAAAGAGACAAATTCTCAAAATAAATAAACAAATTGTTTCGCTTTTGAATTTTAGTTAATAAAATACACAATAACATAATTAAGAGAAAAAAGGTTCTTAAAGAAAACAAGAAAAATGTTTTGGCTACTTTTTACGAATCTTAAATCACTTATTTTTATTTCTCAAATTTAAGTCATGAAACATAAAGTTACAATATAATTTTACACAATATAATTGAAGTAAAAAATTATTTTTCTCCACTACACATTTTTCTTAACGCCTGAGCTGAGATATTTTGTTCACTTAGATATTATTTTACGGGCCGTCCATTCAAATCGCGGCTCAGTAGCCAATTGTTTTAGAGACAGTGAAGTCCGTTAATAGAATAACATTTTTTGAGGCAAACGCTGATATTCAAAGTTGATTCCAAAAGAATGGAATTTAGCTTTAAAATATGTTCTTTTTAATATATGTATTTATTTTTATACAATTCTTTTTTATTTCGTAATTTTCTCAGAAGTATGTACTTGCATTTATTGAAATTACTTAAACTATAACCCTTTATTTTATTAATGGCATTTTCGCAACGGCAGCTGCATGCCTGTCTCTATCGGTTTAGAAATTAACTATTCGACCATGAATGGAGTGGGTATTCTGCATGCGTGCCAGTCTACTCAAATTCATTTTCTTGAAATAAGTCATATCTGAATGATAATTTAGTAGAAAAATAAACGCTTCAATTAATAAATCAAGATCTGGCCTTATTTTGTCAATCTCATCTGGTAACCCTGGAGTAGAGTTCTTTTTAATAGAAAGAGGATACGAGGGTGTCTGTCCAAAGAAGCGCCAAAAGGTTGAACAATCCCACCCTTCCCCTCGAGAAAAGGATACGTATTGTATGGAAAGAATCTCGTCGCTTAGAATATTTTCTTCTTTTTCTTCTTTCCGACGAGTGAGTTTTTAGTCTTTCATTACAAATGTAAGAGGTCGGCTGGTGAGAATTTGAAGTAGTTGAATTTCACATAAATGGTCGTTACAAGAAGTCTACGGTGAAACATTAGGCTTCCTTCAAATCTAACAGTCAACTCGCTGGACTTATTCGTAATGCTCGCTGGATTTTTAAAATGAAAATGTTTATGGGTTACCTGTAAATCGCGGTATATATGTAGTAAAATTTGTTCAAAACGCTTATCAGCGTGAATTATTAAATCTATAATTGCCAAGTATGACACGTAGTTACTTCTCGAATAGCATGCGTTCGCCTAGAAAAGGTTTCAGAATTTTCATACAAAATGAATCGTTTTCCCCTCATCATTTCTGACCCCAAAAGACAATTTTTCATTGATTTAAAATATTAACCTATCAGTGATATGAATTTTATCACATTTTGATCAAAAAATTCTGCATTCCCCATTTTTTATGCAATTGAGCCTGTTTAATATAACACTGTTAGAAGTTATTTGTTACACCGTTATTACTCTGTTAGAAAAGCAGAAGTTATTTTTCTTAGTTATATTAACGTCCCGTTTTAAAGCAACACTAGGGCTATTTTGGGACGGACCCCACAATTTTGAACAGAGGTCAGATACCGAGGACGACACCTAAGCTGGCCTGAGCCTCCAAGTTTCCACACCACACCAGCGGGAGGACGTTTGGTCCAGACGGTGGAACCGGATCTCGAAACTGAAACCCTTAGGTTCCCGAAGTCGAGACCTTACCACCAGACCAAGGCGACCTCATGTGCAGATGTTAAGTAATACCAAATTTAAAAGCCCTGTCAGTCCTCAATGCCCCCCTTTTATTTCCGTGCAATTAAAAAATCTTAGCTATACTTTAATTTTATTAACATCATGTACATGTTGTTGCTGTAGTCTTGTCCAGTAGTGCAATAGGAGTAGATCTGTCCAAAAGATCCTCATGCACATCAGATATACTTTAGTTTTTATAAACTATAGTTACTGCTTTCATGCCACACAATCCAGCGTTGTTTATAGGTTGCGATGAAGGGCAAATTTCTAAAATTAAATTCGAAGGAATCAAACCTGCTACAATATTGCGGATCTCAATTTTGTAGGTAAGCAATTCCACTTTCGTGGGTTCGAGACTACATCAGGGCGCTGTGCATGCGCAGTAAATCTGCCACCATGCTGTAGACTCAAGCAGCGTTCACACGAGGCCAACTCTTGCGCGCAATAGAATGACGTCTACTTCAGGAAGATCACGTGACCCTAATGGGACAACGGCAAATAGTAGTCCCGATGAGACAACCATTTGCTATTGTTCCATTGGGTCATGTGATGTTCCAGAGGTAGGTGAGGCCTTCCATTACGCGCAAGAGTCGGCCTCGTGTGAACGCTGCTTATGTGTCATTCGGGGACGTGTCGAAGCACAGTGAAGAAAACTGAGTTGTTGTGAAAGACAGTCTTCACTTTAAAAATAAATAGACCACTGAAGCCGAACTGGTTGCTTTCTCCAAGTGAAACGCAAATATGGTCCTATTTCTCCAGAAAATGTCCCAGAACGACAATATGCGCCTATTTATGGGACAAGATCAAGCTTCTCTCATGAGCATCCACTTTTTTTTTTTTTTTTCATTTACCAGAAGCAGTCAAACTTCCCTTTTGTCTTCATAATATTTTCGATGGTATTAAACTATCCATAAATTCCGTCATACGCGATTAGAAAAATCGTCGCGTGCTTTTTGCCACTTCTGACGAAGACTAGACAGCAGATTATGCAACACTATCGCCCTCCGATGTTTTGAGCAAGATCGTTTCGAGGCGTTTGCTTATAAATAGATTTTACGAAGGTTCAAGTTGTTCTACAAGCAGATACTTCTCCGTTACTGCAACACATGGCAGGTAGTTCTAAAAGCAGAGACAGTTGCGCTTCTCCGTTACTACAATGTGCATTTCCCCGAACGATTTATTTGGGCATTTTCACTCATTCATTTGTTTATTTAAAAAAAAAGAAGAAGAAGAACTGAAAAAACATTGGGCGAGGAGCAAATTTCTTTGAACAAGGTTGTCTTGTTTATTATTTTTCAAAAACATAGCATTGTGACGCATGTCGGATAGATTTTGAGATTTCAGAATCTGCTGCTCCAAGTATTAATTGGGTGATTATATGTGAGGAAACTATCAAATTGCATTTTTTTTTAAAGTTATAGTGTTGACATTTGTACGGATAAAAAATACTTCCCGCCACCATTTCTCCTCAAATTTGATGCAATTTTGATGTAACTTCGTCTCCTCAGCTCCTTTCGTTTCTGTTTTCACAGACAATTATTATTCTAGAAATGATTATTTCGGATTCATGCTTCAAAGTGGAGTGTTTTGACGATGCCAACAGTTTCTTCTACCGAACTGATTTTTTTTTTGTTTCCTGACTTCTCTTCTAAATGGTTCTAAAAAGTTGACAGCTGTGCTTAGAGTCAGATCCTATATAAGAAACTGCAAGTGCCTATTTATGACTTTGCAATAAAGAAACTTAAATTCATAAGTGGCTAGTTGGTTCTCAGTTGAGAAATTACGTCTCGTTAAAAAATCGAGATGAGAGGGAAAATAATAAGGATTGAAATATAATTAGGGAAAAGAATTAATATATATGTTATAATATCTTTTAATCTCATACAAGTCTGAATTAATTTCCTAATTTTTATCTTAATTTAACTTATATTAACATCGTCCAAAAATGTTGTCTTATTTTCTCATTCAGTTCCACTTATTATTTAGTTACTTTTAACACGCGCTCTAGAAAACTGTAAATTCAGCAGGTTCTCACTCTTCGAATGAAGGGATAAAAATCCCTAATGCTTACCATATTCTTTTAAAAGTACCTAAAATTTTCTATCTTAAATCGACACGTGTAAATGAAATCCCTATCAAAATATCATTGTAAAAACCACTGAAGGGAAAATGTCGATCTCTTTTCTCTTCTGCTCTTGTGTCGCAATGTATAATGGCATATCTTGTCGCTTTTTCCTTGTACATAATAGGTCTTCCGAGATGAAATAAATGGAAGTTAAAATTTCAAAAGTTTCTTCTACTCGGCCACACATCTGCTAATATATATATATTCAACGTTTATATCATTTTTATGCCAACTGTTATTTTTATCATAATAAATCCATCCATATAAGCAGTTTTTTAACATAATAATCTTTTCATAAATTCCCTGTCATAGAAATAATAATAAAAAAAAATTGCTTGGCTGAAAGTGGATAAATAAATAAAAACACTCTCCAGCATATATAAAAGTCATTCTTTATAATATATGATATGTATATAAAAAAATCTTTTTAATCTAATTCTAAAGAGAAATTAATCTTTTTTCATGATTACCATCATATCAATGCATCTCAGTTTATTTTAATTATATTAACGTTAAGTTTTAAAGCAACCCTAGGGCTATTTTGGGACGGACCTTGTTATTTTGAACCGGGGAAAGATGACGAGAACAACATCTGAGCTGGAAGCCCCCTCTCTAAGCTTCCACACCTCGCCAGCGGGAGGACATTTGGCTCCAACGGCTTTCACGTGCACCAGGCCCGCTTACTCGATAGTCGTTTGGTGGAATCGGGTTCACCTGAAACCCTCCGGTTAACAAAACCGAGACCTTATCATCAGGTCACCGCGGTCCCTGATATTATACTAAGGAATTGTTGTAAGAATAATTCAGTGCGTGATTTTTTTTTTATGTTTTATGCTGAGAAATCAATTAATTCAAATGAATCATAGTCGTCAAATGAAATCATCATGCCCTGCGTTTGCAGCACTGGTCTTCTAATGAAGGGAAAATGATGTCCATTCTCCCAAGTTTTAGAAAATCACTCATGGATTGATTAGCCATGTGTGCCTGTAAGCATCATGAGGTGGTAAAGAAGCAACTCATTTGTCGGATTTAATCTAGTACTTGGTCTGCGCATCCAAATGGCTGATTTTCATCTAATTTTTTTTAATCCACGAAAAGTCTGTAAACCCATGTGCATGTGGAATCAAACAGTTAGACAGATGAAATTTGGTATTTGGTCTTATAAATCTGTGTCAAATCGTTCAAACCAAAGGAAAAGATTCGAAAACTCGGCTTTCATGATTCTGCCAAAAAAGAAGAAAACAAAAAAAATCAAGGAGAAGGGTCTTGTGCGTGACTTTCCTCTTCACTCAAAAAGTCGGCACCACCTGATGGCGCGGGCCAACGACTTTTACTCATCCAGATTTTAACGATTTCGAGAAGTTCTCATCCACCTTCCAATCAAGAAACTACTTGAAGGTTAAAATAAGGGCGATCTCCTGGTCCATCCCACATTCCGCCACCTCCTGAGACACCTCCACCCTGGAATGTGTTCTCACTTAACGGTAAGAAGGGTCGCCCAAGAAACACCACTTAGCACTTCGTTCCGAAAGCACCCTCACCCTGTTAACAGGTCTTAACGATGTTATGCAGGTTGAGTTCAAGGGTATAATAGCTTTTGGAGAAAGCTCTGCTTAACGAACTGGAGAGATCCTTCTTTTTTTCCGACACCTTTTTAGAAGGAAAAAGAGACAGATGACATTTTACATCCGCGGGCTCGAAGATGAAATATTATAATGAACAGAATATCCCTCGAAGAGATTTGATGAAATTTCACATTTAGAAACAAGTGGGAGTGCCTCTCCTGTTCTACGAAATTTGCTGAGATATTTGAAGAGAGCGAGGCATGAATGATGCGAGTTTTCTAAAAAGATTGAATAAAGATATTAGCATACTTCCGGAGATAAAATTATTTTCTAAATTTTATCCATTTGAGTTATTGAGTCCGAATAGAAATGGAGCCGTAAATAGACAGAGATCCTTCAGACAGATTCCAGCACACATTTGATATAAGAGTCAGCAACTATGATCACATACCACTTCTCTCTGTCTCTGCCTCATTGTATCTTCGAACCATCACGGTCACAGTTCGACGAAGAGTAAGAATTAAAAAAAAATGACTCTGTAAAATTTGAAAGGAAAAGATTCGGCTGTTCAAATTTTTAAATAGTTTATTTTTATATATATATTTGGGGTACTAAAAAGTCTAAACTATTTTTTCCTACGCTTCATTATACATAGTAATTGAAAAATACAAGTGCAGTTGATAAAATTCAAGTGAAATCTCAACATTGGGAATGAAGACTTCTATTACAGTTTAGATTGTCCATCCGTCCGTTCATACACGATCACTCCAAAACGCAACTCGATAGTTGAATGAAATGTGGTCTCTAGTTTTATAACCAGGAGTGATAATAACGATTTTGGATCAAATCACTCCCCAGGCTAATCTATGTGATGTGATGACGCCAAAATGTATCTAAAATGGCTAAAAATGTCTTATTATTTATCTAAATGTGATGACGCCAAATTCAAACAAGCTAAAATAAAAAGAATTCGGAGCCTCGAAAGATCTGAGTTAGCAAAATTGAAAAAAGTTAATGGCAGTGGCTTTTCATTGGTATGGGATACATTCACATATCCATATTTTCACAGCTTCCCTCCTCATCGAGATCTTAAGATATATTAATTTTAATAATAATTATCAAAATACTTGTTGTGTTACTGTAGTGGATTTTGGCTAATTAAAGCACTTTTAATGCTGATTTGTCGAAAATATGGATTTTTTCCCCTCTCAGTATGTTAAATTTCTTTTGAACGTAAAATTAAAATATTTCTAAGAATGATTATAGTCCCTTACTTCTACCTCGAGTATCCTTGGAAATTGTTTTTGAATTATGTAATCAAAACTGTCTTGGACTGCTGATTTTTTCCTCTCCTTTATCTTTCCTAATTTGGTTTATTTTGCGGATGGAGTTTTTATCTTTGATGATGTTTTTGATTATCCCTGCTTAGTTTTTAAAAGTTATTCTATCTTGCATTTTTTCACAAGAACAGTGAAACGATTGTTTGGCTTTTTTAATCATTCGTTTATATTTTGCTAATTCTCTTTTCATCAATATTTGTCTTTTAAAGGTTCCCTCGAGTTTTCCGCAGTGCCTCCGGCTAGGTCGGAGTATTGCTTGCATATTTCTACATAATTATGCTTTCATAAATTGTGTTTCAATACGTCTATCAGCACTGAAGGCATTCAGATAAGTTGCATAAATAAATTTAAAATCATGGTAAGAATGGAATACTTTGACATTTTCAATTCTAATCCCATGAATTATCTTTCCAACACTGAATATCGAATAAATTTAATATAGATCTTCAGTTTTAGAAACCTTTTACGAAAATTCTCGTTTTCAATAATCAAATGAATTATAAAATATCATTTAGAATGCAAATTTTTAAGATGTGTCAGTGTTTACATGTTGAAATGCAAATGCTTTTAGATTCAGACGAAAAATGCATAAATGTTATAGATTTCAAAATTCCGTCTTCAGTTTTCATAATTATTCTATTCTAACAAGACCGTCGTCTTGTGAAAGGATAATTTAATGCATTGAAGCTCGCTACTAACCATATTCGAAAGAATATGAACTTTGAATTCTTTGGATCCATTATTGTCTCCCTTTTCTTTAAAAAAAACATAATGACAGGTTTGACATTCGCGATGTTCTAAAGAAATGCCTTCAATTAAAATTCCACAGATTAAAAATGCAAAATTAAAAGAACTGTTCTACAATAAAGAACTATTCTACAATAATTCATTTTAAAAAATTAATTTACTTTGATCAAAATTCTTTTCGATTCTTTTCTCTTCATGAAATTAGTTTTATTTTTATTTAATTTTTCAGATACCTTTTCGAGCCTTCCTGTTTATTCGTTCCCTAGTTTCTTTCTTCAGATTTTTATTGTACAGAATTCAACAATAAATCTTACAAGGTAAGTAAGTATCCAATTTTCAGTAGAAAATAAAAATCAAAAACAATATTATATGTCAGAGTACGAAAACGCTTATATGCAAGACACTGTCCTTTTTTTGAAGTCAGGAAAGTTGAATATTGACGTCGGCATTTTTAGTAACCCCCTCCCCAGAGGTTAGACTATCGTCACGTGTCTGGAAACAGTAGCTGCAAGTAATCATCTCAGTTATTTATACTACTAATCGATATCAGATATTAATAAGTACTGCAAATATTCAAAGCGCCCTCATTTAAGCTAATTTGGAGATTTTTTTTACTAAAATAGTTATTAATTTCAAATGAAATGAATGGAAATTATAATTCATATGATTAGCAATGTTAAAGTGATTTTATTGTTAATAATATTTCATAATATCATTAAATAAGCGCTTCAACCCTCAAATAAAATTATTAAGACTATTTTGGCCTCTAATTCTCATAGAATTTCGGATCCTTAACCAGGAATGAGTCACTGCTAAGAATATATTATCAAATAATCAATATAAATGACTGGTTAGACAGACATTTTGTGCTTCAAAAGGCCCTGTTTAGAAATGGATACATTTTAGCGCACTCTGTTTTGACCTTTTATGAATGGCGTTCCACGAGTCATTGGCCAGTGGAAGTGGCCGCACGGCGATAACTAACACACTTCCGGTGTCCGGAAGTGACCCAGAGCAATTTCTAGCGAAACACAGAAGCGTTTTCTGAAGGAAAAAGAAAAGTGATAAGATTTTGGAATCTGCCACAATTCGGTTTCGACGAAGCGGATTTCACCGAAAATCGCCTCCCACCGCACACTCTTGCTTTTCCACCGATTCACGTGCCGGCAACAAACAACAATTGCACCACCTAAAAGTTGGGCATGGTTTCATTTTGGAAAGTCAACTTTATGATAAATGGGAGAGATTCTGTAAACACAGTTTTACTCTTGCACTGTGGCATCTAAACACATTGCGTGAGGGGCACGAGATTTCTCGTTTCAGAAGGCCGAACGTTGTGGCTGGGTCACGAGATATCTCGTTTACCCGTTTTATCAGCTAAATCGATGCATAACCAACTGGAGGCAAATATTTAACATATTAAGGACCACAAAGAAATCTGTAAGACATACGCCTCGGACAGCACCTTTTCCGGCAAATTTGTACGACCCAAAATCATCATAATTTTGTTTATGAAGCAATAACAGGAGGGACAGGCAACACGAGAAAATTCGTGAGCGATCCATAACAGATGGGATGCGAAACACGCGAAAACTCGTAAGCGGTCCTTAATGTTTAAAACAATACACTGCTGCAAATCGAGCCGAACATTATTGCACAAGGGAATATGCTTTACCAAATATCACATTTCAAAGCATTATTCAAGTCTGTGAAATGAATATTAGTTAATATATAAAAATTATTATATAATAAATAAATGTATAAAATATATAGTAACATTTAAGATAAGATTAATACTTTATGTAAATATAATACCAAATGCATATTAAAAATGCGCATATAGGTATCCTTTGGCTTGCCAAGCATGTTCTTGGAGCGTTCAAAAATATGCGGGAGCGCGTTGAGCGCCGTACGCAATGTGTTAATCTGATTATTTTTAGAGGCTTCATCTAAATACTGCGAAGTCTTTCACGTCGTTTTATAGGGGCTACTTTTCAAGCCTGGGTTTTTAATCTTGGCATATTTTTAATTTTTAGGTAAATGATATTTATTTTTTTTATCAATGACAGATGAGTCAAAAAAATCTTTTCCTTCAATAAATTTGGAGAATATTAAAGCCTAAAAATAGCTTAAATAAAATAAAAGGCTTTTATAGGGGTACCAAAAAATATTCTGTGAGCGATCTTCTTCAGCAAATTTTACAAATAATATAAAACAAAAAGAAAACAATAATTTGAAATACAGATGGACATTAGCGAACAATTTTTTTAAAATTATTTCTGCCTGCATTATTTTGCCAGGTGTTGAGCACAGAATGCTATGGCTAATGCAATGACGTCAATCAAGCCTAAAATAATAACATGTCAGGACAAGAAGTTTCTTCCAAAAATCTTTGTTTGAAAAATCTTCTGAAAAACTTTATCGAAAATCTGAATGTAAAATTAAAATCTTGGAAGAGTTTGAGAAACACTGAAAGATAATTGGAATTCTAATCTTATCTCTAACGCATCCTGACTTTTAATGAATCATTTTTTTTATATATTTATTCACTGCGGTTTCATTTTTTGTTACGGCGGCGCATACTGAATTTCTACTTCACGTGTAGGAATTAAAGTCTATTTTAAAGAGCTATTTTTTAGATAAAAAATTTATTTTGTGTTCGGATTTTAAATGTTTTTTAATCTATTGTTATAAATATTAAAAAATTTTCAACTGAGTTTCTTTTTTAGAAAATGGATTAGCAGTTGGCACCACTGATTCGATATTAAAATTAATCAATTAAGGGATAAGTAAATTCCGATAGCTCAGGTGTCGCCCTCGTCATCTGACCGCGGTTCAAAATGACGAGGTCCCAAAATAACTGGGTGTTGTTTCAGAACGGGACATTAATAACATTAATACTATAACTGAGCTGAACTTTAATTCTCTCATATGTATCCGTAATAATCGTAATAACCTCTTGTTAGCGTCATGCATTAAAAAAAATCGAATAGATATTTTCCTACTCATCGACAGGTTCTAGAATTAATCGCACATCCAATGCTGCACCTTTCACACATCGCATTCTCATGGGCATGACAGTCGACCAGTTGATAATGCTGTAGCGAGGAAGAAAGGATCCTCAGGAAAAATATAACATCTTTTCTATCCCAAGTTGTCATCAGATGGTGTAGCAAGAATAAATAAATCCCGAGACATATTATTTTTTGAAATTCTTCGTGATATTTTTCTTTAAAAAGTGGAATAAACCCATTGACGTTTATCCCCTTGTTGCCCCTAAGACTCGCACCCGGACCTATGTGTCCTTCTTGTCCCCTGGTTGCCTAGGCCATTCCTATTCGATAAGCAGTGTTCACACGAAGTCAACTATTGCGCGCAATGGAAGGCCACGCCTACTTTAGGAAAATCATGTGACTACAATGGCAGATAGTTGTCCCGATGAGACAACTATTTGACATTGGCCTGGTGCTAAGGTCTGAGGTTCGAGATTCGATTCCAACGGAAAACCGTCGTATCGGTGTGGTGCACGATAAATTCGTCGGGGCCAAACATTCTCCCGATGGTGTGGTGTGGGTTTGGAGAGGGTTGTACCAGCCCAGGTGTCGTCCTCGTCATCTGACAGCCGTTCAAAATGATGAGGTCCGTCCCAAAACAGCCCTGGTGCTGCTTTAAAATGGGACGTTAATATAGCTAAACTAAATCAAACTAAACTTTTCAATGATTGTGGCCAAAATAGGATGCGGGTCAAAAAATTTTGGTGGAAGACCATGGAGAAAATTTTACTCAACGCTGCGTCTTCGAGAATTCACGCACTCTTATGATGAAATACACAGACCAACAAATAGTCCATTCTTTGAAGAATTAAATCGAGAATTTCAAAGGGATTTCTGAATCAAATAATAAAACTAGACGTTAAATTTCATTTGTCAACCATTGGCTTTTTTAATTTTTCGAAGTCGACTCGACATGAGCAGATTAAAGAAGAGGACTTCCCCAAGACGTATTTCACCAACCTGCTATGTAGAAGGTGTATTAAACTGTATCCGTCTATCTTGTTATAGTATCCATAATTTTTTTCAAAATCAAAAAAGGATTTAAAACATGCAGATTCGTCGAAATCAACGGGTTAAAATGTTTGAAAGTAACAATATTTGCTGGAGCCAATTACTATACCAATTAATATATCAGCCCTACGTCGCTTGCTTAGTTTTGAGTTAAAAATATCAACGGTATCCTCAAAAGTTTTCCGCATACGCACTTATCCCCCTCCCCCTACACAATATTGCGGAGCTCGGGAAGGCCACAAATGGAATTTACGAAAAATAAATACAAAATGTAAATGGTTAGTTATCATTTTTAATGACTTAGCTTGCGATCTTCGGCAATTTTTTTTTGATTAACGGCATACAATTAGTAACACAAGTACTGGAAAATAAATATATATTTTCAATATTTTTTTTGATCGATTAAAGCCAAAATTTGAAATAGAATTGCAATTGTAGTCACAGGATCAATGCCATTTAAATTATAGCATTTTTGAGTAATCATGTTAACATGCATGCGAAAGTGCAAACCGAGAGGCGATAAACTCTGACATATTTATTAGAAATTTAATACGGTTCTACATTTTAAATGCTAAACTTAACGAATTTTTTTATCTAGATCTTTATGTTTTATAGTTATCGAGTTCATTTTTATTCGAACAGCAGGACATACAGATTTCTTCTACATGGATTTCATTCAAAATTCGATAGAAAACTACAACTGGGTTGTAAAGTATAAATACCAACAATAATCCTTAAAACTCTTTTGAGTTGCCGTGCTCATAGAAGGGCGGACACAATTTCAAAAATTTTTTCCGAACGCGGGGAGGTCTGAAAGGCAGACATTTGTTAAAATCTAAAGTTCAAATTTTTGGGCTGCTACAATACTTTTACTTCTTCACTTTGTATATAAGAAAGGTTTTTTCTAAAAAGAAAGAAAAAAAAAAAAAGGCACTATGCGAAAACGAAGATAGTTCCACGACATCTGCATTGCCGAAGATTGATTGTCAAGCTCAGTATCGACAGTAGAGCATGAAAATATGTATTATTCTCCGCCCAAGACGAACATAGAGGTGAGCACCAGCTTCCGTCGAATTTATCGTCTGAGTGGGCCCGTGGGTAGGTGGTAAATACCTTGTAAGCAGCTCGACTAGAGACGAGACTATGGGAAGAAAAAAAAAAAAAGAGGGGGGGGGGGGGGGGGGGGGATGTCGCAAGAATGACAAGATATTGACAGGTCTATTTTTCTTGGAGATGAAGATAGTGGCAAATATCTGTTATAGTTGTCATTTAGGTTACTGTTTAGTAACAAAATGGATAGAAATAAATAAAACAAACATAAAATGAAAAACACACACATTATTTTGTTATTTTTTTAAAAAGAGAATAATTAAAAATGACTTTTTCTTTCGAAAACGATGGTACCTTCAGTCTCTTGGTATTCTAAAATCGATGAAATTGTCGATTTCCGAATTTTGAATTATCTCTGGATCTTTGAGTGAATCCTTTGAGAATTTCAAATGGAAAGGACAAATATTTTGCAAGATGGGAATTCATTTTGGTATGCGAATTACTCAGGTCTTTTCGATTGTTCTACTTTATTTAACAGAAAGTCACCAAACACAATAAAATATTTTAAAAAATTAAAATTTTTAGAAATTTTATTTTTGACCCTTATTATAGTAAATGCATCTAAGTATTCTAAACACATGTTTGACCGAAGACAATTCTTTAATAACTTTGATTTGCTGAAAAAGCGCTCAGCATTTGCTGTAGTAACTGGCAACGTAAAGAAAGAGTTTTAACACAAAGAATATATTTAGAAATAACTCATTATAATTATTATTTGGTATGCATTGCAAAATGTCTTTGTGTTATTTACATTTCTTTCATTCAGAATCAAATCCCGTAGCAAATTAATTTCTTGGATTAGGTTTCATTTACATCTTTGTCATAAAGCTTTACAAAGTTTTTGGAATATTTTTCTAAACAATTTTTATCAGTGACGAATTTGAAATCAAAAATAATATCTGACATACTTTTACATGTATCTTCTTTCTGCACAATAACAGTATCGGTAACAATGTTAAAAATAATAACAATTAAATTCCTTTACTGTGTTTTCTATAGCTTCATACTTTTCTATAGAACTATATAATCCTTTTCTTTTTCGAATTCGTTTTTCAAGAAAATGTTCTGAAATATTCACATTATGTTTCCAGCACTTTTGCTTCATCTAAAAATGTATTAAATTTTGGATATCTGTTTTAATTTGATTTATTAAATTGAAAGTCGAATGAAGAACAATTATTTTTACTTGCAATAATTTAATAACAGCGTTCATTTCGGAAAATATTTCAAACTATACAATTAAACTTAAAATAAATGCATTTCTTGTACTTCATCTTTTTAGCGTCGAATCGTTACTTGCATCAATAAATTATATTGCATTACAAGTTTGTTCAAATTGTGCATCTGTTGCTTTATCTGCATCTATTTTGGTTTCCCCAACGAGTGTCGCATAATTATTTAAGAGTAATGTTTAAATGCTTTTGTAGAATTTCCCCTCTTTTTTGTAGATGCAGAAAATAACGAATATAAATGTGGCAATATCCAAAAAAATTACTATATATATTACTGGAAGCGGCATCACAAATTAATAAATTAAAAGAGTGTCAAAGGCCAGGCACATAAATTGCATGCGGGTTTACAGCAATTATTCTAGATTGTGCATATTTATATTTCCCTTTCATGTTGCTGCCGTTGTCGTATGCCTGCCCTCTACAATCCATAATATCTAAATCACTTTCAGTTGTCACTTAATCTTTCAGCTAGTCCTTCCCCAGTCACATCAGTAAATCCTACGAAGGACTCATGTATAGTTAATCTTATCTCTTCAAAATTTACATACCTTATAATGACTGAAACTTTTTCTTTATGGGAATTTTCAAGATTACAATCCATTTAGACATGTGGCTGATTTTATATCATTTTTAATTTTGTTAAGGGCTTCATTCCTAACGCAAAAACAATTTGTTCTTTTGTTGTATCTGCTAAATGATGCACAATTTTGTTTTTCGATTTTTTTTTAGTTATGTTTATATAACCCATTAGCACAGAGTTGCATTTACTTAATAATTAGATTTTAAAAAATACATTGTTAGACGTTCCTTTATGTTAAAGGTTTCTCGAAGTAGAAGATTATTACATGCTAAAAATAGAATCACTTCAAAAACCATTCTTTGAAATAGTAATTTAAATCGTTCTGTTTCTGCATTTATATTAACTTGATTTGTTTTATCAGTAGTCAAACATAAATTTAGTCGTTTCTGTAATTCTTATCAAGCAATAAACCAAATAAAGTGACAAATAGAACACTCATGATCTTGAACCACAGTTGGTATTCTGCCACTTATTAGAATCACCTGTAAATCGTGTAAATTTTTCATTTTTTCTTCTTTTGAAAAATAATATACAACAAGCACAAAATACCGAGTCTTGCGTTTTTGAACCCATTAGCCAGCTGGGAAGCTGGGTTTCACCATTTGACATTTTTAAAAAGTAGCACGCAATGGAAAAGGATCTACTTTTAGCATTCTTAGCAAAAACTCCTTTGTATTATAGGTCCGGTTTTAACACAAAACATTCTAAATTTATAATACTTGGCCATAAAGCTGGATCACTTATCATATTCGCTATTGCCATTTTCTGATTCGATCCTATTTATATAAACATATGCTTCTTCAACGAATTTTACAGCTTCTACATTTACGTTGCAAGACTAAATTTGTGTGGATCCTTCTTCTCCAGTTGAAGCTCGAATTGTAATTTCTGAAGTCGAAGCAATTTCATTGTCAGAATTATTTCATAGCCAAGAAAACAGATCTACTTGTGATTTTTCGAAATTTAGTCTTTTTTTCTTTTCTGCTTTTTTTTAAATACCCAGACTGACATTTGTCATGAACCTATTAGATCTAAACAGTATTAAACATTTTATAGCATAAATTATCAAAATACTATATGCAATTTAACCTGGCAGGTGAGGTAAATGACCGTAATTAAACTTACCTGATGCTCATTATGTGTTGAACATTTATTTACATTAGACTGTGAACTTCGTATATTTCAAACCTGTTGATTGTTCCAGTTAAATGTCCAGGTATTTCCCTATTCATGAATGAATTTTTCTTTTTTTCCATAGGTGGCACTACGGTCGTTGCTAAGTTACCGTTGCTTAGTAGCGGCGTCGGACGATGCTCAGCCAGCTACGTGGAAACAAACTGTTATTTATGCTTTCAGTATGCGTGGACAGTTGGTTGGAGTTGGATTTTAATGGCACTGAAATCAAACATGGCGATGCTGTGCCAAACTTTAATACTGTGAGCGCTATTATTGTTCAAAATCTTATTGCGCGGGAAATTCTAAAATGATCGTTACTCTAAGTTTTCAAACGCAAAGAAGACAACGACATTTCCCACATCTTGTTAATCAAAGTACAGTCTTGTAACAGAGAAGCGCTCTGTGAAAAATTCAACATCGAACAGCCGGACATTTCTTTTGTCAGCAGCTCTAGCAAGCAAACATCATCTAAGCATCTGTTGCTATTGGCGATAGGCGAGGATCGAACTCGCAACCTTATGGTTTGTAGCCGCGTAACATGACCACAAGACAAAAGAAATTTCTCATGTCTCGTAGCTGTTATCTGGCTTATAAAGGGTCACCACATTACTCCCCCTCCAGAGCGTCGAAGGTGAGACGAACGATATTTTGTCCTGTTTTTGCTGTTATTAGTGGTGATATATTGTCTGTTGCGCCTTATCCATTTTTTATTAACTAATTATTTATCAGCTTTATTTATTTATTGGCTGATTATTTATCGGCTTCATTTTTTTTAAAATTTATTGGCTAATTTTTTATCAGCTTTTTTTTCATTTATTTATTTCTGGTAGAGGGCGCCACAACAGTTGTATGAAGTTTGCGTATTTTCGTCACCGGGTCACCAATGTTGCTATTGGCGATAGACGAGGATCGAACTCGCAACCTTATGGTTTGTAGCCGCGTAATATGACCACGAGACATGAGAAATTTCTTTTGTCTTGTGGTCATGTTACGCGGCTACGAACCATAAGGATGCGAGTTCGATCCTCGCTTATAACCAATAGCAACACATCTTTATTCAAGCCCTCGAGTATTTTGATATCCATTCACTGTACCATTTTAGTTCTTATGGGATAACAGCCTTTGTCGCTATATCCCTCACTGTTTATGTTCAAGTTCATTGTTCAAAACATTATTTTAGTTCCTGTACATGCTGGGCCCCTTCACCCAACCCCCCCCCCCCCCCCCCGCCCACAGATTGCCGGCCCTGATTGCGGTGAATGGGCGCTACATGTCACATCTTTTAATTGACATCTTATGACGAGTAAAGCGCTCTCTATCGGTCCATTTTTGAACTATTATTTTTTTTATTTTATTTCTCTAAACAAATTCCGAATACTTCAAGTATACACAGATAAAATAATAAGCCATTCTGACCAGTAGTTCCTTCTTTTAACCTTTTGAAAGTATTTGCTACTTAATTATGACAACCCTGCAGATTTCAGAATGTGTCAGATATTGATGTCCACTGAAAATTGCTTTATTAACTGCAGGTTTATTGGGTATTTTAACATTTTATACAAACTTTCGCACCGTCATCAACAACAAAAGAGGACATATTTGCAACTTTTGTTACATACTATCGCACCTACACAAACATTGTGTTGACTCGAGGCAACAGGTGTGTTCCACTAGACACACTAATCCATCGAGTTGAATAACAGAGTTAATTAATTATTACTTTGACATTTTTCCTTCATTACGGAAAATGAAAAGTTGCAATAATTTCGAAACAGCAAATCTTTTTATTCACGAGCATTAAATTCCATTCCGAAATTCGTACTGGCTCTTGGGATATATTTCGTTTTATTTGCTCAATTTAATAATCTGAATTGCGAGAAAAGAGTCAAGAAATTTGGAGAGAAAAGAAAATTCCTATTAAATTAAAATCCTCTGATCTGAAAATAAATTTAATATTGAATCACGTGCGAAATTCTGATGGCTCGTGTTTCGCGAAGAATAGACCTGTAAATATAAATAAATCCTCAAAAAGTGAGATTTGTTGTGACTGCAATAATTGAATTTTTTTTTTATTTTTTTACTGTGTATTTAGGGGGAATATTTCGAAAATTATTTGGAATATGCGCAGAAATCTTTGGCTCCCGATATTTTAGTATATCAGCTCCATTCCTAAGTTGCAATTCATTCTTTTTACGTTAATGTTTGAACATTTATAAAAATATTAAATCTGTGTTGATTATGCATTTATTTCACGAAGTTATGAAGCAAGATAGTTTTCTGTTAGTAAGTAAAAGAAAGTTTTGCGTAATTTATAATAGTTTTCGAGATGTAGTCGACTGTTCATTAGATTCAATTAAAAAATGGAAGCATTTCAATAAGTTTAGAAATTATCATCAAAATCCTTAAAAGTGTGTCGGGTGTTTTATTCCGCGACGACAAAGCGATTTAGCAAAAAATTGATAGCCCTTATGGTAAAACGTCGAGACACTAAGTAATTAACTATGTTAAATTGTCCAGTTAATCAATGGTCTTACTAAAGCAATCTGTCCCCTCGGGTCATTTCCATTGAAACCTGTTTTGTGAAGATGAGGTAATAAATTTTAAAATTACAGATCCATTTTTTTTTTTTGTTAACTGTATTTATTTTAATGAATGGGTTTTCCAACAGCGAACAAAAGTTGTTACTCTTAAAATTACGTCATCAAAACTCATTTTTAAATAATGAAATTAATAAATATTTCCTTGGTGGAAATTTTTGTGACAATTATAATATTTTCTCTGCACGAGAAAGTAAAAAGTAATTTGAATTCCTTCTTGTGCGGAGCATTACCGAAAAAATGTTTCGTCGGTTTTCTGTTCATCTGCCTATTTGGTCCTTTCATGAAAAGGGTCGATTGGGGATGTAGATGGCCAAGAAAGAATGTAATGCCAAGAATTTTGATCAAACTGGAAATCATGCAGGAGATGAAATGTTACCAATACATAGAAATTCGGTATTGATTATTTTGTAGGTACTGAACCCCTGAATAAAATATTATTTGCAGGCTTTATCGAATTCGGCATAGTTCTATAGGAGTTTCAGAACTTTTTTTTATATTTGAGATTGTTTATAAAAGTATTAAGAGATGAATATCTTCATATGAGAATTTTAAGCGTTTCGTCAGAATTGGTTCACATTCCTGTGAAGGAATTCACTAAAAATAATATATTTACTGAATTTTCAGCAATAAAAATTGAACTCATTGGCGAGCTATCGATGAAAATCAAATTTGAAGTCCGGATCAACTCCCCAAACTAAGTAGACGTCTTTTGAAATTTTAAACTTCTTTTTGCAACTATCGGGAATATTATAATATGATTGGCAAAACGCAAAATGCATTGCAACAATGCAGATTTAACTACTCTTAACGACTGTATTAAACTACAGTATCAAATTACTGTATTAAAGAGAGTCGAAACTAAAGAGCGAAAACATTGAGCCTAAAAATCTTGCAACTAAATGTGCGCTTGACGACAAGATCACCTACCGCGGCCGTAAACTGCAAGTTGGCTGATCTGAGAATCGCAGGTTCGCATGCGTGAAAGAGAAACCCTCGCAGTGGCTTGACTAACCTGTGACAGAGTATGAATTTTGAATTATTTTTTAAACATGATGTTATCCATTTTAATTAGTTTTTAGATGTTTTTAATGAATTCAATTTCTACTCTTACGTCTTTTTCTCAATTCAGGACTTTATTGCGTTCTAATTTAAAAATATTTATTCTGAGGTCTTTGCAATTATATGCTATTGTAAAAGCATTAAAATGGACAGAATAATATAATGCCTATAAAGACCTTTTATTCAAGAGGCATTTACAACACATGTTGACACACTCGATACAAATTACACAATTCTATACCGTGGTTTTTAATAATGGATTGGAAAGAAATAATTTATTACCTGCAGACACTTGCGCGTCGAAGATCAATAATATTTTGAAGAAATATTTCGTAGTAAGAAAAATTATTATGGAACAGCTGTTGTGATAATTCTATTCAGTCTAGGGCAAATAATCAAATCCACGAATCAAAGATTAAAAAACGTTACACACCGCACTCACTGCAATCAGATGGTCACCAGCTCTATGGTCACACCCAATCGGTAACACAATATATCTGCCAAGAGTGCTTTATCCGTTATTTATCTGCCCCATAAATAAGAGGTATTATTTTTACTTTATCATTAAAAAAATGAATGCAACCTTTAAAATATCCCATTTCAGTCTTCATGCTGTAGATCTTTCTGCAAAATAAAATAAAAAAAGTCTTTTTGAAATGATATTTTTCGCCAGCTTCTCAAAATATTAATTTAAAAACACGCCGTGCTATGTTGATGTTAAACACCAAACACCAAATTTCAACTGAGTTTCAGATGCACGTCAAATGTTGAATGGCATCGTTCAAAAGGTTGACGGATTTAGTTCATATCTAAATCTACGTCTTAGTCTATCTATTCATGTATATGCGAATGCGCCAGCTCGTGAACTCAATGAACTAGCTAAATGAAATTTGGTGAGATGTTGGAGTTTGCTCATTGCAGATCGTATAAATAATTCAAATTTTGGATCCAGCAGCCAAAAGAATGCAAGTTTTTTTTTTCTCTTTGCCGTTCTGTAAAGCTGAGTACGAAACGCCTGATTATGCCGGAGAAAATGAAGGGGAGCTGACTGTTTAAAAGGATATGCGTGCGCATCCAGTTACTCTAAAAAAACTGAAGGTAAATCGATAGGCGGATAAGAAATATTGCCTTTGTATAAATTTTGTTCATATTTCAATGATTTTTACTTTCTCATACACAAAGTATAGAGAAAGTATTGTAATCGTTCAAAATTTCGAACTCGAGATTTTAACGAATCTCCACATTTTGTCAAGATAATAAATGATAAAACCGTGTCTCCCTGAGTTCGAAAAACACAATTTTGGCATAACGTCTCTCTATGACAAAAATAATTCAAAAACATTTTTAGCTAGACGGATGAACGGTCTTTACACTAAATTTGAAAATTCCTATCAAATTTTCAGCGAAATCCATTCGAAAAAAACCTGTCCGTCCGGTTGTGATAAAACGAAGAAAGGTTGAAGGGTAAAATTCGGCGAGCAGAATGAACATCCATATTGTTGGTATCTATCAAATGTTGAGTCGAATTCCAACAAGGGGTTTGCCAGTCTGTCTGTGTGTACTTTCAGAAGTATATAGAGGCGCAATATGGGTCGTGGTTTCGGAACCGGAGGGTTATAGGTTCGAGAACCGATTTCCCCGAAGAGCCGTCGTGTAAGTGGGTCTGGTGCACGCTAAATCCGACGGAGCCAAACGTCTTCCCGCTGGTGTGGTGTGGAAACTTGGACAGGTGGTGTCGCCCTCGTCATATGACCACGGTTCAAAACTACGAGGTCCGTCCCAAAATAGCCATAGTATTGCTTTAAAACGGGACGTTATTGTGATTTAACTAACAAACTGCATGCAATAACTCAAAAACGTAGTGGCTCAAATGTAATAAATTTGCTATTTTATTTTGAGACCACAATTGTAATCCTGTGTCCAATTTGGGTTTCAATCGGTTAGAATAAAACGCTTCAAAGTGCAAATTCAGCTTTATTTGAGAGTATGCGAAAAAGTTTTAGAGAGACCACTCCTGCTGTTTTTATTTATTATTATTATTTTTTTAATTTTCCAGAATGGTTTGGTTGCTGAGTTACCAAAATAAGTACGGGCCAGTACAGTTATGTACTTTTTTTAAGAGCAGCTGAGACCGCACTTTTCCCAAAACTTTCCAAAAGAATAAAATGCAAACGAAGGAATATTTTCCAGAGCGAGGCCGATGAGTCACTTGCCGAGGAGACGCTCACTGTGCCCGGAATAATTTATGGCGGGCAAGAAAATAAGAGCCCAAAGCGCAGAGGTCACATAAACCATCACTTTTGACTGGAGGCGCGCCACCCTGTGGAAGCTCACACAAGTCGCCGAAAAGCCAAATTTTTGCGAAAACAGCCTTTCTGTATACACGCAGATTCAACAGTGGAACTTTTTGAGATGTTCTGTTTCTTGCAGTTTTGAACTCTTGGGAGTCTGTTGATGGAAGCGGGCTTTGGTGAAGGCCGAATCGCAAATGAGGAAGCGTTTTTGTTTTCAGCATCGCCTTGTTTTGAGAGATTTCGGTGTAAAAGCGATGCTTCTTTACATTGCTTATTCAGTGTATAAAAGTTTTTTTTTTTTTTTTTTTTTTTTTTTTGCGTTCCGTGATGAATGTTTACCAGTCCGATAATGAAAATCTATGTTTGTTCTGATCAAAATTTGTATGTACTTACTATATTTACAACGCTTAATAAAGTGGACGATGTTTAACGTATGATCGGGATTAATGTTATTATTATTTTTTTTATTTTATCAGAATTTTTTTGCCCCGGACTGACATATTCAAATATATCGAAAAATATTCGCTTAAAGTGATAATTACTACAGTTTCATGTTATCAAGTTTGAAACACAATTTTCCAATCTTTCTCCTTCAACTAGGTGGCTACAGTGGCTTGGTGGTAAGGTTTCGGCTTTAGAATCGGAAGCTTTCAGGTTCAAGACCCGATTCTACCGAAGAACCGCCGTGTATGCGAGCCTGGTGCATGCCAAATTCGTTCATGTACGTTCTCTCGCTGGTGTGATGCATAATCTTGGGAAGGCGGCGCCACCCCCATCATCTGACCATGATTCGAAACTTCGAGATCCGTCCCAAAATAGCCCTAGTGTTGCTTTAAAACGGGACGTTGATAAAATGAAATGAAACTGCTTTTTTAACTAGAGTTAACGATTGAAATGGAATTTTTTTTCTCCCATTGTAAAAAAATATCTAGGAGTCATTTCTCGCGCAGGATGAGATTCGCACTCATTTGTCTTGACCAGAGTGATCTTGATTTGTTTATAGAGACAGCAACGCTTCCAGACCTGCTCAATAGCCCGAAATCATTGCTGTTAGCAATTCAACAAAGAAAGCAAAACGGATTTTTAAAAAAATTAATTTGGGTGTTAAAAACAAGGTTGAAATTCCAAATGAGTATGAAGATTTATCTCTGCAGCGTAGACGGAAATTTCACAGACCTTTCTTGTGACATTTTGAAAGATCGTGAGCATTTTGTGAGAAGTATCAAGTGATAAATGTTAACAACTCCGATAGAGACGAATGTAATTAAAAAAATTTTAAAAAAAAACCCTCAATGAATACTGAAATGAGAATACCAAAAACACTTGATATTTTGAAATGCAACTTGTAACATCATTCAATAAATTTTTAAATAAATACAAGTACAGACAATATAAAAAATGAATTACTGAGGAATAATTGTCAATAAGCACCAATTAAAGAACTTCATTTTAATTTTTGAGATAAATTATAGATAATCCTGTAGTAAATGTTTTCCCCCTGTTTCTCTTGAAGTGATATACTATTGATTTTACTGGATTCGGTTACTGTTACCGATTGGTTAATGTTATGAACATTCTTGACACCTGAAATAATGTTAAACAGAACGTTGCAAAATTTCTATAAAGTTCTAACATGAAAGAAATCAAAATTCTTCGAAATAAGGAAAAAAAATAATAATAAAGCAGCGAGAACGTCCTCTTCTCGATTTCATTGTTCATTAATACATCACGTTTTAAGACCTTCGTTTATAATCTGTGTCAATGAAGTGTTGGCACTCCAAACATCAATCACCGATTCGAAAATTCGGCATGACGTGGTCTGGAGGTACAGTCCTAATTATCTTCGCACTATTCGTCTTCGCAAAATGCCTCCATTTAAAAACATTTCTACTTTTTCCCGTGATATATTTGAATGTGTAAAGATTTGGATTTAAAAAAAAAATTGAAGTGCAACTCATAATGGGGGGAAAACAGTGAAAGGCTTGCCACAAGTTGCCGTAGAACTGTCGTGTAAGTAGGTCTGATGGTCTATCGGGGCTAAAAGTCCTCCCGCTGGTATGGTGTGGAAGTTTGAAGAGGGGGTGTCAGCTCAGGTATCGTCATCGTCTTCTACCTGCGGTTCTAAATGATGAGGTCCGACCTAAAATAGTCTTAAAACGGGACGTTAATATAATTAAGCTAAACTAAGTTCTGTTATCTGGATAGCGGCCTTCCACGAAAATAAGAAGCCGTTGAAGTTTTAAAAGTTAAGCTTTACAGTTTTCCTTCTTGTAGCCCCTATTTTTTAATCACTACAAAAATTTATGCAAAATGGGTGAACACGGATCTTCTTCAAACCCCAAACGTTATTGAATTCTTCTCCTTCTCGGACAAGCGTGAAATTTTTGTGGCAAACCACAGGTTCGACTACAGATAATCCTCGTCGCCGATCTTTTGACTGTTGCAGTCAGCCGAAAAAGGATTCCTTTCTTCTTCTTGTCTTTTTTTCTTCTTCAGACTTATGAAATCTGATTTATCGTCTGCGACAGAAAAGTGCAATTTTCCCGGCAAGGGTGACCCCTCTTGGGGCCCCAGTGTCTCCTCCCCCGCAATAAGTCTCGTCCTTCACCCTGGAACAGGAAGTGCGATTTCGATCTCCCTCTTCTGCATCCGCTTGCTCGGAAGTCTTTGAGGTGAGGGCAGCAGCCGATAAGAGGGGTGACGAAGCTTCGAATTGCAAAAGTTCGTTCGGGTCCACACATCAGAAGAGAGCTTAACCAGATCTCCCCGATTCCTCCTTCTTCGAAAAAATGTTGCCGCTTTGCTAAAATAACTTTGGATGCGGATAAAACGGAACTATTTTAGCTCGCCGCCTAGGCACAGGGGACCTCTCAGTTGGTTGTTTCCTTGATTTAAGATAATATCATCAATTAGCATGAGTTAGATTTTTCACGGGATTATTATGTGCTCGTTACATTTTTGAAATCTGACCTCTCTTATCGATTGCATGCAAAATTGCATTGCGCTAAGTTTGACGTCGCCTTCCTCATCGGTGGAAGCTTACTTTTACACACTTATATTTTTTATCCACGTTTGTAAGTTTGTGAGAAAGATTTCAGTACTGATTCGATGAACTTCCGTCATGAACGATCCATTAAAAGATGGGTTAAATGGTGAGAGAATTTCATTCTAAAATTCCATATTAATTATTAAAATGATTTATGAACACATTAAAGACTAAACAGCAAAAAAGATTTAAAAAAGAGAGGTTAAAGATTAAAATAAAATAAAAGGATATATATATGCATTGTATTGATGTATTCACTACTTTTTTTTCTCCAAGCTAAACTAGTTTATCCAAAAGTTGAAAGCTTGACGCGAATTAACAGAAAAAGATAAGATCATTTATAAAGTTTTCGAAATTTTTAAATCATTGCAGAATTTTTGCATTTCCTACTCTTTTTTTTTTTTCAGATAATAATGTGTCTGGGATAAGAACTCAATTGTTAAATTTGGATTATATATTCAACTTTTTCTTAAGACATTGCGCATTGCACTACACGCGCTTCCGCACATTTTTGAGTGCTATAGAAGCATGCGCATATGCACATATTTTAATTTGCATTTTGTATTATATTTACATTAAGTGTTCTTAAATATTATTATATATTTTATACATGTATTTATTATACAAGAAGATTTTTTTTACATTTTAACTCTTATTTATTTCACAGACTTGAATAATGCTTGAGAGTGTGCTGTTTGGTAAAGCATATTCCCTTGTGCAATAATGTTCGGTTCGATTTGCAGCAGCGTATTGTTTTAAGATATTAAGGACCGCTCACGAATTTTCTCGTGTTGCGCATCCCGTCTGTTATTGCTTCCTAAATACTAATGTTATGATGAATTTAGAACGTACGTTTGCCGAAAAGCTTGCTGCCCCAGGCGTATGTCTTACTGATTTCTTTGCGGTCCTTAATGTGTTAAATATTTGTTTCTGGTTGCTTATGCATTGATTTAGCAGAAAAAACATGAAAACGAGATGTCTCGTGACATGGCCACAACGTTCGGCCTGTTAAAAACGAGAATTCGTGACCCGTACACAATGTGTTCATTTCGTAGAAGCTAACATTATAATTTAAATTCTTGAATCTTTCGCTCACTACTATATCAAACCTCTTTATTCTACAAATTCTGAAGCTAATCTAATAGTTTTCGGAATCAGATATACCCTGACACCAAACGGAGTTGGTGCTCGAAACTAATGATACATTACAATAATAAAATAATAGACGTTTCACTTTCTTCGAAAAGCAAGCAGATACATTTGAAGAGCAACAAAATCTCCCCTTAAAGAATTTTTTTTTTCTTTCATGAACTAATGAATTTACGAAGAACCTTCTGGTAATCAATTTAACGTTTCTATTTGAATGCTTCTTCCCTTCATTTGGTTATTTTAAGAAGTGTTCTCGCCAACATTTTCTCCTCTCAAAATTCACTTGCGAATGAGAGGCACACGTTCATTAATAATCCGCAGACTTTTTGTAACCTAGACCCTAGCAACAGAAACCCGATCCTCTGAGCATCCTGCACAGACTAATTATAAAAGCTGCAACCTATAGATGGCAGGAGCCGCTCCCACACCAGGAAATTCCAAGAATTTCGCCCAGAATGCGAGGCTGCACAATAATAAATAGAAGCATTATTATACCCGACAGAGAATGTAACGGGCGCGCTCCCTCTTCGGCAGAAAGATCACCGGCGTCCGGAGGAAAGGCTCTGTGGGCAACCGATTACCTTTTTCCATTTTCTCGTACACTAAGTACAGAGAATTGAAATGAGCAAGAACTTCGATAGCGAGATTTCAATGAATCTCCAAGTTTTAGATTTTCCTGAATTCGAAAAACACGATTTCAGAAAATGTCTGTGATAAAGATAACTCAAAAATGCTTTGATCTACACCAGTGACGGGCAGATTTTTTCAGGGTAAGGGCTATTTCCAATTTTTTCAAGGTGTTGCGGTTCACCCAGTTGCGTAGGTCTACATTATTTATTGCAACTTAATAATAAATACGGAATATGTTCTTATCTACGTAACTACAAACATAATAATAATTGCCACAAATACAAAAATATCAAATAATGTATTTAATACCAAAAAATTCAAATACATCAGAAAATAAATCATTTTCATCTAAAATGAGTTCTAGTAGTTATAGTTAGTAGAGGACTTAGTCTGCATGCTGTCGGCCAGTGATAATCTCATTATGTAATTACTCACTGTTCATCTTGCCCTGGATTCTGAATGTTCGTCTGTGAGACGGGAACGATGAAAATGCAGATTCACGCAGGTAGGTAGGGCCAAAGAAATATATTAAATGATGTGCAACTTTTTTTTTTTTAATTAGGATGGGTCCAAAAGTTATTCTTAGGTTCTGAACAACGTGCTTTTAGAAGTATGTCATCTTGAAAGAGAAAACTTCGTTCCATAAATATGTTCAATGTTCCATTAATATGTTTCTTTTAATATGCGATTTTAGTAAAGGCAGCCCAAAATGTCTTGGTAGTCCACCGGCCGATCGCGATCGACTTAATGCCCACCCCAATCTAGACGGATGAACTTTGATACATGCTCTTTACACCAAATATGTAGATTTCTATCAAAATGTGAGCAGAATCCTTTCCGAAGTGGTCTGTCTGCCCGGCTGTTCGAAAATATAAATTAGCACGATACTACAAAACGAAGAAAGCTAAATGTACTAAAATTCAGCGAGTAGATTTAACATCTATATTATTGACACCTATCAAATCGTGCGCCAAATCCGACAAGCGGTGAACGTCTGTCGAATTGTACTTTCAGAAACCTGTAAATGCGATAACACAAAAATGTAATGACTTTAATATATTATATTTGGTACGTGATTTTGTGACAAAAAGTGCAGTTTTGTGTCAAATTTTTATTTATTCCAAAATGACGTTTTTGGACCCTGGAAGGTAAAGGGTCGAAAATTTCTTTATGCATTCAACAAAATACATGTCCGGAGTGTTATTTTTAAATGACTGATTTTGTTTCATTTTCTGTTCTTACATATTAAAATTCCTCACGAGTCATCAAAATTTCAAAATTCTTAGTTTTTCAGAAACTGATATGAAGGGAGTAGTTAGAATAAGAGAACAAAAAAGTCTCCAAGGATGTATTGATTCTGTAGAAGACACTTGGCCTTACTCATTATCTTTTAATGTGTGTTGAGCATTACAGAGGGCGTCATATGAAAGGAATTCCAATTACCTTAACAGCTTATTTTTCGGTTCGCTTTCAAAGAAAAAAAAAAGTAATATCCAAAAACAAAATCTCCCCCAGTGAAAGTATAACAAATGCTAAGTATATATGCTTTGTCTATTCATTAGACGTTTTTTTTTTAAAGAAAAAACATTTATCTATAATTATGAAGTTTAGTTGAATTATATTAACGTTTCATTTTAAAGCAATACTAGAGTATTTTGGGACGAACTTCATAAGTTTGAATCGAGGTCAGATGACGAGGATGATGACACTGAGATGGCACCCCTCTCAAAACGTCCGCACCACACCAGCGGGAGGGCATTTCGCCCCACGGATTTGACATGCACCAGACCTGCTTAAGCCCCGTTCCGACGACCTGTGCGTCTGGAGACATGACACATTTTCCTCTCTCTTGTGGTTTTCCGGAACTCTTTGATGTCTGTTCAGTTTACCGACAATTTGCAGGAAACTCCGGACCGACGTCGACAGGCAGAGATGCAATGGGTCAGTTGACAGACTTACGACTATAACCATAAAGGTCACAGGCATGCGTTTTTCTTTGGTGGAATCGAGTCTCGAATCTGGTATTCTCCGATCCCTCAAAGTCCAAATTTTAAAATTTAATCTTTTGTCCTGTTTTAGACGATTTGTCAACCTTTGTATCGCTTTTAATGATTGCAGGGGAGGGGGGGGGGAAGAATGTGTGCATCGTCAAAAAAAACGTAAGAAACTGTTATTTTAAAGGAATTTACGTTGCACCTCTAATGAAGTGAAGTGAATTTTGAGAATTTTGTTATTTTTCCAGAAAAATATAACGAATTGTAGCTAAATACTGTATGTTATTGTATATCGATATCCCTAATTTTTTCCATTATCATTTTTTAATTTTTATGGTGGTTATTCGAGCAGTTCTCTTTATTTTAAAATAATCAAAATACATTTATTAATTGATTGTTAATAATTTCTATTTTTGGGGAGTTCAAAGTCTTTCTTGGCTGAAATACGAATGATTCGCTAGGAGACACTTTACCTCTTCATTGAACTGGCAAAAGCAATGTCAGAATTAGCATATGCAGGAATGAAATGCAGTTGGAAATTGTCTTCAGCTGGGATTCTCATATTAAGTCCGATTTGCTATTAGATGATAAAGTGCAAATTGGAAATACGCGTCACCTTAAGTAACATTCATTCTTTCCATTCAGAATATCACTGTCATAAAAATTAAAAAAAAAAAATCGGGGGAAAATTAGCATTTTTTTAAATATCGGTTTCATAACTTTGTATTTTTACAATTACCGGTACTATTTGCAGCAATTGAAAAGAATAATATTGAAAACATTTGAGGCAAGCCTGCATGACAGTTCTTAGATCATATAGTTTTGAATCCCACAAAATGTGAGGCTTTGGGTGATGCTGATATTATTTAGCAATTACTTTAAGTAAATCAGATTTTTTTTTAATTTATTTGTTTGTCATTTTTTTAAAATTCACAAATAAGAAATGGAAGGTCTCATAGAAATTTCAATTCAAATAATGGCAGCCTAGAACTTTTAATATTTAGGCTCAATAAAGCGATAGAAAGAGACAGAGAAATAAGAAATCTGTGGCTATTTAAATGCAAATTTATGCAGTGTTATATTTAAATGTAAATCTTCAAAATCCTTTTGAAAATGTATTAACCATCCACATTCATCCATTAATATAATAATCGATGCAATGACGGAATGTTCTGGACAGTCATTTAAGCAGTCATTAAGCAGCAGGGATGTCTAGAAGCGAAAACGACTGCCATTTTTGCACATAGATCCTTTAAAACTGTAAATTGTCATTAAATGTTGGTCCAAGTCCCCAAATAGAAAGATATAATTTCTTTAAAAAAACCTAATTGGATTTCATTATTATAATATTTAATTAAATATTAAAGATTATTCTAATTTGTACTTTGTCGTCGTCTTGATTGAAAATATTAACACAATCTCACGAAATATTTGGCACATGATTTTTTCGCTTCAGAATCGTAGGCATGGAATAAATTTTAGTCCAAATTTGTCCACAGGTGGACGATTTCTTCGTTTATCTGTTTGTCTATTAAGTATGAGAAACGCGATAACTGAAAAACGAGACAAATTTATAGATCTGCAACAAAATTCGATAACAATCAAGCATTCAGAACTAGAAGAGGACGTATATAACTCAGGGAGTTTCAGTACTCTGATGTCTGACTGTCCTTAAAATCACTGCTATTGATGAAATTACAAATATCAGTTCATCGCACAGTGACCTTCCAAATGAATTGGCATATCTCATTAAAATGAAAACTGTCGCCCTTCTAGTGCACTGAAACAGATTACAACTCGAAAAGCCGCCGCTTTATAAAACTCGCCCACTGACACAACAAAGAAATAAGTGTTTTCTCGTGTCTCATAAAATATATGTCTTATAATATCGCATCTAATAGCCAATGAGATCGGGAAAAGGAGCGCCAAGGCAAATATCCCGACTTCTCCGGCCTGTTATTTATGATGTCTTCAAAAATTCGGGCGAAGGAAAAAAGTAATACATGATAACAATAAATACAAAGGAACCCTTTTCTTAAAAAGGGAGGAAGAAAAAGGAAACAAAAAAACCCATTTATCCTTTCCTTGTGTCTTCCATCAAAACTACATTTTTTTTTCATTTTGGCCTCCTTTTCAACCCAAAAATGATTTCCAGATATATATATATATATATATGCAGCCATGTTTGCACTTCCCCTCTGCAACGACAGAGAATTCTTTGTTTTTGTTTAATATATATATATCCAATAACGGACGGGAGAGGAGGGAGCGCAGAAGAAGAGTGGAATGCACAAGTCAAGAACCAATATTTGTTTGACATTTAAAAAAAAATGAATTTTCAGCATATGATAAAGGATATCTGGGATGATGGAAATTGGTTCAGCCAAAGTATGTGCCCTGCGCCAAGGCTGCCAACGGAGAAAGCCAAAATATCGCCAAACTTCTGACAAAATCAGAAGTGCTCTCTCTCCCTTTGACTCAATTGTTTACTAATAATGCATGATCAAAAATTGTTGTGTTTGAGTGTTGTGGAATAAACTTTCTCAATTCGTATCCATAAAAATTTACAAAAAACACATTACAGTGCACTCCCGAGTATCCGGTTCGCGACTGTCCGGTCTAGTTTTCTTTTACCATCATGAAATGAGGAAGGCAATGCGTCTATTAAGTCCTCTATTAAGGACTTTTTCAACACCTAAATACTGTAAATTTTGATTCTTATCATGGGATTAATTTTTCATATCTGTGTTTATCTCATTTATTTATCAGTGATAAATAAATTTGGCCTACGATTTACGTTCATGCATTTGTTTATGTTTCCTGCATTTAAGTTGGACATTACAGAATTTATGTTAAAATATGAACAGATGACATCCTTTAACTTACTTTTTGTCTAGTAAATTCTTGAAACGTGCAGTGCAGTATGTAAACATATATAAACTGCCAGTGCGGAGCCTTCTATTTTTAACTCGGCACATTACCGGCAACTGCTTCTATGATTCAACGGGCCGCGGCTGCACTCACTTTGAGATTCTTAGTACTTAATTGAATTAATTAGTAACTGGGATTCTTAGTACTTAATAAGAAGAGAGAAAATACGTATTAAAACAGTGCGTTTTGGTATAAAAACTTTGTCTTCTAGTTTTGGTGGGTAAAGAAATGAATTCCTAGAACTCTGCTTTTCCCATAGAATCCAGCTTCTTTGTTATCTGGCCTGCCTTTCCACCGCATTAGGCCGGATTCTCGGGAATGTACTGCATTTGAAGTTGAGTGGCGAGCTCAGTAAGCCCAAAGCGCCCTTCAGAGAGATGAACAACAGAAACTCAATCATAATTTTTTTTAATTACTTTACTTTAAAAGCTTCAGAATCCCAGAAAAATGTAACTTCGAGATATTCGAGAATTTTCGCATTTCAGAATCCCATATGTTTTTATATTTATGTTTCTGTTTAATATTCTATATCTTTTTATTTGTGAATTCAATGACTCACAATTCCACTCGGCAAGCTGGAAGGCAAAGGTAGATCCCTTTTTATCTAAGTTAAATTCCTTCCAATCCTTAAGCAAAAACCAACGTGAATGCTCTTAACAAAACATTCTCACACACCTGCCAATTAATTTCCCTTCCCTCTACCCCCCATAAATTTTTTAGTTTTTTCAGTTTCATTAACGTCTTATTTTAAAGCAACACTACTGCTATTTTGGAACGGATCTCGTACTTTTAAACCCCGGTCAGAACGTTTGGCCCCAACGGAGTTAGCGAGCAGGAGGCCAGCTTACACGATAGCTGTCGAACCTGAAGCCCTCCGGTTCTGACACCGAGGCCTTACCACCAGGCCGCCGCAGCCCTGCCCCTCCCCCCATAAAATTGTGGACATTGGATAAGGCTACGAATGCCTTAAAGCTATGCAAAGTAGTTACAAATTGCAAATCTGGTGATAGCTTCAAAGTGCAGACATTTGGTATTAATTTTTACTGAATCTATTTTGAAAATACGTGTTTTGAACGCTTTTTTGTCCACCAATACGCACTAAAATTTGACACGGAAATACAACTGTAGTCACAAAATACAACAAATTTCATTAATTTAAGGGTTATCGTATTTACATGTATCAGAAAGTACAGACCAACAGATGGTCAGCCGCTTGACAGATCGGGTTCAAAATTTGATACGAATCATATTTCAGATGCTAAACCTGTGCATCAAATTTTATATACATAACTCTTTGCATTCGGTAATTATTGATCCCATTTATACTATAAAAAATAGCCGGATAGACAAAGTTCCACTTAACAGATTTTGTTCAAACTTTGACAGAAATGATCATACAAAATATTTCTTTCGTATACCTCAAAAAGTTTGAGTTATCTTTGTTGCAGACAGACTGACTGACAGCCAGCCATAATGTCAAAAATATGTTTTACTGACTCGAGGAGATCCGAAACGAAGAATTTCAACGAAGTCTCGAGTTTGTTGTTTTTGAGGATTACAATACCTTTTCTATACTTCGTTTACGATGAATTAAGAATCCAATACTACATATTGAAGAAACCATAGATAGTGTTTATATTGCTATCGCATAATTTAGCATTTATTGAAAAATAAAAATAAAAAATCACAGTACAAATATTATAAAAATAATATACCAGTTTAAGCTCGGCAGTGAATAAAAATACCCAAATTTTGATTAAAGCCGTAATGATTGTCTTTTTTTGTTACAATATTTTTAATACAGTATATTCTTAATAATACAGCAAAAGAAATGGACAATCAAATGAACAAAAACTCCGAATAGCAAGATTTATTTTAAAAATATTTACAAAGAACTAAAAAATAAGCAAATTTTGGACATTTTTAAGCTGATCGTTTTTACATAATATTGTCATTAAATATTTTTTATATTTATTTACTTAGTTTTATTTAAGCTTTCGATCTTCACGCCATGTGCATTTAAACAATTTCAAACCATGGAAATGAAAGAAAAGTTTTATTTCATTTATTTTCAAAATTGGCAACATAAATGATTGATATTAGAAAATCAAAATGAGAGCTAGAAAATCACTTTTTAGCCCCTCACTTCAAAGATATTATAGTAATAAAAAAAATTTAAATACAAACGTTGTTCGTCTTAATGAGACGTTCATTCCACTCATTCGATTTATTTTTTTATTTTCAGTATTAAAGGAATTTGAACGCTCCACCATCCCCAGCCCCTTTGGGATAGATGGCCCATTTACGTACTCGTCAGAGGTTTTCGCTTTTATTCCAACATGTTTCAAGCCTGTTAAAATCCAAAAAAAAAAAAAAAAATTCCTCAAGGGATACAAATACTAATATATACAGATAGGTAGATAGATATGCGTTCAGAGGGTCATCCGCGTCCGTCATCTGACAGCGGTTCAAAATTACCACTAACGTCCCAAAATAGCATTAGTGTTGTTTTAAAAAGGGTAACTAAACTAAAACTACGTATAAAATAACGCTAAAACAGAGACTCCTAGATGGAGAAATCTAAATTTGGTTTTGTTACTACAATCCAATCCATCAGTAGGTTGCTTTGCGCATTCGCGTATATTTGTGGACGCGATATCTCAAAAACACATCAAACTGGAATGAACAGCTTTAATGTGAGATCTGTACGCAGAAGTCAATCATAAAGATGGAAATAAAGTGTGAAACACGGTGATTAACGCATTGGTTGCTCCCCAGGAAATAAAATCAGTATCGACTGCAGTTTCTGTGTTGAAACGTAGAAATTGCCATAATGCCTTTTGACATTATAGCATTCGGATGTATCGAACGATTAAGTGAAAAGATATTGTCTTCACACCAAATGCTGCAAGAGACTAATGTGGAAAGATAGAAAAAGCGATGTAAAATTGAAATTGAAATAATTGAAATGAAAAGAGCAGGATAAATGAAATAGGAATGCATTCTTGAGGGACAAAATGAGGTAACCAAAAGAATCACTCAAGAAAAAAGAACAGTGCAAAGAACATCGGCGCTTGTTTGCTTCCAAATCAATTCTAAACATTTGTGGGTGTATGCGTTGAAGATGGCGACAGAAAAATTATATTTGAAATAAAAAGATATAAAATGGAAAGGAGTTTAAAAAGAACTTCATAAATAAAAACTGTCTGGAAAAAACATGTAGGTAAAGTATTATTATTATTAGAGATCTTTAAAATCTTGTTAAAAGATGTACTTTCTACGTCCAATAACGTATCTTGTGGCTTGAATGACTCTTCTGCAATTTACAGTTGCATCAACATCGCAATCTTGGTTTTGTTTTTTTTTATCTCAAAGCCATTAATTAAAGGTTCAAAAATAGAGAGAAAATTTGATTGATAATAAAGTTATACAATAAGTTCTTTGTTATGGACTAATCAAGGGTGAAATAAGACTTAATAAAGCTCATAGGAATATGGAATCCCTTTTCCAAAGTCATCATCAAAGATTAAACACGCAGCCAGCCCGAAGTTTTGACCAAAGAAATGGAACAAGAACTGCTTAAGAAAATTCTTACACCAGAATCTTGTTTTTTTCTTGTGGGTGGGAGTTAATCTAAGGAAGTTGGCATTCGAATTAACTGAAAAACAAGCTCAGTTTTAACTTGAAAAAACGAATGACTGGGGGGAAAACGGTTATTAAAAGTTTATGAAACATCGTTCGTGTTGTCGTTCCACCTAATAGAAACAATCTCAAGGTCAAGAACAAGAGGTTTTCATAAATAAGAAGTATTTGAATTCTTTGACAAACACGCAGTATTAAATAAGAACAAACGATGAGAATTTGTTGCTCATCAAATTTACAATGTTGAAGAAACTTCGTGTTTTCCATCACTGGTCATCGAAAATAAATGCTGAGAAAAGAAACAGACAAAAATATTTGTAAGTTTTGTTTGCTCTTAATATTAGGTTTTGTTTAAGGGGTTTTGAAGCTCGAAATCGCGTAGGCAAAGAATAAAGATAAATGGTAATTTTTATTTTCAATTTTTTCTTGGTTGGCTAAAACGTTTTGGAGCTCTCGTAAACCGGTTTAAACTGGTTAATGACTTAAATTAATTAAGACAAATAATGACTTAAAAAATAATAATGTTCTCACATGATAACTTGAAATTTACGATCGTCGATTCATTTTTTTCTTTTCTATTTAAGGTAGTTTTCGCATAATCTTTATGCTTTCATTTACGTTACAACAGCCGACTGGTTGATAGACTTTCAGGTCAATAACGCTGGTAAAATTTGTACTTGAGTATTTAGAGGACGTTTAAAATGTTTGCCATGTTTTAAAAATTATTGCTTTGTTCTAAAATAGCTTCTAGTTTTATTTTTTATATGTGAGGTATTGAAACTAACTCTATTGAAAGTGATGTGCAATTAGATATTTTTTTATTTTAGTCTATCATGACATTTTCAAGTTAAAAACTGCTTAAATAGATATTAAAGATATATATTATAGATATTTAATAAATATTTGACATATCCCTGATAACATCTTTATTAGAGAGTATGCGAGACAGTTCTGGAGAGACCACTTCACTTCCGTTGGTGTGCTGTAATAGTTTCAATAAGTTAACCAAAAGATATCATAAATGCATACTCTGGTTTCTTCATTGTAATACGAAGCACAAAATGCTCACGCGTGGAATTGGGAAAATAAAAATATGGCCATGGCAAATTTTTATGCGGGAATAAAAAGGGCGATAACTTTTTTAATTTGGAGCATGCAAGAAATGTTTAGGAAGCCAATCTCATTGGTTTTGTTTGCATTTTCAACATAAGGAGAGAATGTTGCACTTAATTGGAATTTTGTCAATAAATTGTTTTTATAATATCCTCATGCGGTAGGTGACTACGTTGAAAAATCGATTTTTTTGTGTGAAATTATGATTTTTAATATTTTTAATGTTTGAATAAGCTTCGTTATAAAACCGTTAGAATTTTATTTACAAGTATGTTTTAGGGGAAGTTATACAGATATTTATATGTGCATTTACGTACATTTTAATGTTGTTTTGCAATTTTAGATGGTATTTTTTCAAATTCTGGTCTTTTGTCGGAAAATCTCATAAATTAAATTCTAATGTATATTTTTTTGTTCAAATATTGTATGATTTCTTAATATTATCTCCAATTTCTGAACTGCATTTAAGAAATGCCTTTATTAGTGATTGCATGCATTTTGATCATTTTGTTCACTTTAAAAAGGCATTTATTGAGAAAAATTGGTACAATATGTATATCAAGCAAAATATTTTCCATCATTTTCTACAACTTTTTTCCATTTTCGTCCAATAAGTCTTCGAATTTTTTTGGTCTTCCAGGCCGTTTTTTGTCATTGACATCGAAATCACCCCTCTTGAATCGTTGAAACCGAAACCGACAATGAGGATATGACGGAGCAGCACCACCATTAAGTTTCTAAAAGTGTCCGATGGACTTCGGCAACAGATTTCTCCAAATCAAAAAAAAAAAAAAAAAAAAAAAAAAAGCACTGAATGTCGAAAATGCAATTCGGAGCGTTCCATGATTGAGGTCTTTATACGCTGAATAATTCAATAATACTAAATGGAAAACTTTCAAAGTGATAACAATAGAGTAATAGCAAAGAGGTAAAACCCGAAATCATTGTCGTTTATACAGGTACTTCGTCGCTGATTAAAATACATGCAAGCACCTAATAATTGAAACAATAGGATAATTTAGTCAATTTAGTTGAGTTTATTTTTTGAAAATATTTAAGCAACACGTAATATGACTTACGATGCAAGTCTCAATATTCGAACCTCTTTCATTTTTTATTTTTCTTGTTTTCATAAAAAATGCATTCATTTTCTGACTTATTTTGCAATAAACCAGAACGTGTTTTACTAGAGTTCTGATGATAACAAATTGACTCTATTTTTCTTTGTAAATTTGTAATTAATTTGTGATTTTGCCTAGCGATACATTTTGAGCCATTTTCCCTTGATAATTGTTCAAAAGATTTAAATGCCTTCTATGCGTTTATTATCAGAAATAATAATTTAAGTGTAAAATTAAGATAACTTTGAATTATTTAAATTTATAATAAATCCATTAGAAACAAAAATTCATACTGAAAATATTCCAAAATATTGTATAGTACATGGCAAAAGAAATGAAATAGGGGACAAAAAGAAAACAAAACTTTTTAAATGACTTAAAAAATAGTAATGAGAAATTTATTTCTCATACTGTTTATAGTTTCTTTTTCAGCTATAAAGTTCAGTTAAAATAATTTTTACTTCATTTCAAATTCTTGTAGACATAAAATAAAACGAGGTTAAGAACGCTTTCAGGTAACCCAAAAATTGATCTTCGATAAAAAATGGGTTTTTAACGAAAACGGATACCAAAAGACGTACAGTTTCCTATTTTATTTTTGAACGCATTCCGTTCTTTAATTCAATTTAAAATCCGCAATGAAAGAAGTAGGACAGTTTCCCGCAGGGATTTCAATAAATGAATAATTAGTAAAGAGAAATATTTTTATGGTAGTAAAGATTTTAATCATTTTATTAGTTAAAAAGAAATTATATTTGTAATATATATATATATGTGTGTGTGTGTGTGTGTGTGTGTGTGTGTGTGTGTGTGTGTGTGCTTAATCATTTCTAACCATCTACATTAAAAACGCAATTTTCTAATTGCTCGAACTCCGACTTCATTACAATCCATCAGTCTCGTGGCCATAGGCAATGAGGCTAACGATAAGTTTAGTCTGTTTATTTGAAAATCTACCGCTGGATATTGCGTAGTATTTTATATCAAATGACAAATTAAAATATATTAAAACATAGGTCTCATTTCATCATATCTTGAAAAGTCAAATTCAAATCCACAAAAGAATGGAAAATTCATTTCCAGACCCTTCCTCCCCATCACCGTGTTCATTCCACTTGGAATGGAATGGCCAAATAAGGACAGCACGAAGAAATGATCAACCGTCTCTGGTTCTCAGTTTTTCGCTGTGACAAAAAGTAAATACTTCATGGTATTTTTATTTATTTTAGTATTTATTTATTTATTTATTAGTAATCAAGGATCGATGCAATCTAAGCATGTAAGGATAACTTGAAATGCCACAGCCACAGGGAGTTTCTTTTGTAATGAGTGCGTTTCATTTTCTTAGGAGCTGGCCAGTCAACTTTGTAGTGCTCCAATCCACATTGTCGTTACGTCAATGAACTGACTATCTTGATGTGTTCTGTTGCTCAAAGGATGACACGATCAAACTGAAACCACGATGATTCATTTAAAAGGCTTGTTTAATCCTAATGAAATGATTTAGAGACAAATCAGATTTCTCAAACAATCACAGCTCCGCTGAAGTGCAAACCGTCAGCAATCAATTGACATGAATCACCAGCGCAACGGTCCTCTCAACCCTTTTTTCTTCCTTTTCTGACCACCTGAAGACAAGGCGGAAGACGTCCTCCGTGTAGTGCGATGACCACAGAAGTGAATCGCCACTCTCTGAATCACGGAGAAGAATGTTGCAATGCGGATGCTGTCCACTGCGGTCGCTTGCGAAAAATCCCAAATGCCCCGCACAGTTGATATGCGGGAGTTAAATATCCGGTTATCGAGGAATTTATAACATTGCGGATGAATTATCAAATAGAAGAGCCTGGAAAATAGTTTTTCGGATTTCTTAATACAAGAAGTCACTCCGCAACCGATAGGGTCCATCTTGTTTTAGAAAAATGTATTTTAATAGTAAAACATACTATGTCTATTGCAAAGAGAACATAGGGTTGCATACAAAATTAAACTTCTTTTATTTATGTTCTTTTTTTTTCCACAGAATATATCCAAATTTGGAATCTCTAAGATTCCCTGTCGGTTAAAAGGATATACGTGTAAAGATTTATTAAGGAAAAAAAAAAAAACCTAAAGTTTACATACGGTAGAAAAAAATGAACTCTATGCAATAGAATGATGATAAAGGGAATGTTCGATGGGGAGTATGTGTTGAGGACTTCTGTTAAAGTTAATATCTCTTGGAGAAGGGATTGATTGAGGAACGAGACAAAAATGAATTCAGAGCTTGGGTCTGGGGAGGTCGATTCTTCATTCTCTTGCAGGAACCGCACAAAATTTCTAATTTTGACTTTGGACATCTTGTTTCCCATAACGTTCGAGGTCATGGGTGGGTTTGTTAAGATGAGAGGGAAGCTAGTGGCATAATGAAGGGGATCGCCTACCTCCCAGTGATCCGATCCTTTAAATATCAAATCGCTTGTAGTACGAAGGGAAAGGGTCATGGACAGGTGTAAAGATAATATCTAGCCTGTTCCAAGTTGCTGGGTTAAAAGAGACTTTGGAGACCCGATTGAGCCAATGTTCCATTCTTCTTGCCATCGCCGTAGGCTCAATTTATGTAGTATGCAAAATTATACTATATATAATTAATATTTACAAATCATAATTGAAAACATGAGCAGTCACCGACATCCGCGTGCGATAAATCGAACGCTCCTCACTCGTTTTTCTAATGGAATGCCATTTTAACTGGATTAAGCCCCCTTCCGAAGACCCGTGCGTGTCTTGAGACAGGCACATTTTGCCCTCTTTCCTCTCTCTTGTGGTTTTCCAGGGTTCTTTGATGTCTGTTCATTTTACCGACAATTTGCGTGAAGCTCCCGATTGATGTCCACAAGCTTGTGGTGGTCCTAAAATGGGTCAGATGGCAGATTTACGACCCTATCAGTAAAGACAATAGGCCGTCGTAACGGGGCTTTACAGAGGGATGCTTTGCTTTAAAAAAATTGAATTCTTGTCACCTGATTATCTATGGCAGAAATTCACGATTTCTTCGTTCGATGGACGGCAAGAAAAGCGTCTGGCATTTGAAACAGAAACTATGAAGGAACCGCCAGGAAGTCGGCTGAACCCAGTTGAAGTTGGTGTATGTTATGATGACAGACAATGTTCATAGCGAAGAAAACTAAGAATTTCCTTTCTTCCAGTTCAAACCAAATTTGATTCAGAATTGGGTGAAAATAGGCCCTTACCAATTTCATTTATCTAGCATGATATGATTGTGAATTACAATAGTCACATGCTCAGCAATAGATTGTCCAATACACAATAAAAACATTAAAGAATTGAGTCCAAAAACTATATAGTCTACAATTGTAAAACAATATATAAAATGACAACCTTCTAGTTCTTTGCGTCTATAAGTTGTCGTGTATATGTACCTTCTACATATATATTTTAAACTGTGTACATTCCTTATTATGCACATTACTATGTATACATATGCCTGCATGCACAGTAAATATACATATATACTGCATATATACTTCCGTAGGATTTCATCAAAAATTTGATCGAAATCTGCAGTTTTGACATTTCTTCTGTGTTGCATGTAGCATCAGAAGGACCAAAATGATTCCAACACAGGGAGATTCGGAGCATTCTTTATTTAAATTTTTCTTGACGAATTTTTCTTTGAATACGGAAAAGTAAATATAGATCTTATAAATTCTTACTCTTATTCTCAGATAATGGCACACTGAGTCCATACCCGCTTTAGCTCCCCTCCGCTTCTTATTTATGCCACTTAAGAACAGATAGCCTTCTAATGCGGTATGCAATTCAGAATAATTAATCCTACAGGCTAAAGGCTCAAACTGTGATTGTGATAAGTTTAGAATTGTAATTCAATTCTCTACGCGACACAAATTCAACCCAGGGCCGCGGCGGCCTGATGCTAAGGTCTCAGCTTCTGAATCAGAAGGTTTCAGGATCGGGACCCGATTTCACTGAAGAACCATCGTGTAAGTGGTCTGGTGCATGCCAAATCCGTCGGGGTCAAATGTCCTCCCGCTGGTATCCTGTGGAAGTTTAAAGAGAGGTGTTAGCTCAAGTGTCGTACGCGTCATCTGAGCGTGGTTCAAAATGACGAGGTCCTGTTCCGAATAGCGCAAGTGTTGCTTTAAACCGGGACTAAACTCAATCCCATACAAGGTTCAAATGTGCAGCAAACATCTTTTAAAGGAATTTGAGTCGCTGGTGATCCACTAACTAATGTCTAGGGATATTAAAAGAAAAGTCAAAATGACTCTAACCTCCATTATGGACGATGATATTTATGGACGATCCAAATCCTGTCCATTGAAAAAAATAAAACAATAAGGCAGCAAAGGATCATCTTAAAAAGAGACGCTCATTAGGAAAGAGAAATGCCTTCATTTTTAGCAGGATCACTTCTTCTGGGATCATCATGTGTATTCTAACGCCATAATGCAATAAACTGGATAAATGGAATCATGACATTAGATAAACTCATCCATAGATGAATCATAGAATCCATACTGGGTGAGTTTATTTAATTCTAGTCCAAGAAAGAGAGCCGTTTTTAATAGATTAGATAGGTAAATACATTCCCTTTCAAATAATATAAAACATTTTTCTTATGCTTTTGATTACTGCATGTATTTTTAATGTAAAGAAGCTTTATTGGTAAAGCTTTATTACCCAGCTTTTAATACTCAACTCAATACATCTAAAATAAGATGAATGAAACATTGAAAAAAAAAGTGCTATCACTCCTACATCTTTATTGAATGCTCTTAATATTCATAAAAGTCTTCACCTGTGCAAAGGCGGGTGACTTTAATTAATGACGCTGTGCTATGAGACACCCAGACGTAGGCGGCAAAGTCATTTTCAGCTATAAATAAGAATGATAATCAGTACTAATTCCTACTGTGCATTCCCCCCTTCCTTTTTTCTTTCTTCTTTTAATAATGCCGGGATTTCATTTTCCCGTTCATCATCACTCGTTATCGTGATATAAAAAGCATAAAAGAAAAGGAAAGAAAATTTGCCTAAACGATTTTCAGTGGCCACTTACGAAATTTTGAACGAAATCCATTCAAAAGAAATCTGTCACTTCGGCTGTTCGAGTATAAATTAACCCGATAACTACAAAACGAAGAGAGCTGCACAAGTAAAATTTAATACGTAGGTTTAGCATCTAATCCTTATCAAATTTGTAACCAAATCTGTCAAAGAGTTGACCCTCTCCCGGTTTGTATTTTTGCATGCACGTCAACGCGATGGTTAAATGAAGCACGCAATGATTTAAATAAATTACATTTGGTAAGCGATCTTGTGTCTGTAACTGTAGTCCTGTTTCAAATTTTGGTTTCATTTGGTTGGGGGGAAAAATCCGTTAAAAATATATAATCGAATTTCTGGTACTTATGCACTAACAGTATGCCAGCGATTAACAACCCAAAGTCGCACGCTAGGTTCAGTAAAAATAGTAGGTTTTCGCAAAAGATCTATCTTTCATAAGCATTAGTTACAGTGTGATGAAATTCATACACAGGTGTCGGTTTTCTTTATGGAGCAC
>JAPMOR010001310.1:323820-439100 GCA_026543865.1 Argiope aurantia
CTTTCTCGTAAATCGATTGGATATATTTTGCGATACTGTTTGAAATCAACCAAAGCTACGTGGCAAGGTCTCGGCTGCTGGGCTCCAGGTTCGAGATGTGATACGTCAGGCACGCTGACACGCCGAAGAACTGCCCTGGAAGCGGGCCTGGTGTACACCAAATCCATCGAGGCCAAACATCCTCCTGCTGGTGTGGTGGGGACGTTTAGAGAGGGGGGGGGAATGCCAGCTCAGATATCATCCTCGTCATCTAACCAGGGTTAAAATTTATGAGGTTCGCCCCAAAACAGCCCTAGTGTTGCTTTAAAACGAGACGTTAATATAAATGGAAATCAGCTGACAGTGGAGGTCCTTCTAGCTTTCGTAGAGATAATATGCTTTTCAAAATATTCAGCGAGTGAGGTTTAACGAAATTCTCAGCTTTAGTCAACTTTGAACAAAGTTCGCAAACCTCCCTTTGGTCTCAGGTTGCCACATCGCAAAATTTTTTATTTATCATCATTTTTTTAAATTTTTTTTATTTGCATATTTTAAGTTGTATGCAATTTTAATTATTTAAATACAAACTGACAAGCAATTTTCCTTCATTTTCTTTAGACAACCATCAAAAATTGTGTGCGATTGCCTAAAATCGGCGGTACTGATACTAGTACATTTTTTTTATTATTATCAAGATGGCCTCCAAAAAAATAATCTTTTTGATGAGAATTGGTAAAAATCTGGGGCGGGTGTCTATGACTTTGCAACACCGAGGAAATGAAACTACATGTATAGAAATAAAGAAGGTACAACATTTCCTTACAGTAACCCTTTGACTACTTTTATTTGACGAATTGGCTTAAAAGCCACTTTTACACCCATTTACTTAAGTTGACTTCACTCTCAATATCGCATTTCACAAACTGTATCTAGAAACCCGAATATTCCACCTTTCATTTATTAAATCATCAGTCTCGTCGACAGTAAGCAAATTCCCTGTAACAAAATCTCCACCCGAATGTGGCGCAAGTCTGTCTGTTAACTCCGATCTCTTTCCAGCAGGTTGGTGGCAATGTGATAGGCATATTCAAGACGGGGGAAGGGGGCAAGAAACTGTTTCATTAATAGCCAGACTTTCTTTTCGAACACCCTCCCCTTCCCTTCTCGTTTCTCTGCCTATTCAGAAATTTTCAGTGGGTGCGCCTTTGACAAACGGCACAGGAATGCAACCCCCCCTTCAGCCTTTCATCGCGCTGCCACCAGCAGAAAAAGAATGAATCGAGTGTAGGTGAGCTTCATTGAATGAGTCGATCGGTGAGCGCGTCTTATTTTGAAAGTTTATTGGACATCGTCTGAGACGACTCGAGTAGTCGTGGCCTTGAGATCCTCACACCTGCGTTTGCACTTTGCGTGGTTCGCAGGACTGACCGGCAACACTCCCTTAACTTCAGAGGCATGTCGCAATGTATGCTTTTCGTACGAGCCACACGTAATCTCCTCTGATGCGTACCGACTTCCTACGCGCTCTGCTGTCAAGGAGTCATTCAATACTCGTCTGGCCCAGATCATGCTCAAAGCGCATTGGCGTCGACAGTAAAAATGTTCTTTCTCTCATCTAAAAAGAAACGACTCTAAATTTCGGAAGCAAGCACCCTACCCTTAAAAATATTGTTTTAACTCTTTGTTACATTGCAGCGGTGCGATAATGTACAGCAATCCAGTAGGAATCAGATAGGAAACCCTATGTTTATTGAAAAAAGACAAAATTAAATAGAAACTGCTCTAACAAAGCTTAAAATGTACTATTCAAAATCTGAGTAGTAGCCTATTATTAAATTACACTGAGGTCACAGGTGTCAATTATCGAGCTGTTACTTGTTTTTTCTTTAGTCACCCTTCTGAAGACGCTGTATTCTAGCGATGTATCGGATTACTGAAATCTTTGTAAGTGGTGCGAAAAGCGAAAAATTGCTTACTTTAATCGTCAGTTTAGTAGCACAGATCTATTTTCTAACAAAACTGTGTATCTCTTTATTATATTATGCTTACACCTACAGTGCCCCTAAATTTTGCGATGAAATCCGTTACATAATTTTCCATTAAAAGAAATCCTGCTAAACAAGCAAATTTTTCTCCCTGTTTTGATGAAAGCAAACTCAAATTGGGTGACTGGCAGCTTAGTTTCGTTATATTAACGTCCCGTTTTAAAGTAACACTAGGAGTATCTTGGAATGGGCCTCGAAATTTTGAACCGCGATAAGATGACAAGGAAGATACCTGAGCTGACACTCCCCCTCCAAGTTTCCACTCCACACCAGCGGAAGGACGTTTGGCCCCGACGGATTTAACATGCATCAGATCCGCTTACATGGCGGTTCTTCGGTGAAATCAGGTTTGAAACTTGAAACACTCCGGTTACGAAGCCGAGACCTCACCACCAGGCCACCGCGCCCTATTGGTGACTGGCAGAAAAAACACTTAGGAAAAAATCATAGACCGCTCCATCCATACCATTATCAGGTGCTTCTGGTATTCCAGCCTGTTAACAGCATCGAATCCTTTTAAATGCTATAACTTCGATCACTATTAAACTTCCGATCCTCATATGCACATCATATTTCATTTCCACATCTCATTTATATATTTCATAATTCCTAATTTAAAATTCAAATTTATTTCTTAATTTATATTCAAAATCATCATTTTACTTTCAGCGATCTCATTTTATGTACACCGCAACGATGGCTAATCGAATTGTGATGACGAGTGCCCACTGCATCAACGCGGAGGCACCGGAATGTGAGATGCGACCCTTGATAGGAGGAAATCGCGTTCACAAGCCGCCAGGAGAGACGACTTCACTGTAGTCAATGCATTCTGCCTCTTCCTGATGACAAGCCATTTGGAAGTAACACTTGATCTGGTCGCATTAGCGCACCGCTCCACCCACTGGGGTCGCACTACCACTCGGAAGTCTCGTCGGAAACATCGTAGCATAATATTGTTTAAGATTATTTCAAAAGCATTAAAAAAGAAAAAAAAAGTGCACTTTTTCTTTACATTTCTAAAAATATATATTACATACTTTTATTATTATATTATAAAGAGATGGCTTTCATGAAATTATATATATATTACTTAGGAAAAATGCAAGCTTGAATAATATAAATAAATAATTAAAAGTGTGGATTTTGTGCGAAGTAAATAAAAGTTATTGTATTTACATAAAACAACAATTTATTACATATTTATATTATAAAATACGTTATGAATTGAAACATCATATTTGTAGAGTACCGCCATGAACTTGTTGCTACATGCGCGGTGTCAGTCTCAATATGATACCTACCCCCACCCCCCGTCCTCTAGCCCCCTGTGACTAAAATTTTTTTTAAACTGCAAATCATATGTTTGTAAGTTAAGATAATCAGATTCTGTCAAATGTTTCGAAAATAAAAATTGCTTTTGACATAATGCCCCTCAAAGGGTTGACTTTAATGCTCTATTTTACCCTAGCCCGACTTGATTGCATCCGCCGTCGCATCCCCGGCCTGACGATTTTTGTATCATGCATTTTAGAGTAAAAATGCTATCCTAAAAGTATCGTGCTAAAAAAAAACATTAAAAAAACGCCCAATGTTTAAAAAAATATTGAAGGATTGAAAAATCTAGTACTCTCATTCAGTCACACGAGAGTTGGTAAAGTATTCACATTGCACACTGTCGTCTTAAACAATCTATTTTAAAAAAATATCTTGCGAAATTAATTATAATTCTAATAAATTTTTATTTATTACAATTAATTTTTAAAGACATGTCAAAAGTATTTTCATATAATAATATATACAGGAGTAATTGAGAAAAAACGTTAAAATTTTAATTTATTTTAATAAATTAAAAATCTAATCACAATTCCAAAAAGCCGACCTCCTGGGTAGCGCGTCTTCACCGTGACTCGGGTGTCGGGGATTCGAGTCCTGGTTCGGGCATGGTTGTTCATTTCCCAGCGTTCTATTTGTGAGGTGCGTGAAAAAAGGGTACAAGAAACGTACAAAAAGGGGTTGTGCAAGCGAGTGTCATCTTCATATGAGCTGGAAGCCAGACTTCCGCCCTCGGGTGCTCAAGGTCTTTACCCTCAGAAGCTACAGTGCAAAACTCGGCTTAACTGGGCTTGTCTATGACAAGTGCATAATTGACAACAAAAACGATTTTTTTAAAAAAAAACCTCTTTCTTAGTAAGAATTGACTACCGAGAAATATCACCTAGCAAATTTGAGACCCAAGTAGATCTTGAACTCTGCAAAACGAATGACACAAATCGGCATTATTTATGCAATCCAATATCTCTCTGTTTGGATTTTATACAATATCTCCTACCGTGAGGAATTCCAGGTAATGAGGAATGTGGCACGCATATTTCTTAGTACCTGGGAAGATTAATTACGTTATTAAAAATATCCACGAAAATGTGAAAATGTTTTAGCATTTTCCCGTCATATTTCGGAACGCACTAATACAAAAATTATTTTCAAAAACTCAGATTTTTATTGACACCAGATCTGTTTTCGTACAATTTTTCTCTCGTTTTCAATCAATTTTCCTCATTTCATTTTCAAACAATTCCGCTTCATCTTCTAATTATTAATCCCTTTTCACCTTTTAATCACATCTGTCACTCACACTCTACAACTAACCTGTTTTCCTCAAACATTATCTCTTTTTTGCTTTTATTTCATGCTAGTCGCCTTTTGGTGATTCACCTGTTAGCCGGATTAACTGTCGCTAAAATTTTCAATTAAATATTTCAGATAACTGGGTCTCTTAATAATTTTCTTCAGCAAATTACTTTTAAGTTTCACATTTTCATAACCATATAACTCATATTATAGAAACCTTAACGCCATTCTATTCACTGCACTGAGTATCTCTCTAATTTGTTCTCTATCTGTCAGTTCTTGTAAAATGTGAACTTTTAAAAATATTAGTACAGAAAACAGAATCATTCGGTGTGAAGACTTAAGTGCTATTTTTTACTGTATTTTTTTATAACTAAATAATTTTTACTTTTTAACTTTTCTCTTACTTTTATTAATACTTTTAGAATTTAATATTTAACATTTCTAATATTTTTATTATTTATGTAATACTTCAAAAAATTCTAATTCATCATAAAATGGATCAGTTTTTAGATTTACTTTCAATAGAATTTAAATGACGTAAATGCTAATATTTTATTTGGTTTCAGTCCATAATGTGCTTCGGAAAAAATGATAAAGTCTAAATTTTATGCAGTCCTTTGGTACTAAAGAATCAGTGTCTGTGAAATATTTTTAACATTCCAACTTTTAAATTAAAAAAAAATTTAATATCTTCCGCGATCAAATTTGATGGAACTATGAAGTTGTGGGAAGCTATTTTAAGGCAAGCAACAACTTCAGAATCTCGAATCGATCAGGATTGGGGGGGCGGGGGGCACCGACTGACGTATCTTCTTTGGATGGTCAATGGAATCATATAAAATCGCGTGTTTCTTTGAAATAGTAATATTTAAATTTTCATAATTCGCGCAATTTTAGTTGCAATAGAATAAATCTTCCTTTTTGAAAAAAAAAAAAAAAATTGTTAGTGTCTGCAGAATATTTTACTAAATATGACTCACAGGTCCGAGGGTCCGTTTATAAAGATATAAATTTTTTATTCATCAGAATATTTATTGACTCAAACTGCATAAAAATAGTATTCTTTACTTCATTTACACCTTTTTTTTTTCCTGTTAAATGAATATGTTTAGTACTAAATGTTTAGATATTAGATGTTGGAATCCGATTAGAGTGGACATCCTTTAAATATATCTGAACCATGTTTCACTTAAATGTTACAGGATTATTGAATTAATAATATAGGTATTTTAAAATTTCACAGAAATTTTTTATGGCACTTAACTATCTGGAAAATATGTTTCGTGTTTATTTCGTTTCTTACAGACACAAAATGATACTTTTCTATGTTTAGTTTTCAGTAAGAGTTTACTTTAGAGCTTTAGTCAACATGAGAATAAGAGCAGTAAATTTAGTCAAGTAAGAACTTTTGTAAACATGATGGAAACATGTTGAAAAAACCTTATGTTTCCCCAATCGTAACATGTTCTAGCAAGATAAATTTCATTTTTATTTTGTGTGCAATTAAATAGAAAATTTACATGTTAAAAAAATTATGTCATTGAAAAGATAATTTTTTGAATTTTAAGATGGCGTAAATATTATGTTGGTATCGTATCACATAAAAAACAACAAAATTTCTCTCAATTTTCAATCATTTAAATCCCAGTTTTAAAAAAATTGCTTTTAGGTACACATTCAAATCATCCAAGTTTATATATTCCAAGTTTGGTTGCTTTCTATAAAGCAACATAATCTGTAGAGACCAACACACACACACACACATTCCTCTTTATTGTAATTAAAGATAAATACATGCACTTTTTAATATGCGAAAAGAGTCAATTTACTTTTAATTCCGTCTTTTAAAACTATTGTAATTTTATTGCATATTTTAACATTTCCAAATTTTTAATTGCTGATAAACATTTATTTCTCCAAATGATTTTTTTAGCATGAGCTTATTAAATAAGATTTCATTTCGTACTAGCCATCTATGAGGACCAGCCGGTTCGCTAAACTTAATGCTTGTTAAAATTTTCAATGAAATATTTTATGTAACTTGTCTTTTAATAGCTTCCTCATTAAAATATTTTTAAACTTCAAATTTTAATAGTCATATAATTCACTCATACTATTATAAAGGCTTTAAGCCATAATGCGCCATGTATCTCTCTCCTTTTCTGTCAGCGCCCATAAAATTTCAACTTTAAATTACAGTGGAAATGATTTAACTGCAATTAATATAAAATACATTTTTTACTGAAATCGGGAATTTTTTTCAAAATATATGTACTGAAAACCGATTCGTTCAGAATTTATGTTTTTTTGTGTACTACAGAATAATTTTCACGTTTTATACGTTATGCCAGTGGACGCATTAACCCTTTCACAACTATGCCGGCCCAACCAGTCTAGTAAATTTTATCTTGACGAGCTAATATCCCTTCCAAATAAATGGTGTAAGATATAAAACGAGCTATTACCCAGGATGTCCACATTTTACATCTTGCACCCCCTGTTTGAAACAGAAACTGACTTGTGGGGACAGAATTATAGAATAATGAAAGGGTTAAGATTCTGAAAGTACTAAAATTAAGCCGCATATTAAATAAATTGCAATTATTTTAAAAGATACTATTTGAAGATAAATTATTGAGTTCACATTTAAAACAAGCAAAATGAAAATGTTATTTATCCATGTTTCCCCGAATAAAATGATGGATGGAGGATAAAACCACGAATGCCTTGCAGAGTATTGGCGAACAATAGTTAAAAAATAATACTAACCTTTGGCGTGAATTTAGCTTTTTTACTGTATCTATCCTGTGATCCTTGGCAATGAATCCCTGATATGCGGTAAATAGTACCTGAAAATCGGATTTGTGTTTTAGATGAGTTTTTCCAACCTTACGAAATTTAATCCACCTTGTTCTCTCCGTTTAGTAATTATCGTATTAACACATTCGGACAGACGGACAAATAGACTTTCTCTAAATGAATTTTGATCGAAATCAAATAATTAGATTCAAAGTCTCTATACCATATTTCATCTTCATGTGTTTTTCGAACTCAGAAAAATTCTTCAAAACCTGGATTTCGGATTTTTTTAAAAAAATTATTATAGCGCTTTTTCTATATTTTGTTCACAAACCAGTGAAACAAAAATGCAAAACTGAAAATGACCACAGACAATAACTGAACTTTAGCATTAAAAAAGCGTGAGAGTATCTGATCTGTTTACACAAAAAAATAGGTTGACTGTTTCAACAAAAAATAAAATGTCAGTTGTTACAAATAAAGTTTAAATCAATTTTGAAAACTGATTAAAATGAGAGAAATAAGTATCCGGAAATAAAAATGATATCATTGAAAAATCATCAATCAAAAATCAAAATCGTCATTTTTTTTTTTTTAATTTTAAGATGATGAGAAAATAATTCTTGTGTGATGATGCCTTTCGAAGTTCTGACGAAAAAACATAAAAGCTATTTACCGCCATTTCATTATTAATTTTAAATAACACAATCCTTCCAAATGCTAATGAATATATGCGTTAACTTTTGTTTGAATCCGTTAAGGGGTATGTCTGGATTATATAAATTTCAACTGAACCTTCAATTATATATATAAACAGACTGCTCAGGTTCAACAATTGTTCTTTATTAAAAATGCGTCAAAGGATATTTTCTTCTACTAATTTTTTAGTAGCTAGTCTTATCTGTTTATATAACACCGGAAACAAAACATTTGAACATTTCTTCTATTCGCGTTCTCGTGGTGAAAGTTTTATTTTTATGAATATTTACGCTAGTTTAATATTCCCAGGCAGATGATTTAATTTACTTCTCAAAACAAACAATCTGCATTTTTTCCTCTCTTGAAGCTTTTGCTTGGTTATTTGAATAAGCAAGAACTTTAATTTTAATTCATGAAATCTTACCAACTTTACTTATGAAAAGTTTCTAGGTTTTTTAATAAATTATTTTTTATTACATTTGATCAAATAAAAATAATATAAGGCTTTGAAAAACTCTTTATGGAATGCTTTATAAATATAAATCCATTACTTCCCCACGCATGAAATTATTTTTGATGATGTTTGTAAGCATTTAAGATTAAGGAGTTTTATTCGTGATAAATAAATATTTACTAAAACGTTTCACGTTCGGGATTCCATTTCTTAGGCGTTTACAATGGAATAAACAGATGTAACTAACAATTAATACGCCTCATTTACATTTAGCCACAACGGTGGAAACATAAAAATAACAATTAAAAATATAGAGAACAAAGTAAAAAAAAAGCGAAGAAACAATATTAACAATTTGTTATACCTTTATTTTTTTTAACATATTCATCTATAATGGTTTTAACATATTCATCTAATACCGTAGCCCTGTTGTAGTATATATGGTAAAAAGTATAATCTCTGGCAACCGATACCAGATCAAATGGTTAATTATCAATTTTTTTACACTATTCACGAGGTATGAATTTGAATTGGAGATATCAGCCAATGATATGATTAAGAAATATGCTTTTGTCTAAACAACCAGTTTTTTTTAAATATTTGTAACAATCTTAACAGCATTCGAATTTATATGTTTTCATATAAATAAATGCTTAACCATGTGGGGATATGCATGGCAATTTTAAACTGCTGATTAATTTTGCTTTTATTAATATTTATGCATTTTAATGTAAAGTATCTATAATATTTTCGATATTATTTATTTAATGGTAGAATACTGTCTTTTGTTCCATCTCTATATCACAAAGGAATTGCAATTATTATTTACAAGAGATGCGGAGAAATTTCTTATCAGGCACTGGCCAACTGCCGGTTAAGAGATTCTGTTGTAATCAATAAAAGTCGTGGATCCTATTTCTAAAGATTAATTATTTTTAACATTTTATCAAACTGTTAATCAATCAGAGTCTTAATTGATGTTCAAACTGATTCTGACTACAAGTGCAATGAATTATATCTCTGGATACCACAAACCAGGAGCCTAAACTGCAGATAAAGTTATCGCCAAGACATTTTACTGGCCAGCTTCATTCAGGCTCTCGGAATTCATCGTGGGAAGTCAGTCTGCAGTGAATGGCACAGATAAGAGTGAATAGTTGCCCGACAATGACAATCAGATTCGACAAAGGCTAATTGGTTTCGCGTGCAAAAATCGCGATATGATAGAGAGTCTAAATGTCTAATAGGAAAAATGACTTTTCACAAATAATGTAAATGCATGCTGTCTTTCAACAGACTGACACCAGAGAGATAAACGTTAGCTCATGGTATGAGCAGTAAGTCAATAACGAGTGAGAATGAATATAAACATCTGTAATTATCTAAGAGCATAAACAACATCAATCCATACATGATGAGCTGAGGTCATTAAGAGACAATTTTCACAGTTAATGGCAAACGGAGGACAGGGTTCTTAAGGCCATTCTGAGCTGATAGAACGAGAGCTTATTCCAGCTGCAACTAATCATTAATTAAAGCGTAATCAGAGCCTGGCAGAAGCTCTCTTCACTCAGCTTAGCTGTTCACATGCTCGGAAAAGAACTTTAATAGTTTTACTCTTTATTGATGCAAGATTTATGCGAAATGAAAGTTTGCTTGTAATATATGCGAAATGAAAATGCTGTGCTAGTAGTCGAAAACTCGACTTTGAGATTTGAAAGGTTCAATGGTGTTCCACATTTTACACTAATGAATCTTTACAAGAAATATAAATATTTTTCGGTCCCGTGTATCGATGAGCATCAAAATAAAAAAATAACTAGAAGGATAAAACTGGTAGTTAGTTTATGAAATCAAATTTTAAATTTCTGCCAAATGTTGCACGCAATGTTTGTCTTCTTTTTTTTCGTGCAAGTGGACACGAAGAATCAACTCTCACTGCGAGCCAGAGAGATGAAATTTAGTACAATTATCATCGAAAATTAGAAATCTATCGAATTTGGGAGGGAGGATGTCTGAATTGCTTACTCATTTCTTTACTATACGACGAAGTGGAAGACGCAGCGTATTGCTTTAGTGCATCAGAAATTCAAGGAGAACACATTTCATCAGTTCCTTAATTTTAAATTCTTAGATTCTCAGAAATTGGAAAAAGAATTGTCCGAAGTTGATTTCGACCGGATTTCCCAAGGCTGTGTCTGCATGTAAAAACAACGATTTATTTTCAATTTAAACAACTTAACCATTTTATTTTAGTGAGATCAACCTCCATTTGAAACAGTAGTTTGGTAATTTTGAATCGTCGCCATGTGACGAGGTCGATGCTTGAAGTAAACTTCACTCTCCCCCCCCCCCCTCTGATACATTATCTACAGTATTTACCATTGGTGAAAATTCTCTCAATATTGCTTTGTGAGTGATTTTATAGCCTATAAACATTTCAGATATTTTTTTTTTTTTTTTGCTAAACGAGCATCAATAATTTTTCTCACTTTCCAAAGCACCTAGTTATTCAATTTATCACTGATATCTCTGGAATATTAACATCTCTATTATTATTCATTGATTAATATATTTTCATTAAATCGAAATTTGAGAAAAATACCGATTTTATTTTACAAATCTGGAAGTTTCACATTTAAAGCATTAAAAATTCAGAATCGGTACGTATCCCTGGTAAATATTAAATTTAAAAATCGCGAATGATTTTTCATGGCCATTTTATCCTGAAATAAATCCACTTCGAGAATTTTTGTGATTCCATTAGGAAGCATGTTCAACAGTTTAATAAGCCCTGCATTAAGAACTGGCCCTTCATTTCTAAGTTAATATAAAGCAGTGAAAATAAAATGATTTTAATATTAATTATGTGTTAGAATGTTTAATTCGTCATCAATATGATAAAAATCGCCTAGTGCTCTTTTTTTTCTCACAATCTTTTTATTTAAATATGGAGACAAAAATAAAGCGTTAATATTAGGTTTCTTAGACGCTTCATTCACGCTTTGTCTAAAATAAATGCCAATACGCGGGATATTTAACCTATTAACTGTATGAAATATTTCAATGTGAAACGAACGGAATATAAGTTAATTACCCGGTTAACAGGTTCAAACCTCTTTCCTATATCCATGACAACCGCACCGTTAATAAGTGTGTGTGTGTGTGTGTGTGTGTGTGTGTGTGTACTATAAAATCTTAGGGACCCTTAAAGTTACAATGAGCATTTTAATTACTTCCAAATGGACAATGCCAATTAGTTTAGTTGTCCGACTTTTCCACGTTTCTGATTACCAAGCCGCGCATAATCGATACTTACCTTCACTGGCAATGGTTCTTAGGGGCCGTGGAGGCCTGGTGATAAGGTCTAAGGTTCGAGAACCGATTCCACCGCAGAACCGTCGTGCAAGCGAGCCTGCTGCATTCCAAATGCGCCGGAGCCAAACGTCTTCCCCCTGGTGTGGTGTGGAAGCTTGGAGAGGAGGGAGCCGGCTCATGTATCGTCCTCGTCGTCTGACCGCGGTTCAAAGTTACTAGATCTGTCCCAAAATAGCCCTCGTGTTGCTTTAAAGCAGGACGTTAATATAACTAAATTGTGATACATAGGCAGTCAAAAGGTGTGTATTCCCGCCCCCACCCCAGTTTACTATGTTTCCAGTTTAAGTAAAATTGTTCTCGAAATAACCTTTTGGTGTGTGAAGAAAGAAGAGAAAAAATTCTACCTTCAGATATTGATGAAACTCCACGAATTTCCTCAAGTGCGAAAGTTATTTCTGCCGGTGTACGATTGCGTAAACAGAGCGAGTGGAAAAATTGCTTCGATCTCTAAATCAAAACTGTAAATTTCTGACACATTTCAGATGAAATACGTCTACTGAAACTCTGCATGCTCACACAAAAAAACTAACATATGGTTTTATCACCAGACTCAATCCCTCAAAAAATTGACTGTTTATTCGTGAGTGTGTGTGGACTCAAAAAAATTCAAGCAAACTCAAGCAAGATAGGCGAGTAGCCACAGGTGATTGCATTCAGAACCTTTGTCTCACAGGAGATGAAAACTATACTATATTCAGTCGGTCCCAGATGCATCCGAGGAACGAATATTATCTTCCAGCTCAGGATGTTTGAAATCCGATCCTTCAGGAGTGAAGCGAAACGCCCCCACTTACGAAGACCCCTTTCCGGTGCACATGCCCAGCAGATGTGGGTGAAAATTTGTTATGAATTCGTTTCTGCAATTCATGACAGAATTTGTTGAAAATCATTCACTTCAAGAAGGGCGTTCATACAAAAAGGCATCTCATTTTATATAATCGTTTGTATTTCTTTTAACGATTAATCATTACTATTTGCAAACTATATATTTGTAATGATCGTTTTCATGACCAGCAAAAGAATCTCAGAATACGATATGAGGCGGCGTCTCTTTTACCTCAACGCATTTGTATTGAGCGCTGTAGCACGATGAATGGCGCATTTTACATCTTTTTGGCTCATAATACTTCTGGCGAAAATGTGATAAAGACCTAAAAAATGTCAAAGAAAGCCGAATTTAGTTTTAAAGCGCTTTTTTCCACATACTGACTCCAGATACTCATTTTTCTATTTGACTCCGATCATAATAAAAAATTCATATCAAATTGCGTCCATTTAGCTACTTACATAGATGCGGACAGTCAGACTTACAGGGAAATTTCACAGAACTATATAATTGTTCCTGAAATTTTGGAAACTGAAATTAAGAATAAATATTAGATTGGCTATAGTAGTACAATCGTCAATTTTTAAAAAAATGGAATACCTATGTAAATTTGTTAATTATTATCTTCACAAATTTGGTGTCGATCTAAATGTCTCGAGATGACAGGTTTGTTGAGACAGACAAACTGATTAACCGACTTGATTAACATAATTAATTAACCACTATCCCGAAATTTTTCCATTGCGAATATCACCTATTTTTAATGAATTGTTTTGTCGTAATGGAATGAATAGCTGATAAAAATTAATGAAATTTTGAGGATAATTTCGGAAGTTATAGGTGTGGATGATTGGTGAATTGGCTGGAATAGAACCTGGGACCTTGTGGTTCGCAGCCGAGTAACAAGACCACAAGACAAAAATAATGACTCGTGTCGTAGCTGTTAACTGGCTGCTAAGCTTTCACCACGTAGGGTTTTGAAAATAACGCTTCCAATGTTAAAAGAGTCTTACGAACTTTCAGTGATATCTCGGAAATGATTATATACTGCTCAATAAGTTTTTCATTCAACTAACCAAATTAATTTTAGTTATCGGTTGGTTATAAAGTTATTTTTCATGAACAGATGAATAATTTTAGTAAATTTGTGTTATATGTGCGTTTTTCACGAAACTAATGCATATATAACACAAATTTAATATATTTTATGAATTTTTAAAGATAAATGTGGGGGCAAAGTGAATAGCAGCATAGTGAAATTGTTGCATGAAAGCAAAGCTGGCGCGCTAAAATTCCGGAATCCAATTGCCAAAAAAAAATGAAGATGTATGTCAATTTCTTAGGACGGAATCGATTAAATAAAGCCTAAATGATGAGTTGATTTTGAAAGTAATGGAAATGCACTGATAGTTAAATAAAGAGAAAAAAATATTTATATTTTGGAAAATCACACTCATATGAAAGATAAACCTGAGTCGTGTTGTTTGTTCCTTCGAAATCCCTGTAATAAAAACGTGTATAAAACTCTCATTTTTCTATTTAAAAAAATGGCATTTACTTAATATACGGTCTCCGGTAGATAATTTGATACACATATGTAAAAAGACCTGCCGAATCGAATTGTTAAAAAAAAAATCTCGATTTTCGTAATGAAAATTTTTTTGATATAGTAATTAATGAGCTATGTTAATTAAGTCGGTTAATCAGTTTGTCTATCACGACGAGCCTGCTCCTTTAAGCCGTTTCCATCGACACCAGTTGTGTGAAGATGCGATAATAAATAACGAAGTTACAGAGCTGTTCCACATTTTTTCTTGACGACTGTACATTTCGTCTTTTTCAAACAAATACAAATCTTATATATGATTGATTTAAAATTTGATTTTTGAAAAATCACCTCGAAAATACTCGAATGGATTTATTCTAAAGCTACACCAAATAAGTTACAGATGTTTCTGCAGATAGAAGGCAGAAAGTTCCAAAATACCATTTTTTTGAAATTGTGTCAGGGAGCAGGTTTGTTCAAAAGTCAGGAAGGTGAAACTTTGTATGTAGATTTTACAATAGAGTTGCAACTCTGTTTCAAAGTGAGTAGCTAATTACCTTCCTTATGTGCACACGGCCGAGGAGCGAGAAGGGTGGAATTTGGAGTATCGTTTTAGTACCAGAACTGTGTTTGAATTTCTACTGAAGGGCTGACCGCTTTCATTTTGCATAAACATGTGAAAACAAGAGCTAAGAAATGCAATGATTTAGAGAAATCTGATGTCAATCTATTTTCTGTTAAAATGCCAGATATGTAAAAATTGATTCATTGATCGTGGAATGGAAAACGAGCCGTACTGAAAATAGCACACAAGGTAAGAATATTTTCACTGTTAAATATAGTTAGCAGTGCATATTGTCACACAGAGCACAGTTTCCCCCGAAACATCAACAGTTGTCTTTTGCATTGGATCGCTGTTCTGATGAGTCAAGACAGACATACGATGTCTGGGATTCTTTATCTGTCTATACGAGGCGTCGCGGGGATGGTCTGCGGAGTCAGACCGAAATTTTCTGCCTTATCCTTTTGACTTATCAAGGTAATTGAGTCATTTGTTAGGGGCAGGCCGAAAAAGAGACAGCCGACTTACCCTGTAGCGGATTTTATCATGCTAAAATGTTGTGTTCATTTCTATTCATTTCAAGAGATATCCAATGTTTCGACTTCTTGTCTAGAATTCCACTTCCTTTAACAAATGTACTAAGCAAATGCTAACAAAGGCATAGAAACAGAAAATGCCCCACCATATCACATACTAATATTTAAATCAATCAATCACTAGTTATTTGTGAACAATTGATATGATAATTAGCTTGACGAGCGAGCAAAAGCACTTAAAGTAGAATTTTTTTTAAAAATGTTTAACAAATTATTTTTAAATGTACAAAATGGCAGAATTTTAAAAATATTATTTTCTAAAACTGAATCATGAAAACACTATTTCTCATTCTCACTATCAGGTAGCGCTACTGATACAGAATAAAAATTTAATTATATTAATCGATCAACCGATAATGAGGTTCTGAAAATATTAAAATAGTCCATTGCCACCGAGAATACGCAAGTGTACAAAATTTCAATCTTCGAGCAAAACAGGAATCCAGTAAAGCAGTGATTATAAATTCCATCATAAACATAAAAAAGTTGAGTTAAATATAATAATAATAATAACTTGATACTATAAATTGAGTTCACAATTTTAAGTTAGAATCAAAAAATTTAACTGTAGATACTCATTTTTGCAAATGATGAAGTCAACAGATATTGCGTTACGAGTATAAATTGCTCATGCAATTTTAATTACGAGCAATAAAGGCGAATGCTTGCGTATCGGCGCTTTATGGGCCAGACCTATTACACCTAGAAACAAGAATGTTTTTTTAAAAACATATATACTTTGGTATATAGTGTGGTAGGTTTTTGCTGAAAATATATTTTTGTGAGCACTTCAGAACGATTTTTAGAACTCTAATTAAAAAGTAAACGGAATACTGGCCTTTTCCCAATCATTTCTAAAATGTTTACTGCACAAAAATGATTTTAAAAAAATTATCTTTTTTAATGTTATCAGTTTCATTTATAAATTTTTTCCTTTTTTGCATAAATTTTGATAATTTTTGCAATGAAATTCAAACAGTTGCGGTTTTCGGTGCATCATCAAATATTTAATCACGAGATTTTCCTTCATTGTTGAAAGATTTTTTAATATCGACGAAGTTTGCATGAAGAAAGAGAAGATGAAATTGTACTATCACAAAAGACAGTGTGCAATTTGAAATGCATTACGAAGATAAAATTTTTTAGTTTAATATCATATCAAGGAACTGAATTTCATTATGAATGTTAAGGTAAACAATCGATAGAACTGGTGGCTACTAAAATAACACGCCATTAATATTTTTCACAACTGATATTTAAAAACACAAGCCCCGGTGGCAAGATCTCGGTTTCGGAAACGGAGGGTTTCACGTTCGACACCCGATTCCACCGAGGAACCGCCGTGTAAGCGGGTCAGGTGCACATTAAATCCGTCGGGGCCAAACGTCCTCCCGTTGGTGTGGTGTGGAAGTTTGGAGAGGGGGATGCCAGCTCAATAAAACCTATGATGAAACTCGCTTCACTTTTAACTATAAAGGTTTCGGTTGATTAATGTCACTGATTAATGAAAAACAGATATTCCTCAGCTCCTGTGACAGAGACTCGTAAGGCCGAGGTAGCCTTTTGGTAAAGTCCCGGCTTCAGAACCGGAGGGTTTCAGATTCAAGAACCAATTCCACCGAAGAACCGCTGTGTAAGCGGATTTTGTACATGTTAAATCCGTCGGGGCCATACGTCCTCCCGCCGGTGTGGTGTGGAAGCTTGGACAGGGGGTTACCAGGTGACGTCCTCGTCTTCTGACCGCGGTTCAGAATGACGAGGTCCGTCCCAAAATAGCCCTAGTGTTGCTTTGAACGGGATATTGATGAAACTGAACTTAACCATGGTGTTGCATTTAGTGTCATATCAACATTGCGAAGAAAGAGGTCAGAAGAGGAAGAAATGATAGACGTAGTAGAACAACAACCATACAGTGAAATAAGGGAGGTGCTCAAACCATAGGAAATTATGTTCAGAAGCATCACATGTACTTTAATCGTGAAAAAATGTTTGAAATCGCGAGATTTTTTCGAATCGCCATATTTCTGAGAATTCGATTCGAAAAACGAATTGTTGAAATTCAAAAACATATTTTTTGACATTATGTCTGTCTGTGACTCTTTGAGAGAGACGAATGAAATTGGTTACCTCAAATGTGTTGATTTTTATCGAATTTTGAAGGAATCCCATTCAAAGGAAGTTTGTGTACAATTAAACTCGATAGCTACAAAACATAAAGAGTTGCGTATATAAAATTTGAAAAAGGTTTAGCATTTAAAATGTAGATTTTTATAAAATTTGGACCTTTGTATGAGAGCACGTGCGAACATTTCAGGTAGACCACTTCTACTGATTTATTTTTGAAGAAAATAGTTTGATGCATAAAATATCTAATCTCATTTGAAATGTTTCAAAAGAATACAGAATGCTGTGAAAAGGAGTACGTCTTTTAAAAAAGGCAAATTCCTTTATAGAAATTTTAAAAAGTAGCCATATTCCGAATGATTATCTTTAGTTCCAGTTGAATTTCACAATTTAATGTTTATGATTCTTTGAACATTGAAATTTTAAACTTCGTTGCATAGTAATAGTTAATATCCAAGCATTTGTTTTGTACATGAAAGGGCCCGATAAAATGTTAGCTGAATTACGCAAGTGACAAAAAGAATTAAATACAAGAAACTATGATCTTAAAATTTGCAAAATATTATGCTTATAATCTTAAAAAAACTGCACATAAAAAAATGATGGAATAATAATTTTTAAAAAAAGTAGAATCCGTTAGAATATAATCTACACTACTAACAACGGATGTTCTTAGACATTTGCATAAAAAAAAATCAAAACTATTTGTATTTCATTGAAGCGTTATAAAAGTATTATCATTTATCCTAAAAATATTTTTAAACATTAAAATGTCGGGGGAAAAAATTGGAAAAACAATCCAACTGACATCATTTAATGGATGTTCGAATGCAACGATTCGTATGAGATGATAATTCCGAAAGATATCGACGGAAAAGAGCAAAACTTTGCTTAATGAAAAATAAATAAATAACACTTTTGGGTGCGCACATTCTCAGCTCACCAAAATATAATCTTTCCGCTCTTCCTAGTTCCTTGTTTATCAGTAGAGAGCGAATAGATAGACGTGCATTCGTTTTTTTATTATTATTAGTGATACACAAATAAAAATTATTAATATTTAAATGCGTGATATAGTTTTTTCGATAATTAAAAAAAACATTTATATCGATATTTATTCAATTTTAAATGCTTTAAGGAACTTAAAAAAAAATCATGCAAGTGCCATGCTATTTTATTATAAGCTGATTAAAAGGCAACATTTTCTTTATTTGTACATAAAGACGACAAATGAATATCGAAATCAAATCATTACTTAAAAATATAATTTGAGATAATTTTTGAAACTTGTATACTTAGAGAGTAAACAGACGGGAAATTAAACTACTTCTTGATTCATCTAATCCGTATAATTAAATTCTTCGAATACAAATTCTTTAAAATTGAAAAGAAAAGAAAAGCAAATTCGTTGTTTTCTTAGCAAATCGAGCAATTATTTTTTTTTGGAAAGGGCCGTTTGTGGATTGATGGAAGACTGAGACCATGATTTTTTTAACTACAAAGACTCATATCTCGTATTCACGTAAAGATTCTATTTAATAAATGTCAAAATATTTGATGCATCGGAGGAAAAAGACGTACATTCTTTTTTTTTTATTTCTAAAATTCAAATAAGGAGTTGTTTGAATCTGATGGCTGCTGATTCCAGTTTGCTCCAAAAGCGAACTCCATCGAATAACTCGGCCAACGTAGTAAAATCGACTGCATCATTGCATGTATTAATGCTGGTTTGTTCGAAATTTCAAATTCAGGGAGAATGCAGGTCCTGCTAAAAATTCTAGCACAAATGATATCTTCTGACTACTCGGTGAAGATAATTCTAATATCCGGAGTTTATCCCGTTTTTTTTTGTTTTGTTTTTTTAATATTTGCAATGCTTATAGCTTTTAGAAGTTCTTTTTATCAGAAGTTAGTTTGATGCAAGAAAAGATATCTTCTGATGCAGTTCAGTTAAAGCATGTGTTAAATTCCACGGCTGATTTTGCGATAGAATCCACCTCTTCATTCCTTAAAATAGTAGAATGGGATTCAAAATAGGATGATACGTAACATTTAGTTATGTACTAAAATTATAATATGTATTTGTAAGTATGCACTTGAGATTTTTTCTACAGTTTTGTAAACAAGTTTGTAAATTGTACATGTAGATTTAATGTGCAATCCTAGTAGGATTGAAAAGCTGAAAATAGCTTTTGTAAGAAATTAGTTTTGTTTCTATATTTGCATGAGGCATGAAAACGAATTAATACATTTCAGCAACGATAAAGAATCATTTATTTCCTGATTATATAAAACGGATCCTTTTCTCAGTAAAGAAAGCAAAAAGTAAATAATTATTTAAAAATTGATAATTTTATTTAAAACATAACAAAAGATAGATGAAAGAATTCATTTTAACAAGATAATTTTGTTCTTTTTTAAAAAACAAAAGATTCCAATTAAAGAATCCTTTTCTTACAATGGTTGAAATTCTATAAAATATTTCGAGTTTATTAAACTAATTAGATTAAGATCATACAACAATAAATGGAAATAATCAAAATTTATAAATCGCAATAATATGCATTATTCCAAATTGAATTTATTTATAATTCTTAAATGGTTTATTACGGTGTATAAACAGATGAAATAACCAAAATTCAATTTAATACACGCCTTCTCCGTAACTTTAAATACATTTTATAAAAGCAACAATCTATATAGTATATTAAACGCTAAGGTACGTGGCACGGAAATCGAGCTTATTATTAATAGTCGAATGGCAACAATCAAATACAAATAAAGCATAATGCGAATTTCATACTGCTTCATTCATTAAACATTTTTATAACTGTATTGAATCAAACGCTTCGCTTAGCTAATCAACGAAGGTACAAAATACTATTAGAAGTGTTCTGGAGATAGTTCGCCATGTTACCAAGAGGGCATTCAGTCAGAGGAAAGACGATACAAAAGAAATCAAGAAATAGACTTCAAGCAAAAAGTTCGATCAAGTGCAAAGGTAGGCTTAACCGTTGTCAGACAACTGATCGTGCTAAGATTTAAGATGAATGTACGGTTTCTCGCCAAGCACACTAAAATCCAGCCAATCGTCCAAAACCTCTCTAAAAATCAGCAATCCTGGCAAGAAATCGTTCCAAAATGTTTCAGCTTTGGTGCCTGTATATTAATCTTAATACTAACCACAATCGTTATGACATTCCTACTGAAATTGATACTCATATCTCCCCAAACAATTATCGTATAAAAATGCCTTTTGCATTACCTTAGGAATAAAAAAAGTTATGATATAAATTTCATTGTCGTGCAATTTTCCCTTTAACTTTAATAATATTTTAAATTCAATTTCACATAATATCTGAAATAATGTTTTTAAATGCGAAAACCAAATGCAAACTCTCTATCAAAACATTCAAGCACGTGCTTTTGCCAGTAATTAAATCCATAGTAGGATTTTTATTTCGTTATATATACACTTCGTAAATTGCAACAAACTGTTTTAATCGAATTCACGTGTTTTAGTCGCAGCAAATTACTACATGAAATATTTTTTAAAAAGAAATGATTCCTGTTCTGTTAATTTAATAGCCAAAAAAGTCAATTATCTTGGTGAGCGAACAGGTCACCAAAGGCAGCTAGTTTTTAAAAATACACTTGTATCAATATATTGAAATTTAAAATTATTTTAATTATTCTTTTACTTTTTAAGTCTTTACTTCATAATTTATAATAATACATTTCATGGAATATTTGGAATTTTTTTTTCTTATTCTGCGACGAAAATTTGATTAAAAGAATCGATTAAATGACAGTTGAGTTCTAGAAATATTAACAGCATACAAGAAGAAACAAATATGCAACCTTTCGGAATTTTAGCGAATTAAAAACCGACGACCAAATTCTATCTTTTTTAAATATGAACGCAATCAGGTTAAATAAATAAGTTTAAAAATAATCGTCATGCTATACAAACTTTGAATAACTTGAAACAATAAAACAAGCGGAGTCCCGAAGACCGGAATGAAGACAAACACCGAAAGTGTTCGAAACAATGATTTCCGAACACTGTTTCCCGTTAGTTGGGTTCAAGTGAATCTCCCGAGTTCGCTCATTAATATTCATAACGTATCTCCTCTTTAATATGCACACTCATTACCTGAAGATTCGTCAGAGGCAGACTCTGCTATCGAAGAGTGCATCCTTTTGATAAAGTTCAAGCATTAGCGTCACAAAGATGGGAATGCTTTAAATGTCTAGACGAGGCTGCCTTTTCTTCCGACAAATATTCGGCAGGAGAAATATCAGTGCACTGACATTTATTTGCTAGGCTGATACGGAGAATATTTAAAAAAGGAAAGTTTAATCATTTGAAAGTCCAAAGACAATTATATCTTCTGAAAAGTATTAGTATGCAGAAACTGTAATGCTTCGTTTTCTAATTTTAGAATACAATACACTCCCGATTATACAGCCGAATGGTGGAAGAAGGACGGGCCGGATAACAAAAAAGCCGGATAGACCGTATAGATAGATAGATAGATAGTTCTATGAATTCATTCCTTCGCTCTCCAATACCAGAAGACAAAGTTTTTATACCAAAATTCACTGACATAATACATATTTTATTTCTCCCTCCATGTATTTCAAAGTGAATGCAGCCGCGGCCTGTTGAATCATAGAAGCAGTTGCCGGTAACGTGCCGAGTTAAAAACAGAAGGCTCTGCACTGGTAGTTTATATGTGTTTACATACTGCACTGCACGTTTCAAGAATTTATGAGAGAAAAAGTAAGTTAAAGGATGTCATCTGTTCACATTTTAACATAAATTCTGTAAAGTCCAATTTAAATGCAAGAAACATAAACAAAACTTTAAAATAAATCGTAAGTCTGATTCTTAAAAAAATGGACTCAAACCGATTTTATTTATCACTGATAAATGATTACACAGAAATGAAAAGGTAACCCTCAGATTAATTTACAGTATTTAGGTTTTGATAAAGTCCTTAATAGATGACTTAATAGACGCCTTGCCTTCGTCATTTAATTACGATAATAGAAAATTAGGCCGGATAGTCGCGAACCGGATACTCGGGAGTGCACTATATAACAATCGGTTATTAATGCCATAGACAAATCTTGCTGAGGAGTTGATTTGTCCGAATTGTGATTTCTTAAGATAAAGAACATGATACACTCATTCTCTGAATAAAAAAATTATTCATTCTAATAAATTCTAAGACATATTGTATTTTGAGAAGAAACATTTTTTTTACCATCGTAACATTATTTTAGAAAAAATTTAATATAGTATTTTGTCCTGATCTATCTATAATTTTCATGATGAAAGACATTTTATATTGATTATCATATTTTTTTTGAAAAAAAAAAGATATAGTAAAAACTAGAAAGAAAAAAAAGCATATCTTTTCCATTTTGAAATTTAAGACATTTGTAATATTTAGTGGCACATTTTTCTTTTTATACTTTTATTTAAGAATTAAAAAAACGATATTTTGTATCAATTTGTTCTCTCAATTCTAGTCATCCAAAATACTTTCTTTTAAAAAGTTTATTTGAGGATTTTTGAAAGATAAAAGATACAAAATATAATAGTTTTCTATATCTTTTAAAATGTTTTTATATCTTGGGTGTTTTTTCCTCAGAAAATTAAATCGTGCAAATTTATAATCATTCTATAGCAAAAAAAAAAAAACATTATTTATTTATGATTTCCCATTCTAATGATATTTATTAAATGCGTATCAAAAATAATAGAATCTTTTTAATATTTATGTTTTTAGTTTTAGAAACATAATCAATGTTATTTTTACTATTAATCTCTTGAAAATTGGATTTTTAGACAAACTTTGTAAAATGCAATTTTACTTCATTTTTTAATTAATTTTTACTAATTTATTAATTAATTTTAATTAATTTTTTGGTAAAGCGTTCAAATGAAAAAACATTGGGTATTTTATTTTTTCATGTTCCTTCAATTCTCGGAATTAATAAACTCTTTCTTAAAATTTAAAAAATTAAAATGTTACATAAAACTAATCAAAAATGGTAACACGTTATGACTCTTCGTATTTTGACTCCAGTATTCAGACAGGGACATTTCACTTAAATTTTGTAGGTAACTCTCATAAGTAGTGATTAGTTTATTTTCATACTAAAAAACATTTAAGGTAGTTTTAAAAACTGTTAAAATTCAAACACTACGATTTAAAACAAATGAAAAAGAAAAGTACGAAAAGAAAAATAAATTAAAAAATAAAAAACGAATTTCTAATCAAAAATTGCCACTAAAGAGCAAGTTCCGCTTGTTACATGTTGAAAGAAATTCAGTTATCGAGCGAAATGTCCTGCTGACAGAAGACGAAACAAGAGATATATTTTTCTCTTAACTGATCTTTATCAAATCTAACTTTGTTTTGAATCGTTTTCTGACTAAAATTAGAGAGTTCGTGAACAAAAATGAAGGAAGTGAAAATTATTCTGTTTTAATTTTAGCCCTATTTAGTTTTTAGATATAGCCTTATTTTATACGCTTTACACTGGTTTGATTTTTGTTTGAAAATCGATTTTCCCCTCCATTTCATACGCATCAGAATTTTCAAAATTGGGTTTGCGAATAGAAATACGTCCTTTCAACACTTTCCCGAACTTAACAGTGAATCGATTGATTGAATTAAATTTGATGACTTACACATGGCAATATTTGTGGTTTGAATTTTTAAGTCTCATAATTTTAAAAATTTACTGTGAATTAAATGGTATTTTAAAACTGATTAAAATTTAATTTCCCCCCATGAGATATTAGAAAAACAAAATTTCATTCATGTTTAATCTTATTAAGAAATACCAGTAACATCTCGAAAACAAATAAGTACGAAGATTTAGAATATTTATAATATTTGTATTCATTAAATATGGCAACTAGAGATACTTAAGTCAATAAAGTATCTCATCTTTATTTAATTTTCTTAAAAAAATCTTAACTATCTCCGAACTTCTATTAACCATTCAAAATGTTTAGGTGTAGAATTTATTCATAATTTAGATTTCTATAACATGCAAATTATTTGTGAATTTTCAATTTCATATGTAAAAAGTTGTTTCTGCTTTTATATGATAATTTTTTCCCACATCAGTTCATTCTCAAATCTCACAAATTACAGGAAATTAGACGTTATAAAACTATGCCAGATATCCAATTTACTATGTAATTTAATCAATCATATTTTTTCTTACAGTTAGATATTTGAATAAATTTAATGCCTTTTTTTATTTGAGAATAATTGCCCGTACTATTTGTCAATCTGTTGTCCTTTTTTTTTTTTCTTCTGTCAGCCAATCTGTTACTAATTCTTGAGGCGTAGGCAATTTCTATAAATCACGAATTAATCTTTTTTTAAAATCCAGTGATTGGAAAATTATTTTGAAATCAAATGTAATTATCCACAAAAAAAAAAGTGCAATAATTTGTTTAGTTACTTTCTCCGGAAGTTTTATGGTAATAAAAAACTTACCCAAAAGATGCAAATTTTTAGAAAGTTTCACTTTTTTTTTTACTTTTATGGAAATTGTAAATGATTGTTTCATTTTTTTATGAACGAGTAAGCTATGTTAATGGAACATTTTTTATCTTGAGGGAAAAAAAGAAATGAACGAAAGTGTGGTTTATTTCACCAAGTGTTCAGTGAATGATTGAATAAAATCAGCAGACAAAATTGAAAATATAAATTTTTTAAAGCCTTATTTCATGCGAAAACAATATTCAAGTTTCATTTTTATTTATTTAAAAAACATGTTAGCTATCAAGATTTGTCAAACGTATTTAATAGAAAAATTAATTACATGATAATGTTAAAAACTTCTGCAACGGTATATGAATAGAAATGAGTGATAATAGGCCAATGAATGTGCAATAATTCCTTTACTAATGTAGAAATATAAACATAGATTAACCATCCAAGTTTCAAGTTTATTACAAATGTCACCAGGTTATACTGATTATAATATGCATTATTAATTAGGGAACTGAAGAAGAAAATCAAATATTTAAATAATTGTCATTTTAGAATGCAGTTTTATGAGAAGTTCTTTTAAAAAGAAATTTCTGCTTTTGACAGAAATTAAATTATGTACATCTTAAAATATTATTGCGTAACTTAGTTCAATTATACATTGCAAAACTAACAGAAAATCAGCGTTCTTTTATCAGAAAAAATCATTCACTAATAAATTTCCTACATTTCAAAAAAAAAAAAATGTAAAAAATACTTCGCTCGGTACAACATCTGATTTTGTTGAATTTTATTTAAATAAATTATCTACTTTTTCATATCATGGCATTTGTATTAAAGCAAGCATATTAATATCATTATTATTAAGTCATTAGTGATACATTTATATTAATGCTCATATTTTATATAACAAATCAGAAATGTTAATCGGAATATTAAGAGAGAAGGGAGAATAAAATTACTTGAACGCATTTCAAAAATATATAAGTCAAATGAAGACAGATTGGTTTAATCAGGCAGCGTCAAATTATCCCTTCCTTAATTACAGTATAATTATATATTTAAATTTAATAACGTCATTAAATGTAATAGCATAATAATTCAAATGCCATTAAAAACTTTCAGTTCATTGCGAATTAATCCAATAAATAAAATCCTAAGAGTGGTTGAAATTGTCACCACGAGTCTAATCTGAACTGAAGTTTCTTTGACTTCTACGCTAACAGCAGAGCGCTATTGAAACAGTGAATCTAATATTAACGGATACTTAAGGGTTGTATAAAAAAATCTCTAACAAAATTTCAAGCGTGGTATTCTATTTTAAATGTTTTTCATGATTCAACATATGCTATCAGCGGGATTAGTCCGTTAAAGCGAGTGTTTATTTCTTTGCTATTATAGTAAAAAATTCAGCTTTCAACTATCTTTACGGGCACATAAGTATGAAATCAGATTTAATCACAGTTCACTTATTGAAAATATACTTTATAAAAAATTACAAGCTCTTTTCAGTTTCAAATTTCTCTCTCTCTTTCTCTCTCTCTCTCTCTCTCTCTCTCTCTCTCTCTATATATATATATATATAATAACAGCTCAGAAATTGATATCTAGAATGAAGTACAACACAAAATAAAATAATAAAATTGACCGACATAATAACTGAAATTTAATGTTTAAAGGAAATAAAAATAATTTTTATTATTAAGAAACCTTTGGAACGGTGTTAAATCAACCCGCAAACCATGATTTAATGAAAAATTCTTATATCCGGAGTTAATATTTTCCATCCGTATAAGAACTTTTTATCCGTATATTAACTTTCAAGAATTTCTTTTTAAGCTCAGACAAGTTAATAAGTGTGATGAAATTCACGCTTTCTCTGAAAATATAATTATCTCGAAGTAGGCATTGTAGAAATTGTGTTACAATTAATGTATAAATTTAGAAGGCGACACGGCTTTTAAATATAAAGGCAAATTTATATAAGAACAGGTAAAACAAATCACAGCTCTGAAATTGATATCTTGAATTAAATACCACGCAAAATGAAATGGATCGACATAATACTAAATTCATAACAAAACTAAGAAATTTATTAAGAAATTGAAAGAAAGTGTTAGTAAAAAATCCTTTTAACTAATAATTATGATTATTTAAAAATTCAAGCAGTTTTAATATCAACTCATAAAATATTCATTTAAACTTTTCAACTTAATTTTTGAATAAAACAATTATTTTTCAATAGTCTCAATTGATAAAATTGCAGCGTTTTTCTAAAAATGTTTATAAACAATAAAAAAATGTACTTACGAAAGAATGCACTGGATTGAAGGAAAAAAGGAACACCAATATGGAAAAAAGCACGCAGTGCTTTAGAAATCCCATGATAATATTCGAAAATTGAGCTGGGTGCAGAAAAAACTATGTTTAAAACAGTCTAATTTATATTCTTGTTGCACTTTTCTGATCAATCAAAAATACATAATTATTTGTTATAAATTTTTTAAAATAATCCTTTCTTTTATTTTTTTAAATAAATATATCTTTCATAAATAAATTCTACCAAAATTCAGTCACAATCTCTCCGTTCTGCGACTACATGCTGCCACGATCGCAAGCTCCAAACGAAAATTGAAGTTTCAAAAATTCCGCTCAGAAGAAAATCGTCTGCTGCTTCGAAATCGGAGTGACGTCTGGGGAGCTCGTTCTGCTGTCAAAGGTGGTGCCGAATTGCACACGACCGCTCTCCGCGCCTCGAACAAGTTGGAAGGAATGGTTGAGAGGGAGAGCATGCGCAGAAGGCCTGCAGACGATAGCCACAATCAACTTCGACTTCTGTCTTACACGCGGGGTTGTCATACGAGGATGACCGAACTTCTTTAAAATAAATAATAAAAAAAAGTGGCTGCATAATTTAAATAATGACATTTCGTTAAATTCAAAATATAAATGGATTCATTTTCATCGAAAGGACACATGCAAAGTGGTTTATGTCAGTCATTCTCAGCTTTCTACTGAGGCACGTCTTTTTATATGGAGTGGAATAACTAAATGCTCGATTGTCAAAATTTACTTTGTTAAATGGGGAAAAAAATTTTTAAAAAAAATGCCTTTTTTTGTACAGATAAAATAAATAAATAGTTATGACTAAACAACTATATGCCTTTTTCTAATTTAATTCGCTATATATATATAAAATTTTATGTATGAAGTATACAAAGTTTCGAAGTATGCAAATGTGGTCTTAGAAATTTGGATGTGTCTCCACATTTTGGACGCTTGCTTGGAATGAGGGCCGACCATCTGAGGGCTGCTGCGGATGCTATGCACCGGGGTCATTATTAATAAAATAGTGTTCTGAACAATAATAGTGGAATGGAAAAAAAAGAGGAAGAAATTTAACTGGAAAAATCAATGCGTTTGGAAGTATATTATAGTTCTAGTGTAAGTGTGCAACATATTTTAAACATAAGGGAAGTGCATATAGCATTTTGAAAATGCATGCTATAAAATGTTTAATATTGTTAGATCTAATATTGTCCATTTCAAGGAAATATGCCTCTGGATTTCACAAAAAGCTCACTTTCAAGAAGTTTAAACGAATTATTAAATAAATACTGCTCAGTGCTGATGGATCAAACAGAATAAAAAGAAATAGAATAAAAAATTCGAAAAATAGAATGTTGAATGCTGCAATGTTTTTATTACTTATTTTCTGCAATTGCAAAAAGATGGAAATTTTACAAAAACATTTAAAAATTTATCTTAAACCATTATGTGACATTCGTCGGGAAGCCAAAATAAATTCGATTAAAGCAATGTATTCTCAGTTTGAGCAAACATTTAATGTCACAGAAGAATTTGATACAAACAACTATAATACAACGGTATCTGAAGCTAAAAGTCTATTGGATTCAATCCAAGAAATGCCATTTATTTTATATTTAATAGTATGATTTCCAATATTGTTGAAAACTAATGCTATCAACAAAATATGTCAATCAAAAATAATTGTTCTTGATTCATTTAATTTAGTCAATAAAATTAAAGTGGCAATCCAAAAATATTTCAAATTTTAAAAAAATTAATTTTAAAATATTTTAGATTTAAAAAAAATAATTTAAAAATATTTTACTGATATAAATTTTTTTGGAAAGACATGATTTAAAAAAAAAGAATCAAAAACTTAGTAACATTTTATAGCAAAGGTGTGATGAAAAATCCAAGAAATCGGTTTGCTACGGGCTATGATTTTGAATAAAAGGGATGTAAATAACGCACACTGAAAAAAAAAACGTATTAAATAATAATTATAAGGAATTATTTTTAAATCTATTAACTGTGTTTAAACTGTGTTTTTTTTATGTTGCCAGTTATTGTAAAGAATGTTGAGCAAATTAAAATTAATAAAGAATTGCATTTAGTGTGTGCAGAATACTTAATGTGCACTTTCTATATTAAACTCAGAAAAAATGCAAAAAATTGTGATTATTCTGAAGTAATTAATAATAAAAGCAAAATCACACATTTAATAAATAGGCAATATTAATATATATGCTCGTGCTTGTAATACTTTTTTTTATTTTACTAAAAATGTAGGGACCCAAATGGTTTCTAGCATCCAGACCTCTTTACAAGAGAAGGCTGGCTGGAATTATGTTTTTGGACACGATAATTCGAAAATGCAACGACCCAGATGGAAGAAATTCGATACATGGTTTTATCATCACATCGATAGATCAAGTGTTAGATAGTATCAAGTGTTGACTTCTCATCATGGATATGTGAGTACAGAACCATAAGATCGCCAAAAGCGGTGCAATGAAGGCAGGTTTGGGATGTGATTATGGTATTACAACTGTGACTGCGAATGATATAATAAGCCGAAGGAAGTGCATATTCCATTCTGTATGTCGAGAAGCTTACACAAGCCATGCTTTGCGCGTGCGAGAAATTTAAGAGAAGCCACATGCTTATTTTTTTATTTTAAAAAATAAAATTAAAAAATATGGAAAAAAAAACCCTTTGAACAACTTTTAACTTCCCATTTTTCTTATCCTTTTATTGAAGGTACTTAATAGAAGATATAGGACCACTTAATAGAAGATATAGGATAACACGAAAATAGCAAAACGTATTTTCATTAATTCTATATTTTTATCAATCAGAGGAAAAGTCAAAACGTAATGAATGGAAAGAAAAATTTCCATAATTTTTTTAATGGCGAGAAAAAAAAAGATTGATTTTCGCTGGTTTATTTCTGTTCTATAACAATTTAAACCGCTGTTCGGTTTCATTTTTCGTAATGAACGCCCAACGCCATTTCCATAACATTCAATAATTTTTGAAATTTAAAAAAATGAATGTCAAAATTATTTATTTATTTCTAATATGTTTCTATCAGTTACATTTTTATAATAAAAATAAAGGCGAATTAAATTTACTATAGTTTTATGGAAGACATTTAGAATGTATCACAATCCATATTTGTAAGTTTTGGCTTGTCAGCATAGGTACTCAGTAATCATAAAATTATATAAATTCTTTTCTTATCATGGTAATTATAGTTTATTAATAATAATTATATTTCATTATTGCTTTATAAGTGAAAAATTAATTTATATTTGTTGATCATTTAATTGTTTTGAATTGGGAAATTAAGTTAAAGCAAACAAAATAAACAGAATAATAGTTATTATACAAAGGAAATTGTAAAGGACTTTTCTTGACAAAGTAATAAGATAAAAAAATAGCGACATTTTTAAAAACATTCAGTGTAAACCCCCGCCAAAAAATAATATATATATTTAAAATAAGAAGCGGGGAGGGACCCCAAAGAACTAGACACCCATTCTCAATACTGGTCACAGATTTTGGTTTCGTATATAATTTCATGGTTACTAGATACGTAATCACAGGTCCTTCCATTTTCACTAGAAATGTATAAAAAAATTTTTTACATTCCCTATTAAGGGAAAATTGTGATCAAATTCCCCCAATTACAATCACTGTACGATTTCGAAAATATTCATTTCATACGAATATCATTACCCCTACATATGACATCAGCTGTCGTTTACTTCATTTAGCTTCACCATTTTGAGAAATATTCCAAATTGGAACTCGGGCCACTCCAATAGGACAAATTTCACCGATTTGAAGTACAGATAACAATTAGAATGCGCTGACACCATAGTGGGATCGCGATGGCCTGGTGGTAAGGCCTCGGTTTCAGAACCGGAAGATTTCAGTTTCGGGACCCGATTCTCCCGAAGAACTGTCATGCAAGCGGGCTTGATGCACGCCACATCCGTCGGGGTCAAACATTCTTCCGCCGCTGCGGCATGGAAGCTTGGAGAGCAGGGTGCTAGCTTAGGTGTCGTCCTCGTCATCTGACCGCTGCTCAAAATTACGAGGTCCGCCCCCAACTAACCCTAGTGTTCGTTTAGAACGGACTTACTAGATTCCCGAAACTAAACCAACCTGTCATTATAGTGCATAATTTAAATGTCACTTTCGTTTACTTTTACTTATATTATTGAAATTATACTTCTATTAGACTTTCGTTTGATAAGATGTAGCTCATCAAAATTAATTGGCATGCCTCAATCTGAATAATACCAATTTCCTTCGGTGGTTATGTTAATATAATTAAATCAAACCAATTTTTGAGCGAATGCGTCTTATGAAAAAGAAAGGAAGCTATATTGTAAAATACAATTGCATAATTATTATGAAACAATCTGATTGGGGAGCTATGCTTGTAAAATGTTGACGAAAACTGGCGAAAATGGATCAGTTACTGTGGTCAGTAAATAATTTTTTTTTCGCAATACCATGCGAAAATGGTGACTTAGGGACAAGCAAGTGACCATATGTATTTAAGGATCAGATGAGCTTTCATCTGAAATAATAAATGGCGATTGTGGTGCTTTATATATTTTATTTAGTGGCCATGGTTCGAAACTTTACACCTTCATTCTTCCCCCCGGGAGTGAATGTGAATGTGAAGCAGTGTTTTTGATGTTTTCCGAAAATGAGTACCACTGATAGCTTATCTTTGACATTCATGTGAAATAAAGGGAAAAAAAAAATAATAATGTCGAAATCTGTACAATTATTGTTACTGGAGAGGGGATCCTTTGGTTACGCCAATGAATTTAAATATATAGGTGATGTGCGAACAACTAGTCGCCACAGACAGTTAGTTTATGCTAACGATTGAAATACAGATACGAATGATAAAAATGAGAACCCATCTACATAATATTTCTGTTGCTTACATCCCGTTTCTCTACTGATACGAAGCTATAGCGGTGAATAAATTGCCAGATGATAGTTGTTTTACCATTTATGCAATAGTATATATATTCAAACTTGCTTTATTACAAATTTCAAATTAAAATAATGCTTATTAAATGATCACAAAATTATCACCGCGTTTATCAAAAGAGCCCTATTATCTTACTAGCTGCCATTGGCCTGCAAGTTGATCTGCCTGCAAGGTTGGCTTTCAGCTAAATCTCTTATGCATAAATTGGTTTCATGATTCCTGCAACAAAACATTTTTAAGCATAACATTTTGACTAGTCATTAGAATCAGGTTACGTTACTAGCCTTTAATTTGATCTTCTTATTATGATCATGAACCTTAGAAATGAAGTCGAGCTCCACGCATTCGCTATGCTATAGAAACGTAACTTCGCGTGTACTGTACCTGTTGATTGTCTTTTGTGAAACTGTAAACTCCAGTTTCTGATGTAAATATAGCAAGAGATAAGCAGAAACTTTCTTTCGTATTTTTGAATCAGGGGAGGAAAATCACACGGTTAAATATGTAATGGAGGGGGAGTGAACGTTTAAAATTTCTTCATAAAAAATATTGTTAAAAAAATAAGTAAAATAATTTTTTTAATTACAAAACTAAAAAAAATGTGCGCAATTAATTTAGTACTATAAAAGAACACTTAAATTTTAAAATTGGTTTAAAAATCATTTTTGCGCGCCGATAATTACAGAAGTTATTGCAAGAAAATATCACACTCTAGCTTAATTGTTAATTGAATAAAATTTCAAAAAAGATGAATTATGCATTTCATCAAATTAAAATGCATTGTTTAAAGTTAATATTAAAACATTATAGACTTTGTAAAGTATCAAGAATCTAGTATGAACGAGCCTTAACACTTTAAAGGGCATTTTTTTCTAGTCATATTATGTTAAAATATTTTTAGGCTTGAAATTAGAATAAGAAAAGGGATTCATTTAGCTTATTAGATAAATTTAATTAATTAATTTGGTTAATTAATAATTAAGTAACAAATCAAGATACATCATTTTGTGTGAGATAAAGAACTGAAGCATCTAAGTTTCTGTCTTCTAAAAAAGTGTGTCAGAACTTATGCCAACCGACATCATTTCATACAAAGATTGATAAATTTGGTGGGAAGCATACTTCCCACGGCCCAGGGTTAAAGCAGCTTTCGCTCTTTTTAGGATAATACGAGTCTTCGCTCCTGAAAGTTGACCGTGGTAACTTGGCCACCTATTTATGGTATTTTGAAGACGATTTTCTAAATAAATTTATAAGAAAGTTAGTGCTGTACAAGTCAGACTGCTAAACTTATATCTGGCAAATCTGACCCAAAATTTGGCGCTGCGTAAATTTAAAACTTGGCTCGGTATTTTTTTAAAATTTTAATTAAATAAAAACTGAGCAAGATTTTGATATATTTTCTGCGATAACGTATGAAAGTAATATTGAATATAATTGATTTTTAATTAAAAAATTATCACTTTAGTGATACCCATTTAACTGTCTTGTAAATTTAAGTAATTAAAAAAAAATGAATAATTTTCAATAATATTTTTTAGTGTTTCCGCAAAATTCAAACCATTGTCCATGTTTCATCAAATATTTAATCCCATTATTTCCTTCCGTTATTTAAAACAAAGGAAAAAGGATTATACCTCGTTTTCATAAACGAGAAGCTATTGTGCAGTCGTCAAGAAAAAAATATGGAACACTTCTGTAACTTTGTTATTTATTATCGCAACTTCATAAAACTGTTGTCGATGGAAATGGCAAAGAGACAGGTTCGTTGAGATAGACAAACTAATGAACCGATTTAATTAACATAATTAGTTAACTACTATCTCAAAGTTTTCCAATACGGAAATCGGGATTTTTTTTTTTTAATAATTCGATTCAGCAGGTATTTTTATGTATGTGTATCAAATTTTATTCCAAAATTCTCAGTTTTTCTCGAGATATATTTCATTTTGTTATCTGAAAAATCCGCCCAGAAAAATCCAACTCACCGGGGCCCGTATATTAAGTGAATGTCATTTTTTAAATAAAAAAAATTAGTTTTTTTTTTACGTTTTTATTACAGGGATTTCGAAGGAACAAACAACACGACTCAGGTTTATCTTTCATGTGAGTGTGATTTTCCAAAATATAAATATTTTTTTCTCTTTATTTAACTATCAATGCATTCAAAATCAACTCATCATTTTGGCTTTATTTAATTGATCCCGTCCTAAGAAATTGACATATATCTTAATTTTTATGGCAAATAAAATACATATATCTTAGACTTTTAGACTTTTTTTTCTTTCTTAAAAAGTCGCTGATTGGTGAGATGCGAATACCGTAAAGACATCTTTAGCCAATGAAGTTTCCGAATCTTATTAAAAGAATAGGTTTTTATTTTCAGAGGAAACAATTATTAATCGAACAGAAGATTTATTAAGATTGCTAACAGTAACAGAAAAACAACCCGTTTCGAAGGCACAATTTCCAGTTATTTATATCTATACTTATATAAAGCTCATTGTGTGTGAGCTTGTTTGTGTGTGTTGCCGCTCTATAAGCCAGACCATTTGACCTACAGCTACCAAATTTGGTACATGTATACCTTGAAGGTCGGGAATGTGCATCTGGGGTCCCTTTTTTGAATTTTTGATTAAAATTTTAATTATAATTAAAAACTAAATTTCCCGCCAAAAAAACCTTCATTTCCCCACCGCCAAATGAGTGAGGCTTCAGATTTTTCCCCCACGCAAAAGAGGTCAGGCTTAACAAATTTTCGGCAGATTATTTCAAAAGATTCTGTTTATTTTCTTAATATTTGAGGCATTTAAAATTAAACATTGTTAATTAATCGATCTTTCAGATTCATTCTGAAGTATTTTTGAATTAAAATAAAACAGAATAAAGGAAATTAAAAAATTTCTAATCTGCGAAGCGTTACCCCAAATGGCGTAGAAAAATTCACGTATCTTTGGTACCATAACTGGCGTTGAAAATTCACGCATGCGCATTGTGTTCAGATTGTTGACAATTATTATCAACTAATGTGGACTTGATTTATTAATTATTTTTAGGTTAGTTGTATGCTTTTGTAATTAAATTGTATTTATGTTAGTTATATATTTTTTGTATATGCTTATAGTTTTAAGTACATTGTTTTTTAAGTAGTTTTTTTTAACCTGTTTTCGACCGATTATTTGAAACGATTCTGTTTATTTTCTTAGTGTGTGATTCATTTAAAATTAAAATTGTTAAGTAATCGATCTGATCATGATGAATCAGGAAATTTTGTTGACAAATTCTTGAGATATTACATAAATTAAGAAAGATATTCTTTAGTGTCCATAAGGTTTAAATGCTCAGTGACTCTGTTTTCAGTAATCATATTTTTTAAAAAATGATTTGTTTCAGTAAAAAAAATATTATTATATTAATTGCAGATCAATCCTTTCCACTTTAATTTAAAGCATAAATTCTGCGGGAGCTAACAGAAAATGAGAGATACATATTACGTCATGGCTGAAGGCTTTTATAATATTATGAGTGAATTATATGACTATCAAAATTTGTTGTTGTGAATTATATGACTATCAAAAGTTGTAAAATATTTTGATGAAGAAGCTATTAAAGTAGGAATTACATAAAATATTTAATTATTAAAATGTTAACGAGCATTAAGATTGACGAACTGGCTGGTCGTCAAAGGTGTCTAGTAAATATATATTCGGACATAAAGATGGTTTTAGATAGAAGGTTACTAAAAAAAAGCAAAAAAAATGTTATGTCCGAAAATAAAAGGTTGGAAACTGCTTTCGTAGAGTTCAAATTTTCGTTTGCAATTAGATATTTTGCCAATGCATTTTATTTCTGTGCGCATGATGTTAAAAGCAATGAAGGTGGGGCTTGTCCGCAACCTTCCCGCCTACTCTCTAATAAAGGTGCATTCCATCCAGATTCTGCATTAAAATGCGGATCCCTGGAAAAACCGTCAACTCTGTGAGTTCTCAGAGTTTTCAAAGTCCTGCACGTTTAGGCTTCGTGTTCCGGCGAAGAAAACCAAATAAGAATTTTGGACGTTTCTCCACCCTCAATTCAAACCAAAATCTGTGGTTTGGATCCACTAAGATCCAATTTAGTGACAAGATCACATACCAAATTCTATTTATCTAAGTTGTTGAATTTTTTACTTATTGCGCTATTATCATCTTCGTTTGGCCCAGGACCGACGGACAATTTTCCTATGAAGGAATTTCGCTCAAAATGTGTTATTAAGACCACATATCCAATTTCATCCGTCAATTTCAAAACATTTTTGAGTTCTCGTATGGGTAGAAAGACAGACAGTCAGACATAATTCCAAAATATGTTTTTCTAATTAAGGAAAATCTTGAGTTTTAATTTTTTGTAAATTATAAAACTCTTTTTTCCCACACTTCATTAAAGGAATGTAAAAAGATAATTCTTTATTATTCATATTATTATTCATTCTTTATTATTTATTCTTCATTTCATCGTTTTCTTTCCCCACGTGTAACTGTTTTAACCTATCTTAAAACTTGATATTCTGCGATCACTTTTGATCTGTAGATCAAGTTATAACAGTAATGCATCCACAAATTTCGAATCTGCAAATCTTAATTCTCCGATTAATATTGAGATACTTATAAGATAATAAAGAAAAGAAAGATCATGAATATAAATTTGCGATCAAGAAAAACATTTGTTTTGAAGAACGATCCAATTTCCTGCATCCAGCATTAGAAACCCGCTTGCGTGTCCTTCCGAAGGTGCCAATAAAACAAATGTCACTATCATTTCTCTTTCTAGAAAATTAAATGAATTAATGTAGGGGTGCTCATTCTGTGATGAAGAACCTTAGAATGTTTTTAATGCAATTTTTATCATAAGAAGCAATTTAGAAGAAATATTATCTACGAAGGGACCGGTCTTTAATTTTGATTTATGAACTTTAATGAAATGTTTGCATTAAGATATTAATAATAAGGACCCTTTTCCGCTAATGATCTGCGATAAAGCACGTAATCTGCATACGAAATTCATCAGTTCGTTCACATAACGATTGGAAAAGCATTGTTCTTTGAGGTATACTAAAAAAATTTTGAGCTCTGACTAGAAATATCAGTAGCCTGATTCGTCCGCCTTATATAAAGATTTTTACATCAAACAAACAATGCTTGTCTTATTGCAATTCTTTACGGAATTCATTTCCTTTCTCTTTTTTAACATAATAATCATTACTGTCTCTAAATGATGTGATACTTGGGGGATCAAAAATCGATTAAAACGCTTTACAGACAAGACAGCTCCACTTATGGATACTAAATTAAGGATAATACAATTACTTCTTGGAAACTGGTAAGCACTAAGAAGCAGCCTTTTCCAAATTATTATACATTTATTCTCAAAAACTTTACAATATATTACAAACAAACCATTTTCATATTCTTTTAAAATTTATTCTTTTAAATTTTCATAAAGACTTATTTTCTTCACGTTTAGTTTTTTTTCTCTCTAATTTTAACGAATTTTTCAATATGTTCAGTAAGTACATTTTAGAACAAAAATTTTCATTGTATTAGTTACTGAATTTCTACACATGTATACTGGTATTATTTAAAATAAAAGTATTTAATTAATCAAATTTTGAATAATACGATAACAGCACTTTTGACAGAAGAAAAATATATTGTCAATGTGATGGCAACACATTGAAGAAACCTAATTTTACTCATGCATGCTAATCCTGTTTATGCAGGTAGAATTTTTATTTTTATTTTTTATGAAACATATGGTGGAAAAATATATCTAAAGTATTCTTTAAAACTGACTACAGACAGAAAAAATTATACGATAAATTAAGATATATCATTCAAAAGATAATTTTTAAAAAAAATTATGATAATGAAAAAAAAAATTGGCGCTGTAATATTTTCAGAAGTTACCATGGTAAAATATCAAAAGTTCGCTTTATTTTTAATTAATTAAAACCCTAGTTAAAATTTCAAAAATATCGCTCTAGAGTGCGAATTCTCACCTCCCAGGTCATATGTGTGCGGGTATGGCACCTTAGCTCCAGGTCAAAATTCTTATTTAGAGAGCGTCAACACGCATGCACACGTATTCATTTTCATTATGAGAAGAAATGACACAACTTTTTATAGCATAGCCCTCACATTACATTCAACTTCTGGCATTCAGAAATCGAGTGTCAACCATTTTTGTTGTTATACAGATTTAAATGTCTTTAAATAGTTGTTCTACTTTCCTCAAAATCATTTTCTTCGATTTAAAAAAAAAAAAAAGGCTTTTTCCAAAAGAAAGATTGTGAACAATAAACTGTTACATTTCTTTTCTTTTTTCTATAATAACATTTATCTGCATCCTAATATAAATCATGTTCTAAAATATTTTTAAAGACTCATAAAAAAAATGTGATTTCTTATTATTGAATATATTTGTTTGGATTGAATAATATTATTGTAAAAGAAGATTAAAATGTGCATCTTCATTTAGTTACAAATATTTAGTTTTTTTCTATCTAACTTTTCTGATATCCAAAATAATGATAGATTTATTGGAATTTCTGTATATGATCACTCCTTGAATTTCCTGTTTCTATTTTGCGAGGGATGAAATATTGTTCGATGTGTAATTATACCGTCATGAATGGTTGTAACTTGTTAACTGAGTGTATTAATTAGCACAGTAATTATGTTTCATTAATTTATTATTTTTTTATTTTATGAGAATAGATTTTTCTAAAATCACGCGAGTCTCAAATTCAAACGATCGTCGCCAAAACGGACTTTTCAACTTGGCGATGGCTGAAGTTTCACTGAGAAGAGTAACAACCATTGGTCAATTTTCGTTTGGGATTCCGTCGCCACCGGCAATCCAAACTCCTTTTTCCATAAGCGACTTCTTTTTAAAGCTCAGTAAGAAAGTTTTCTGCTTCTCTTTCTTGTGTACTTTCTCGGCGCAGTGCGTTTTGTATTCAATTTCGTAAAAATAATTTTTTAAAAAAAATCGGTTTTACATTTTGAACCGTTGACTGCGTAAGTCCGTCATTTGATTCAGATTGATAAGTTGATGTAAAGACCAAATACCAAAATGGCTCGTATGCACTTTTTTATATATTCACAGGCAGGAAAACAGATACACTAACTACACGTATCAATATTTAGGTTTAAAGATCGTATACTAAAATTTCCCATCTCTTGCCTGTTGCGTTTTTGAGTTATTGTGTTTAAATAATATTAATAGTCAAATGGAATACAGTCAACCCCTTGCATGATTCGGTCAAAAATTTTGATTCAAATATAATGTTTTAGTATTTAAATTAATTGTCAAATCACATAAAATGTTACTAATTTTATACGGATTGACCAAAAATTTCCTGCTCGTAGTTTTTTTGCAAATGTGAGACGTGTCTACACCGCCTAATTTTAATCGAATAATTTGAGTTTTCAAAGATAATTTTAAGCAAAAATTTAAATTTAAATCGATTACTTTTTGTTCTTTTCCTTAAATCTATTTATATTAATTTGCATAATTATACCGCTTTTATAACACACACACACACACATATATATAATATGCGCAGGTTCAAATTTTTTGCAAAAAACAAAACAGATTAAACATAAAAATGATAGAATTATTGCTCGTAACGACTTTTCAAATGAGGCACGCATTTTTTTTTTCAGAGAAAACTTATTCAGCTCTTTATTACGTTAATATTCTCTTACTCGGTTCAAAGATTTATTTCATACCGAAAACACTGATTTAAAAACCTCATTTGAAATAATTATATATAATAAAAATGTTCTATATTTCCGACCAAGAAACATCATTTGCATTATCTTGGATGCGAAGTTTAGTTATATTAACATCCCTTTTTAAAGCAACACTAGGCCTATTTTGAGATGGACCTCATTCATTTTGAACCGCCGTCAAATGATGAGGATGACACCTAAGTTGGCACCCTCCGCCCCAAATTTCCACATCACAAAAGCGAGAGAACAATTGGCTCCCAAGCTTCGGTGGAATCGGGTCTCGAACCTGAAATGCTCCGGTTCCGTGGCAAAGATCAAGAACCAAGCCACCGCGGTCCTTATTTTGGATGCGAAATGAAATTTAAGAGGCATTTTCAAAACCAAACTTTTCTCTGGAATACACATAAAAGACTTGTCAATAATGTTTCAAAAGTTTTTATGTGTACCAATAATGACAAAAAAATTCTTAATAAAAAAAATAAATGGATAAATCGCTTGGAGTAAAATAATTTAAATATTATTCACAGAAAATTTGCAATAACTTATATAATGAAATTTAGAATAATATGCTCACCGTTAACATATCACCTTATATTAATTCATTAAAATGAATGACGTCATTTAAAATAAGTTTGGGTGTTTGGTAGAAATAAAAAATTCTATTAATAACTGTTTTTAAAAATATTTTTTATTGATTTATTAAAAGACAATTAAAAACCTCGAATATTTTTTTTACTTTATAGCTTACTAGCCGCCTTTAGCGACCAGCCGGTTCGCCAGTATTACCGCTCGCTACAATTTTCAATTAAATATTTTAAGTAACTGGTCTCTTAATAGATTCTCAAACAAAACAATTTTAATCTTCAAATTTTGATAGTCATACCAAGCTTATACTGTTGCTTAGATCGTTTCGTTCAATTAACTCTATATATTTTGCTAATTTGTTGTCATTTCCGGTAAAACTTCAACTTTAATTTAAAGTGGAAATGATGAAATTGCAATTAATATTAAGATATTTTTTAATAAAACCAAGCGTTTTATTTTATTTATCATCTTTATTGTTATTAATTAATTATTATTATTATTGAATATGAGTATTGCAAACAGAATTGCTCGGTATTTAAGTCTTATGTTAACTACAAAATATTTTTCATAGTTTATGTAATATCTCAAACAATAATTCAACAAAAATTTCTTAGATTCAGTATAAAATTCAGTTTTTAGTTTTGCTTTCAAAAGGATTGAAAGGAAATCAATAATAATATTTTGTTCCTGCTTATAAATATATTTCAAAAATTATGAAGTCTAAATTTAATGAAGTAAGGTATCATATTCTGAGAAATATTCTAGACACGCCAAATTTTAAATAAATGAATGAATGTTTCTATTTTCCACGATCAACTAAGACTTATTTATGAAGTTTTGAATGTTAAAAATTTAGAAAAACTCAACATTTTCATAATCTTAGGCCAATTAATCTTGAGAAACCTGTGTGCTGATTGGCGTATTTTCTTTGAAGGGGTCGATGGAAAATCTAAAATTATCCTTTTTTTATTGAATAGTGATATTCAAATCTTCATAAATCAGTCAGTTTAAGGGATTTGAAATTAACTCTTAAAAGTCAGTGATTTAGTTGATTGGAAATTAACTCTATGACCACCATAAAATCTGTGCTTTCTCTTGTGGTGTATGCATTCTCCTTAATATCCGATCGAATAAAACATCACATACAAAAGTACTACAATAGAACAAACACATCAAAAGTAAACATAACATTTCAAGAGTTGCCAAAAACAAAAGAGAGAAAAATGCAATTAATAAGCAGACGATATTTAGAAAAGTACAGATATTTAGACTGGAAAATGAAATTATCTGAAATTAAAAACACGCGCAGACGATATTTACAAAAGTAAAAATATTCAAACCTGAAAAGGAAAATATATGAGTTATTACATCAATAAATGCCATAAGTTTGTTTACATCTTCATTATTTTATGAGTCATTAAATTTCAAAATGGATCCGGGACTGAATAAACACCCTGTATAGAGCGTGTAAAAGATCATAAAATAATTTTTCTTGAATTTATTTTTTAGAAAAATAATATTTCATATTTGTTTCATTTCCTACAGACACGTGCCGAAAATTATATTTTTGCAGATTTCATTTCCAAAAAGATTTAATTTATTTTCAGTTAGAGCTTTAATCAATGTGATGGCAACACTTTGAAAAAAGCTATTTTTTTGTCATGAATGCGAAACGTGCTTAATCCTCATTTTTATTTTTGACGAAAAAAATTATTGAAAAACATAGTTAAAATATTTATTTAAAAATTCATTAAAAATAGAAATTTAATTTTAAGATTAAAACAGTAGTATCATTTAAAAGATAAATTTTTTATCTTTAACTTCATGTAAAAATCTTTTTTGTGCGGTAATATTTTCGGAAGTTATAGCAGAAACACGTCAAAATTTCGCTTAATTTTTAAATAAATAAAATTCTAATTAAAAATTCGAAAAAATAACCCCCAGGTGCACATTCCCGGCCTCCAAGGTATACACGTGCCAAATTTGGTAGTTGTAGGTTGAATGGTCTGGTCTGTAGAGCGCCAACAGACACACACACACACACACATTGAGCTTTATTATAAGTATAGATAATAGATAATTCGGTTTTACAAATATTGCGGACTCCTAAAAAATTTTTTTCTCAAATTCACTACTAGATGATTAACCAAAAGTTAATTGAATTCATCGATTAACTGATAGTTAAGCCCTAAAATATCTATAATATATTATAGATTGTAGCATATCAGGAAATGAATAAAATTTCGATTAAGTCCATCCGCGAAGCAAGTCAAATTTAATCAAAGCGTTTTATTAATAAAATAAAACCCTACTTTTAATAATGTCTTAAAAGTAGAATTTTTTTTGTATTCTACTTTTTAGTTTCTTACTATAAATATATAACGGAATTCTGAAATTTATTTCTTTTAAACTTGGATAATTTAAAAAAAAATTAAGTTGGTAAATTGATATGTAGGAAGAATTTAATCAAATCAATCAAATCATTTCTAATTAACTTCTGGGAGTATAAGAAAAATGTACTGCTATCAAAAATATAAAAATGTAGCGAAAAAAAAATGTAGAGTGAAAAAAATTACAAAAGTTCTTTTGTATAAACATGAAATAAACTGTCTAAATATGTTTCCTGGAACACACCCCAGTTGACAGAAATATTGCAAAGGTATCTGCTAAAGTGACAAATATGATAATAAATTTACGTGAAACAAATGAATTTTCTCACCTAATTGTTTCGTTGACGTGGTATTCACAAATGAGTCAATCGTTTGTGGTAGCTTTTAATATGAAATGTGAATGAATATCATTTGTATTGACCCTCTTTTAATTAGTAAATTTAAAAACATAAATAATGAAATGGTTAGGAGATCTTTTTAGAAAAATAAAAAATGACGACGTCTTCATTTTGTTCAGTACGCGTTTATTGTTTCGCCGGGCTCTCGAGATCCTGCGCCCTATCAAAAGTAAGCACCATTTCGAAACGGATGCGAGGGTCGCTTTCCTGCCGGTTTACGGGCCCATTTCCTGTTTGCCACTTTGTTTATTTGGTCAAGGCCAGGAGACTTTGTAACAGAGTGTCGGCTGATTTCACTGTCACTTCGACCACTGGACATCCTCCTGGCGTGCCGTCATCCTCTTATCTAAAGGACGGTGGGAAATATTTTTGGAAACAGACAACTGCCATCTCCTTAAATTTAGAATAAAAAGATTTTTTCAAATGGCGCAAACCACACCTAGAGTGCCACGAAGAAGAGAGATTTTGAAATACGAAAAAATAAACCAGCATTCTCGGCGCCATCCGATGACGACTAAGAACGAACAAATTCTAATCGCCACTTGCCCGTGCAATGATATTAAAGGAAATGAACGTTCACTCATTTGCAAATTCTATCTTTTTCTTTCAGATGCAGTAAGTTTTCAAAATCAGAATGCCATTTAAAAACAGTAAGAAAATTCAATGCAATATGGCGAATTTTTTCTTCTTTTTTTTGCTTCGTTTTATTTATATTTATCTCCCGTTTTAAAGCAACACAAGAGCTATTGTGGGACGAACATCGTACTTTTGAACTGCGGTCAGATGACGAGCACGACAACTGAGTTGGCACCCCACCTCTTTACATTTTCACACCACAACAGCGGGAGGACGTTTGGCCCGGGCGGATTTAACGTGCCCCGGACCCGCTTACACGATGGTTCTTCTGTGAATTCGGGTCTCGAATCTTCAAGCCCTCCAGTTTCGAAGCTGAGACCTTACCATCAGACCAACGAGGCGGGTTTTTTTTTTTTTTTTTTTTTTTTTTAAATTTCGTAATCTAGTGAAGAAAATTGAATATGTGGTTTGGACCTCTCGTTGATTGGGGTCATTATTCGATACAGATTTTACAATTGTTGTGACAAGATGGTATTCTGAATTTCATTCGTCTAGATCTGTGCATCTTGAGGTATTACATTCACATACACAAGAAGAGAACTTATAGCAATATTTTTTGATGATCTGGATGCTGCACAAATTCGCGAAGAATCTAACAATACTGTCGAACATCTTTAGAAAAAGGTCATCACACAATCAATCCACAAAAATCTGAAATGATTCCAGAATTTGAAGAGACATCAACCCATCGAGCTCGTCCTGTTCATGAGGACGATTGATCAGATTTTGTTTAAAATTTAACTTGATCCTACACTTTTCACATTCAGTCGCATACCAATTCCGTCCGTATAGATCCTGACGTTTTGGAGTTATTGTGCTCATAGACAAACAAAGTGATAGACGGACCTTTTTGGCTAATATTTTAAGGATACGAGAATAGTTCGCGAATTTTACACAAAAATGTGCCATAATCTTAGATCTAATCAATCAATGCGACTAATGAAACATTAAAGATCAGATTATCGAAGATTATAAACCCACTACTAAGCACCCAATTCTACTAAGCACTTCATTCTGATTTCGAGGCCGGACCACGGTGAAATGGGAGTAAGGTCTCGGCTTCGGAACCAGAGGATTTTAGGTTCGAGACCTGATTCCACCGAAGGACCATCATGTAAGCGGGTCTGGTGCACGTTAAATCCGTCGGGGCCAAGCTTCCTCCTGCCGGTGTGGTGTGGAAAATTGGAGAGGGTATGTCAGTTCAGGTTTCGTCCTCGGTATCTGATCGTTGATAAAATGACGAGATCCCTCCCGAAAGAGCCCTAGTGCTGCTTTAAAACGGGACGTTGTTATAACTAAATTAAACTAATCTTGAGGCCAGCAGTGCTTAGCAGTCGTACGGGATTGTATTTTGCTCTTTACAAAATCAGAGCTGCAGTTGCATTATTCCTTTGATTCGAAAGAGAAGGATTATCTGACCAAAAGCGCGCATTATCTGGACACAGCTGCAGAAAAGCACTGACAAGCTTCGAATGCTCCTGACTTGCATGTAGAGATCTTGTATTTCATTGCGAGAGCAGCATGCTATAAAGAAATGGCATTGATTGTGCTGGATGCCTCTATTGATGACTCGAGTCAAATGTGAGAGGTGGCGGACTTCCGGACCCTAAGAGATACAATTAACTTCTTCTTGTTGTGTACGGCCGATCACCCCGCTACCACTGAACGTAGCAGTGTCGACAGGATTTGTTTTTGCCGACTGCTATCTTTAGTATCGCCTATTCATAAAGCTTCTTTCCAACGACCTGTGCACGCCTGAAGACAGGCACATCTTCCCCTCTTTTTCCTCTCTTGGGGTTCTTTGATGTCTGTTCATTTTACCGACAGTCTACGGGAAGTTCCCAACTGACGTTCACAGGTGTGGGTGGTCCTATAATGGGTGAGTTGGCAGATTTATGACCATATCCGTAAAGGTCACAGGCCATCGGAATGCGGCTTAAAGCGGCGTTCCTACGACCGGAGAATCTTCAGACGGGCCACGCGTTCCCCCCTCGACCCCTCTTGCGGTCTTCTGGGGTGCTTTGATGCCTGTCTAGTTTACTTATTATGTTATACTATGTTTGCACAGTTATTTTTCAATAGCACTACTAGGAAGCGGAGATTATAGGCCAATCGCCCAGGCTCACCATCTAAATACTACTATTCTGGTGTCTCGTCTGGACAAACATCAAAGCACCCTAGAAAACCGCAAGAGGGGTCGAGGGAGAAACGCGTGCCTCATCTGCCGTCTGGACGGGTCGTAGGAATGCCGCTTGAACACTGACCGATTTGCCAAACTGACATCCTCTTCTAGGCAGTTGGCCCCTAGCCACAAAGTAGTCAATCACTGACCTTCCTCCTCATCTTCCTTTTAATTTGTACTTAATCAGAAATATAGTGAGCTTGTGACAAGATTTATAAATGGTTTCCATTTAATACTTATTTTATATCCATTAGCTATGTGTATTTCCGAAATTGAAATCTTGTTTTCAGTATGTCACAGCTATTTTAAATTAGGGTCAGTAGTGGGACATTTAAAGATTGTTGATTGACTCTCTGCTGTATGCCTAAACTAGGTTGAAAAATACTTGAGAATGTAAAATTTGTAAATTGGAATCTCGCTTTTCTTTCGTAACGAACGAGTGGGAGAAGTTTAAATGCACATTTAAAACAAAAAAGTGCTTTGGAAGTGTCAAAAGGGAAGGAGAGGTTTCATTTCCGGCAACTGCATACTCGAGTGGGGCAACTCTCTGGCCAGTCGGGATTGCTTTTTTAACGATTTGCAGATTTATAATTTTCTGCTTTTTGGAAACTACAACTGCTGCTTATTTATTTATTTGCATTTTAGATCTTTTCAGAAAAATTTTTACTATAAAAAAAATATGATTTCAGAAATGAAACAGGCTGTTTTATAATACAGGTGTTACATGTCTAAAATTTGGTTTACTATTGATAATAGATTACAGTCTCCTGGCATGACCTACTTGCTGAAAGACATTAAGAAGTCGGATTTAATGGAACGATTGAAATTGCCTGTGTATCCAAGCTTGAAACTCTTGAAGCTTGAGAGTTACTGGATATAATTTTGAAGGAAAATCATAAAAGATAGTTTTTCTATGATAGCGATAGAAAACGGAAAGGTTGTTGAAAGGTATGAAGAAAGGATCAGCCAAACATTACAATGTATTCTTATTATTTAACGACAAATGGATCCTTATTGCGAATGATTAAAATGTTTCACAATTTTAATAAGCAATGAAATTCTAGTTTAAAACTTTACTGCGTTAAAACCATCATTTATAAGTGAATTAAAAATAAAGAATATCAGGCTCGAATAAAAGAAATGCCTTAATATTTGGCAGCAGCGCAGTCCAAGCTTAAAAATACAGATCCTGCCAATTGAAAGAAAAAGGTGAAATTTCAGAAGTGCCCAGATGAAACAAATGGGCGATTCTCCAGCAACCAGATAAACAAACAACGCAATGCAATCCATTACATTATTTCTTTATTTTTTTTTATTTGTTATTCGTCTCCTCATTAGGGTAATAAGAAGACAGTCCGTATCCAGAAAAAAGAAAATTTAAAAATAAAAATATCTTGTCTACACATTGAAACGAAACTCCTTACCCATTTGACGATTTTTAAGTCATATTCGCTCCATTCTTCTCGCCAAGTCTGTAGTCTACACAGGATTAAGGATTTCCATTGTTTCTCTTTCAGTAACTGTTGGCGAACTCGGATCACCCACACTCCAAAGATAAATGTATATAGTGCAGTGATTCCAACAGCTCTAAACACCAATGTGTGTTTGAAAAATGAGTGCGGTTCAGAATGAATTCGCTATTCAATTGTAAACCATCTGGCGCATTAAAATCCAGACCATATGGTTTGAAGTCACCAGTTTGCACGAGGATGGGAAGGAAGGATGTTTACAAAGATGAATGTGCAATTCTAATTGACTTTTTCGAAATTTTAATTAGGATTTTAATTCATTAATATGAATTCATGTATTAAGGGGGAGAGATTTTTCTATAGAAAAAGAATGTTATATCTCTAATAACTTTCTTAGTCGAAACTTTTACCTTACTTTTAAACCATGAAAAATTGTAAGGAATTTTATAGCATACGAATAATGGATTTACTTTTATTCCATTTCTTTGTTTGTTGTTAGTATAAGGTTTTTTAAATTTCAATATTAGACTGGTCATGTGATTTTATTGAACATGCTTTAAGTATTCAAGAAAAATTTTTAAACCTATATAAGCGATATTTTTAACTATGCATTTCTTAAGAAAAAGATAATTTTCCTTATTTTAAATGTTAAAATAAGGTTTAATTAATTATTTTTATTGTCTTATACATTCCAAGATTTAAAATATATTTAACTTTTATCGGGGCTTTCATCTTTTCTTCTATATTTAGTTGTGTATTTCATAAGATGACAATTTTGTTTCATTTCAGATTAAAAACATCTGCAAAAATGAATTTGTTATTCAATTGTGAGCTATAATTTTCAGAAGCATGCATTTTATAATTCTACCTAATGTTTAATTATTGTGATTGAAATGAAATTCATACTCGATCAAAATAATAAATAATCTGATTTAAATCTCATATTTTTTATTACTTTTTAGTAAATTGTTCTGTGTAACACCTTTTGACGGTTGATTATTTATAAGGATCTAAAAATAATTAACTTTATTAGCTGCAAGAAATGCAGAAATTTTTCATTTTGTTCATGCATGAAAATTAAATGTATTTTTTAAGCACTGTTTCTTTTTTTTTTGCTTTTGACATCTTATTTCTTCGTGCTTAGAAGCAATTAATAATCTCCTTCTGCAAAAATTAGAGAAGTTCATCAATTGATCTAAGAGAGGTTAACATTTCAAAATTTAATATCATTCATTTGAAAGATCGAAAGTAATTAGATATTATCGTTATATTGCAATTTAAATTTTCTGTTCCCTTTCAAAGTTCGCTCAATAGCGTGTAAACTATATACGAGTTTTATTTGATGTAAAATATTCATTGAAGATATAGAATGGAAGTTCTTTAAAGATCTTTTATTCTTCATAAATTCAGTAAAATATTTCATTTTATCTATTGTCAAGATTCTCTATGACAGCGCAGTATACCGAATGAGAAAGCAGAAAGTAGGAAAAAGTGGCCATGATAAAATATTTTGAACTTGTATAGTTTCAAAAAGGAATTCGCCGGCACATCGTTTGGGTTCTGTAGAAGAATATTAACTTGCTCAATTTAGAAGTTAAAGTGAAGCCAGAGTTCGAGTAAATAGAAAACAATTTTTTGAATGCAGATTAATTAGAAATTATTAATTATACACGCACACACAATCATATAGATAAATAGTTATAGATTTATAGCTTATGTATCAAATGCTCTATGCTAATTCTTTTTTAAAAGTATGCAAATTAAGAACACTTTCTCACAATTCCTCTTTCTTGTTTTCTGTCTTCCTATTAGGTCCTCTGCATTGCTCTCGTCACGACAAGAAATTCTTGACAAAAGATAAAATTATTATTATTTTGTAAGAAGTGTTTGGTTATTGAAACTATTTCGTTATATCATAAAACGTATTCACGATTGTTTTTTAATATCTAGTTTTACATATATATATATACAGATGAGACTCGAGTGCCGGAAATACGGAACTGCTACGCCCACAACGTTTTTCAATGCAACATCACTTTTTTATTTGGTTTTCATCTAATATCAAATATCTATCAACAGTCTTAATTTTCGCTTTCATCTTCAAATGAAAAAAATTCAAGACTACTTGAGAGAAAGAATTTTTATTTCCGATCGCGTGTTGTGATTTCCCTTTATCATAATTTCTTGTTATTGAGCATGCGCATGCACCGCCTATCCCCCCCCCTCAGAAAGGCTTTTTATTTTTTTAAACTACTATCTTGACTGCAGCACTGGTGTTGTTAAAAATCGGATTAAAAACATTTTTTAATTGTTGGAAGACTTTTGAAACATGAAATTCGAAAATAAATTATAAATAAAAAAAAAAGAAATTATGAATGTTTAGTTTAAAAAGTAAAAATGTTGTACATCAATTTGAATTATTGTTATTACTTTAAAAATGATATTTAATTTGTCTGTTTTTCCTTTTGCATGTTTAAAAGTCTGAAAAGAGGCATTTTCAAAATTTCTGTAATAGCTATATTATTTTGTACGATTTTATTTTAAGTTTTGAAGACTTCAAACTTGGAGTTTGGCCATGGGTCTAAGTGTTACACATTGTATTTTAAACTCAGAAAAATAAACTTCTCAAAGAACATGATCAAGTGCGTTCACACTGAAAAGAACCGCAAAACATTGACATTGACAACATTGACAAAAGCTCAAAATAAAAATAATAAATTAACTATTACTGCAAATTAAACTTAGAAAAGTGTAATTTTTAGCGCGTATCTGTATGAAATGAGATAAATGTCAAATGTGATGCTTTCTGAAAAAAAATGAATTTGAGAAAAAGTTCTCAGTGATGTTTTAAAATAGCTATATTGTTAATTCAATATTTCAGTTTTATTTAAGACATACTGAGATTAATGTATTCAATATATCCATTCTAAACAGGGTCTAACAGCTGATTTGTAAACCTATAGCAATAAACGTTCATCTGCTAATGAAACTGTCTGAATGAAGTAAATTATCATATTTTATGCAATTTGAATCAATAATTTTGATTAATTACGAATTCTTAATTTTTATACAGTATTTGTGTTCTGTGAGTCCTGCATAATAAAATATTTTTGATGCTAGTATTTTAAATTTTAAAAAATTCCGCTCTTTTGCAATTAAAACAGATTGAATTATACAAATTCGAATGTCTCTATTCTGTAAAAACTTGCAATTTTATCTTTCCATCCGCGGTCTTGAAAAAAATATATCAATCAACGCTTGGACTTTTTCCGAAGCTGATTGAATGTTGTTTGTCCTAAAATAACGGTAATGCAAAGCTTTATAACTGGGTCAGGTTTGATCGCAGAACGTCGAACGCTACACTTCCAAGATAATTTTACTGAATATGATTTATTGGATCGAAGGAGTGTATAAAATTAAAACTTGATAATTGTTCTCAAATGTGTATTTTTGGATTGAAATAGAATAAAATGTTATTTATCGCATTTAAATATTACTGGAAGGTAAACTGAATTTTATGATGAATCAGATAAATTATTATAGAAAAATTCTTAGAAATATTGCATAAATTATAAAAAAAATGTTTTAGGATAATACATGAAAATATTTTATGATAAGATTACAATGCTGAAGGGTTTGAATTTTTGCCGTCATATTTTAAAAAAAAGTTTGGTTTCAGCAAAAAAAAAAAAAAAAAAAAAAAGATTTTTATTTTTGTTGAAGTTTTATCTCTTGCATTTCAAATTCAAATTTAAATCTTACAGTAGCTGATAGCAAAATCGAGATATATATTGTACAATGAACAAAATAACGTAAGACTTCTGAGTTATGTGACTATCGAAGTTTGAAGCTTGAGGCTTATGCTATGTTGCTGAAGAAGCTGTTTAGTCAAAGCATATAAATATTTACTTGAAAATTTTAGAGAGCATTTGTCCTGGCGAAACGTCTGGTGGCTAATAATAAATGTTCTCGGCGGACCAGCTGGTCACCACAGGCGACTGCTGAGTAATAAAAAAGATAATGCAGCTAAATTAATAAAAAAAGAAGTAAAATCATGTATTTAAAAGTTTAGAACAACTTGCTTTAAAACCACTAGGAGTTATATGATGAATGTCAAGTTCTCCATAGATCCTGTTAAACGCCTTATGAAATTTATACTACGAGAACCTGTTACTATAATTAAATTTAGAGTATACGTTTAGGAAAGTACTCTAGTTTCTTAAAAATCTGACAAACGCAGAGAAGTTTATAGAGCTCAGTATATCAGTATAATCAATCGAATCATGGATAACTTTATAAAAGAGCACCTCATTTGCAATACAGACCTGGGCAAATTAACATTAGATTTACGGAAGCATCCCATTTTGACACATTTCAAACTTTATAAGCTAAATTACAACGCATTTTTATTTTATCTCTTGCACTGACTTTTATCCCTTGAACGAGGTAAATATATATTGATGCCTATTTTCTTCAAACGTGTTGAAATACTGTCATTCTCTATGTGGTATACCTGTCTTTACGAATGTGTGTGAATTTGACACGATCGTAAACCTAGTGTTAAAGGATAATAACGAACATACTCCGGAGACAAATACAAACATACCCTAATATTATAATGTGCCAAAGTTTGGAGTCGACATAGTATATACCAAATGGCTCGTAAATATACCATCAAGGCAGCATCTTTTCGATGGTATCTCCAACTGTTTTTCAACATTTGAGATTTAGCGGCAATAAACGCATAGATTTTGTACAAGAATGTGCTCCATCAAAACTGTCCTAAAGGATTTTCTGTTTCTGTTGTCCAATAAACTCGCAGAAAGAAATAAGAAAAAATGCAAAAGCATATATTATAATCTCCCGTCCGCTATCACTTCGCAAGAACGCAAGGGGTTGCCAAATTGGCTTTTGTAAAAGAAACAGAAGCAATAACACTTGTAAAATATGTGAAAGATTGTTTGCGGAAAGTGTACAAACACAATTGTGTATTTGTGTAAAAAATATGAGAAATAAATGTAAAACATTGATATAATTTATACTAAAATTTTTGAATAATAAAAACTTTCTATAAATAGATATCTCTTTTTTTTTTTTTTTTACTACTTATAGAGTAAAATTATATTGTCTTCTCGGTGGATGTATTTTTCTTTAAATATATGTAGTCGTTCAAGCGTCCAATTGACGCTTGTCGTAGAGATTAGTATATAAGAAATGTCCGTAAACCTAGTGTTAAACATATGACATTGACAAGAAGAAGATATACCTTGAATGCAAAATCCATTTTTTTTTCCTTATGAAGCAAATACTGCAAGAATTTGATTTGAATTCGCTCAGTAATTTGAATTTTGTTACAGTCATTTGTATTCCAAATAATATTATCCATTTCTAGACGAGATCTAACATGAGCATAGTATACATCTTTAAAGCGCAATTTTGCTTTTGAGAATTCCAAGCTTATATGGCAGGCCCTAAAAATCATGGAATCCACATGGGTAAGTTATGTTTACTTGTTTGGTAAAGTCAAGTTAGTGTCAAAGATGATACTCAAATCTGCGACTGAGTGTGAGCGGGTTGATACAAGATCATTAATTTTATAAATATGATTCAAAGTCCGAGCTTTTCTAATATAGATAACAATAACAATATGTACAACGATATACTGATAACACAAACTATACTACATTTCTCGGTATTCAGGCGTAAACATGTATGTGCACCTCTTAAAAAGATGATGATCTCTTTTGTAAAAGAACAGCATCTAAATTGGAACATATTGAAATAAACAATTTCACATCGTCAGCAAATAAAAGTCACACAGAATCAGCACTAGTAGGATCATTATAAATCAAATAAAAAACAGAGGTCTAAAATTAGGGCCCTGTGGAATACCCGAAACCTCATGTGAAGCAGCATTATTGAGATGAACAAAGCAAGTCCAATTACATGAGTAAGAAGGGAGCCAATCCGTCAAGTTGACATGAAAACTAAGACGACGTAACTATTTAAAAGAATTCCAAAATCGATAGAGTGAAAGGCCTTCGAAGAGTCGGTGTAAATAACTTATTTCAAATGAAAAAATAATCTTATTTAATTAGCCAAATAAATTAAAGGCGTTTGAACAGTTAGACAAAAAATTACCTTGAAACGAAGAAATTAGGTACTTAACCTGTCGGAAAAGTGTTTCAAAAATCTTAGAAATAGGATTTAAAATAGCATTGTGATGATAATTTTTACAATCCTGTGTATCAACTTTTTTAAAAACAAGTATAATTCTTGTTTGCTTTTAGATATGAAGAAATGCATTAGATCTCAACGGCAAAATAAGTGGGTACTATTAACACAAAATGCCTAATATTGTTTCGATATCTTCATGATATTAGCTGGTATTTAGAATATCGAAAAATATCGTGGAGATATCGTACAATATCTTATGCTAAAAGGAGGGTATAAATCCAAAACTCCGTGCATCTCTTAATAATAAACGAAGGAATGTTATCAGCACCAATAGTAAGAGAAAAATTTAATTTTTTGGTCGCTAAGTTTATTTTTCATATATAACGCTGTCGATTTTATCAAAAATCACTTGCTTAATTGCTTTTGAATGACGATTATGACATAGTTCGTGCTGGGCTTGAAAAGAGAATTAAAATAGTCATCAAAAACATTACAATACCGCTATCATTTTCATGACACACGTTAAGATATAAACTGTTCGGTTAATTGATGTTTTTATTTAAAAAAAAGAAAAAAAAACCAAAAGCTTATAGGATTGGAAATTAGATTACTTCCTGAGAGCCCGCAATTATGCGTTATAATCTTTTGGGATATTAACAGTTTATCAGTAAAAACCTTTGTTTTTGTTTCACAGTCCAAAGCATCAGTTTATTAATGGGACAGCATCACACATCAACTTATCTCTTTTTATAACTTCTTCTGGTAAATTAGTGTACAAATTTTATTTAAAGAATAATATTAACAAATTCCTATTATAAAGAAGAATATATATATATTTATCAATAATATGGATACCAATAAAAAAAATCTTAAGTGTTCAATAATTTAAAAAAAAATAACTTACTGGGTTTAGTTTTTTCTTTCTTTCTTTTTTTTTTCATTCAATATCTCCAAATATATAAAGCTTTCACTTGCTTAGTATTTACCATATATCTCTTGGATGACTATTATGTATAATGATTTTTTTTTTTTTGTAATTCACGTAATGAATTTTTATTTTAAATTCATTTACTGATAAAAAGTTACAAATTACAACTGAAGTTCTTTTTTTAAAAAAATTAATGGTTTTTTAATTATTTGTGTAATTTTTTCAAAATAATTTAAATTCCGTTTAAAAAGTAATAGTTACAGAATTTCCGTTAGATGGCAGCAGGTAGTTGGGAGAGTGCACTTTCGAAAGCATTTTTCTTTATCTTTCTTCCTTTTCTTTTTTTTTTTTTCACCCTTCCTTTTTAAAATTTTTTTATAAAGAAACATCTAGAACTAACAAATATTTCCCCTACATTTATTCTGTATGAAATATTATTCAATATAAAAAAATCTGGCCGAAACATTTTGATATGGCAATTTGAAGTTGTATTTTAAGTGTAAAATGAAATCTCCATCACTTACTTCATTTATTGTTAAAAGATTTTAGAAAGAAACCCCTTTTATAAGATCTTATCATTGTAGTACTAATTCAAAAATAATTTTTTCATTTCATATTATAAAAATAAATAATGATTTTTTTTTATTGTCGTATTTTAACCAATCAATTTATATTTTTCTTTTATAAGCAAAATCTTGTATTGAAAGTATTGGATTAAAGACGCTGTATTATTATTGATCAAATATTATCAGTATCTGCAAGATTATTAGAAGGGATAAACAGTTTTTAAATAATTAACTAAAATATATATAATGTACATTACCTAATTACATTATATCTATATTTGAGAAAGTAGTGTCAAAAATAGGCAGCTGCATAGTATAGCAATTAAATCAGAATAACAGAATATACGCCTATGTTGCATCTAAAGTACTGATATAATATCTGAGAAACTAAAAAAAAAAAGTTCTTTCTGATCAATATTTTGCAATTTTATAAATCAGCGCCTTCACAAAATAGGATTTTGCACAGTTACATTATCAAAAAAAGTATATATTTTTTTTCCTTTTCAATACATAGTATTTAAGTTACTTAAATTATTATTATAAATAGTATTTAAATTAATGTAGTGAAAGATATCTAAACATTTTGCATTTTATCGAACATTCGTTGAATTTTTCGTTAGTTGAACGAAAAAAGCATCCAAATGTGTTTTATGAAAAAAAGATTATTCAAATCAACGAATTTTACATATTTAAAAATATATAATAGACACTATATATAGGGTATAATAGGTATAGGTAATATATAGGCATAAATATAATAGGTAAATTTGTAATATGTATATAACAACACTCTGGGCCTCGTGTAATACATATATAATCATTTTACTTCATCGCTATAAATATTTATATTGTTATTTACAAATTTTCAAACCTTTTATTTCAGTAAATTTATCAATAATTTTGATTTGCACAGCATTCTTATAAGCTGCATTCTGGGATAAAATACTTAAATCATTTAAAGTATGTTCTCATAATGGCAATTTAAAATAAATCTTCATCCTTTTTTCATGTCAAAAATGAATTATTCTTCATTACAATTTGTACAAAAAAATAATTATGTAATAATGGTTTTGTGATATTGTTTTAACAAAAAAAATTTGTCAAATTTTCTGGCTTGCTAATTACATTTATAAGTAAAAAGTAAATATTCTTTAATCAACTTATTTCAATCAGTGGAAAATTCATTAATTAAGGCTGTTGCTTTACTTCAAATTATCAAGCTATATAAATTTATAACTGTTTTCCATTATAATCTAAATGACTTTAAGCAATTAAAGTTCTAGGGAAAAAAATTTACGGAGGTAAACGTCGTACGCTTCTTCGCCACATTCTGGATATGAGTAGAAATCGCATTGTCACCTGGTAACCAGATAGGCAGTTTCAATTTGCCACTATGGTGGTGAATATCATTCTTTTCAGGCTTGTGATTACACATAATTGAACATTTTAGATTATCTGCAAAAATGCACATATCATTTGCTTCATAATTTGTTTTTGTGATGAACTGTTAAATTCTTAACTGGTTTTTTGGGCCATGAACTATAATGCAGTATGACAAAAATCAGGGACGGAGCATTAGGGCAAAAATGAATTTAACATTAATCAATCTTCTTTCAAATTAACTAGGAATGGGTGGGTAATTATACACAAAAAGAAGCGTATTTCTTCTTGGTTTGATTATACATTTATCAAAATAATTTACGTTCTTCTCTAAAATTTCTCTGATCATCGATATCTTCTCTCTCTCTCTCTCTTTTTTAAATTTCCTGTTAGAATTAAATAAGAGTGATTTCGTACCTATGAAATAATGCGATTAATTTTATTTTCATTTTAAAATTGAAAGATGACACTGAGTGTAAAATTTGTTGCTACATCGCGTATCTTCACAGACTTTAGAAAGTAGGGGAATTATGGATATTAACAATGAAAAAAGAAACCTAATTCCGCAGATAAAAAAGTAACAAAACTATAAAATTAAAAAAAAAAACTATGTTTTACAAACGACAGTAAATTTTATGAAGTTTTTTTTTTTCCCCTTAGACTTTAAAAAAATCATTGTTCTAAATTATTTGCTAAACAGGGTTATTTTTTTAAAAAAGACAGTAATTTATTAACTAGTGAAACATTTTCAACTGGCTTCCGCCCTTTTATAATGTAAGTATTTAAAAATGTAAAAAATTATTTTTTCTGGCAGTTTCTATTCAAAGGTATATATAAAACCGAAAAGGTTTGTGAAGATTTCTTGTGTAAGCTATAGGATAACAATTCTTGAATTCCAATTTTTCAAAATAGAGGAAGAAACATATTTTATTTTGGAAGAAAATTTTATTTCTTCATAATACAACATAATTAAAAATCAAAATGTATATTAAAAAACATTTACTTTATACTATCCAAGGGATCAATGTAAATGTGACCAATAAATTGATAAAAGAACTTGCTATATTGAATACAAGTAGCCTGAGACACCTGGATGATTCATAGTGAATATGGGTTATATTTGATTTCAGATAAATCGTTTAGATATGACTTTATGTCCATGAGTCCACCAAATTATCCGATATTAAACTAAATTCAGGTTATTTAATGCGCAATGGTAGAGGATACTTGACTTTGACGTGAATAGATCACATTGTCTTACTTAAGTTTTTTATTATCGAATACATGAATCTTTCGCATGGAGACAGTCCTATAACTTCATACCGATATTAAAAACATAAATATTTGTTCATCTATATTTTTAAGTTTCGTTATATTATAATTTTTTTTCTTTTTCTTATTTTTTTTTTGTCTTGTAAACTGCACAAATATTAAACAGGGTCCTTCGTCTTGCAGTGGAAGAAATTTATATAAAGTATTTGATGAAACAATGAAAAAAGTTTGAATTTCAAGACAAATATATTTTTGAAAATATGGAAATTAGGTAAACAAATGTTTTCAAATACCCAAATTCTTTCTGTGCAATGATATTTTTGTTAGTTACCAGGAAAAAACGTAAAAATTCAGCTTATTTTTTAATTAATTAAAATTTAAAAAAATTTCAAATCGCTCCAAGCTGCACATTTTTATCCTTCAAGATATATGTCCCAGTTTGGTAGATGGAAGTCAAACGGTCGAGCATTTAGAGCCCCAACTCATATACGGACAGATAGATACACACAATCACGTTTATCTTTATTAGTAGTATAGATAATATGTTGCACATTTAAATTTACTGCATATTTATATTACTTAGAGTTCACATTATATCCTTTGCAGTTAATTAAATTTTTATAAATTCAAAAATTTTAAAGAAGCAGAATAATTGAAATATATGTCAGAGTTACTGGTTTCAGTTCATTCAGACTTTATCTGGCGAGTGGCGACTCGAGAATTGCAGCTCAAAGCATCAATCGGTGAAGTTATATACGTCCCGTTAAACGGATTTACCCTTTTGACATATCTCAAGCTCTTCAATGGATAGAGATAGTAATGTCAAGATACGGCTATTAACAGCAAAGATGACATTACTGGCTATCGTAGTGTATCGTAGTAAAAACTTTTGGGATTTATGGATATTTAATTCCAACGAGTTCTTTTATCCTATTTCTGTAAACTCTTTTATTCGAAATGTTTTTACTGTTTCTATTTTGAATATTTGAATATGTTGAAATTAATAAAAACACGAGCTGTCGCAAGATTTTTTTGTAATTTTTCCATCATTTATTTATCTTAATGATTATGCAACGTTTTTGTCAATAAATTATTATTTTAGAATAAATGTTAATAGTTAACAAGAAAATTCTTGGCTTATCATCATCTTAATCTAGATTGAAAACTTCGTTTAGTGCTTAAATTGAATATTTTTGAGGATTAAGAAGTTGGATAAATTTCTAGATAGTAAGTCACAATCAAAACGCAAAGTGACCGTTATAAAAATGAATATATCTGTTAGAATGGTAGTAAAATTAAAAGAAACGTAAAATTGTTTTGAAATGAAAAAAAAATGTCTATTTTATAGCAAATAAAATAATAATTTTTTTAAAAAATCATTTTGTTTTTCATTTCATGTGGAAATTTTTTTTGTTTAGTTGAATGAATTTCAATTTTTAAAGGTGTCGGGGAATTTGTTCTTTGTTGCTATTATGTACAGATTAATTATAATCATTTTTTTTTATTTTCCTTTACATCATTTCTGATGGTTAGAACAAGAATTTTTTTTTTCCGGAGAAGATACTCAAGCATTTTTGTAAAACAAAGGAATCCTTTAACTTTATCACGTGATATATTTTGTCATTTAGTTTAGGGCTTAGTATCGAGATTATATAAAATAAAATATTTTGGTAGAATGCGATTTATGGCAACAAAATTTTTGTCTGTAAGGATGCAACAGCTGAGCTTTAATATTGATACCTGTTTTCTTCATCCTGTTTCATGATAGATTTACAGATACTTTTATGATCGTTACTGAACTGCTTTATTTTTAAGAAAACAGAAAATGTAAGCCTATTTTCTGATTTGACGTATATATTTTATTTGTGCCTGCAAAGTGCAGATTCATTGTTGTTTACATCTTTACATTATTGCGTAGTGTTTTTTTTTTTAACGTTCGTTAAAGATGTATAGTTTCGAAGGAGAGTTCAGAAGGCGGCCACAACAATCTTTAGGAGGAGCCAGCCGAAAAGTAGCTCGTGAGGAATTAATCCATAAAGCTCAAAGAGAGAGACTGCAGAGAGAAGAGAAAAGACGTATTATTCAAGCGGCGACTATTATCCAAGCATTTGTGAGAGGATCACTATCAAGGCAAGAGGAAAAACGAAAATTTCGTGAAGAATTCGACCATGTTATGAATACTAAACTGAATGATCAAACTTCTATTTTGTCTAATCCAGATGTGCTCTACGACCAAATCGGAAAACTGTTGCACTTCTATTCTGAACAGCAAGATAGTTCAAGACTTATAACTGTGAATCAAATATTTCTGAGAGATTCTCTTACTATAAGCCGATTATTTATTTTAAGATTCGATGGGTGGCTTTACAAGATTCAAAAACTTCTTCTGTTAAATGTTAAATATCTGAAAAATTGTGTGAAACCAAATTCTAATATATCTTTATCTTTGAGATTCATTGAAGTATTTACTGGTTTTGAGCTTTATGATAATCTTAAACAGAATCAAGTTGCGGACAATTGTAGTGATAATAATGTTAATTTAAAACAAAATTTCAAGCCTCTTGAAAAAATCTGGGATTATTTAATTAGAAAAGGTTATTATGCAGTACTACGTTTAGTGTTAGACAATAATGTACCAGATTCGCTGCTAGTTTCTCCAAGGCCTCCAACACCTTTGGCTGCTTCTCTGTTGGATCTTTTTCTGCGTTCTTTAACTTTAAAGAGTGATAAAAAGCCTTACTTTTTTCAAACCTTACTTCAAGATTGTTTTACAGAAGAGTTGTCTCAGCAAATAACGTGTTTTCTTTTACCTGCCCTCGCATGCAAAGTTGATATCATCACTATTGACACAATTTTGACTGCTATATATCCTGACAATCTAGCTTTTAATTTTCGTGCTACATCAAGCTTATTATACACATTTATTTATTTGATCACTAAACAAGCCAAATCTCTGTCAGATCAGCAGTGTGCAGAATATCTGATTTGCGTTCAGTTCCTATTGCAGTCTGTACCTGGTTGGAAAACACCCTCAAGCAATGAATCCGAGTCGGAAGATGGTGAAATGTTAGTTGAAAATGACACCAAAGTGCAAATCCAAGAGGAAATAATCAACATGGTGAATAATATTGATCATGTTAACATGATTCTTTGTATACTGGACAGTGAGAAAGCGTTCAATCAGTGCGCAGTAGCCATTTGTTCTTTGTGTAATTTACTTCTGGGCCATCAGAAGCTTGCTATCCATCATTATCGTTTGTTGTACAGTCTTGCCTTCAAGCCAGCATTCTTCCGATTACTGTGGAAATCGATAGTGTCTGCGAATGTTCCGTCTGCTTTTGGTACCACAACTTCATATTTGCAACTGATTACCCAGAGTGTGTTATTGAATCCTAGTGACCAAGATGTATTCCTACCCCAACTTATAGTATTTTGTGCTTTATTGAATCATCTCTTATCAACTCTGCACGATTTCGAGTTTTACGATCAAAGTGGTGATAAGAGCAGTGTCAAAATGATGCCATTTTCATTATCTGAACTTGCTGGCGTCAGTGCAACTTTAAAAGATGTTTGTATGGGACTCATTGAACTTGCATATCCAGATAAAAAGTCAACATTCAATAGAGATTATGTTAATGCAATGAGGAGTGTGGGTGCTAAGAATTTAGGTAAGCCAGTAGATTTCAATGTCGACAACTGGAATCTACTTTTCAAAGTTGTGGTGGCTTTGCTGAGGCAATTGTATTCAAGGGATTGCCGACGTAAATTTTGCCCCGAAGGCACATGGATAGCAAAACAGTTTCCTGTTTTCTTTGATAGAGCAGCTGAGATGTATTTCACTAATCGCAGAAGTTATGGTTATGAACCTTTTGTTGGGCCTCAGAACATGACTAGAGAACAGCTGGAAGATGAGGGCCCTCCACTTTCTGCTGTTGAAGCTCGCCAATTAGCAATTCTTCGCGAGTTTCCTTTTGCAATTCGTTTTCACGATCGTTTCAAGATATTTCTCAACCTTATTGTGAAAGACAAGCAGGAAAATCAAGGTGAGCTCTCTAATTTCCAAATGGGCCCCATCATCAGGGTGACTATACGGAGAAATTTTATTTATGAAGATGCATCAACTTTTCTATCCCTGCAAAGTGAGCCTAATATTAAAATGAGAATTTTAGTTCAGCTAGTGAATGCTGTTGGATTAGATGAGGTTGGTATTGATGGCGGAGGTCTGTTTCGAGAGTTTTTGCAAGAGTTGTTAAAAACCTGTTTTGATCCAAATCGTGGATTTTTCAAAACAACCCATGATGGTCTGCTATATCCAAATCCAAATGTACAACGAGTGACACCCGATTTTGGTCGACATTATTTCTTTATTGGTAGAATGTTAGGAAAAGCTATTTATGAAAACATGCTTGTTGAACTTCCACTTGCTGCATTTTTTCTTACGAAAATCCTTTCTAGACATTCAACATCAGATGTTGACATTCATCATCTAGCTTCACTTGATCCTGTTATGTATCGAAACCTCTTATTTCTGAAAACATACGATGGTGATGTTACAGATTTAGGCTTAGATTTCACAGTGATGAACAGTGAATTTGGTGAAAATGAAGTTGTCGAACTTATACCAGGTGGTGCTAACATACCTGTGACAGAAAATAATCGAATAAACTATATTCACTTGATGGCAGACTTTAAGCTAAATAAACAAATCAAAGCTCAGTGTCAAGCATTTAAAGAAGGGCTTGCCAATGTAATAGATATGGAATGGCTGTATATGTTTGATGCTAATGAACTTCAAATTTTAATATCTGGGTCTCAAACACCTATTGACATTGAAGACTTAAAAACTCATACTGTGTATGCTGGTGGGTATTATAGGAACCATCCTGTTATTTGTGCCTTCTGGAGGGTTGTTGAGGGTTTTGATGAAAGACAGAAGCGACAGTTGTTGAAATTTGTCACTAGTTGTTCACATGCTCCACTTTTTGGCTTCAAGGAACTGTCCCCCACATTTTGTATCCAAAATGCTGGGCGAGAGGTTCGGCTGCCAACAGCTTCAACTTGCATGAATCTTCTAAAACTTCCTGAATTTGAAAGTGAAGAAGTCTTAAAAATGAAACTGTCCTATGCAATTGAATCGGGAGCTGGATTTGAATTGAGCTGATTTCTATTCCTTCAGCAATATGTGGTGATATTATTTTATACTTTTGTAAAAAAAAAAGTGATTATTATGCATAAATGTGTGTTTATTTATTGGATGGAAAAAATTTTCTTGTTTGAGTAATGAAGATTTTGACTTTTCACTAAATGATTGTTGACTGATTTTTTTAGGTTTACCCAATATATGTTTATGTCTTTGTAAATGGATTTTAATACTTCTTTTACATGACTGAATGTTCAGAACATCAAGTGATAAAAAAAGTCATAATATTTATATTATTATTTTTAAATAACAAAGAAATTAAAAATATTCTTAATTATCTAGTTCAAGGGTAAAATTGGTTCCCTCTTCTACAAATCCTTTTCCAGCCCCCTCCCCCCAAATCTTTTGTGAATGATTAAGCATTAATTAATTATACATAAAATAAAATTCTTTCAAAAATAGCCATTCTGTTAAATATTCTGTGGCAGTTTTAATTTCAAAAAGTCTTAATTAGTCCATAACTTCTATAATGTTCATTTTTAACAAAAATGAGCTTAGTTAGTTTATTTTTGAAAGAGAATTTTTCTTAAAGGAAAAATATAACTTTGGAAGTGAATTTTTCTTAAAATTTGTTTCATTGTGCATCTTAAATCAGTTGCAAACATTTAAATTGGCTTTACAAAAATCAAGCATATTATCAGTTTGCTTTTATTTATGCGAGCTAATTCTTTCATTTTGAATTCGGGATTTTGTCAGATGTAGTTATAATTTTTATTAGATTTAGTGAATCTGATTATTCATTTAAGTAAACTCAGTAAGAAATATACTATAGATGAATGTAGATCATTATGGAATATTTTCAAAATACAGATCATTGTCCAAATATATATATAAAAAATAATTAACTCTTGATGATTGAAAGTTTATGCCTTTACTCTATTTCTACAGTAAACATGTGGGAAAATTAGGGCAGATAAATGTTATGGTAAAATTTTGAAATGTAAAAAGCACAAAATGGACATCTTCAAAAATAAATTGGTCTAACTCATAATTTTTGTCTTTGTTCAATTTATCTCTTGAAAAATTGAAGCATTTTAATGAAATTTTTATTTATAACACTTTTATAATGCACTTAATAGTTTTGTAGTAATGAGTACTTAAATAATGCGAAATATATTATTTTATCTATTCATTATATTAGTGCATTTTTGATATTTGAAGTCTAATTTTTGCTTTTCTGGTTTAAAAAAAAATTGTTAATATATATATATATATATATATTGATTTTAAAGTAAAATTAATACCAATTTTTTTTTAAATTTTGTTACAACAAAAAGTATTTTCTTTATTTATATGTAATAAATACTTTTTATTTTATATCTTTCTATTTATTGATGTCAGTGTAAAATAGATTGGTGTAATTTAAGTTTTTTTTTTTTCAAATTCTGCATTTTGTTTTATTTGCAGATAAATTAGGTACAAATTTGTATAGATTGTCACTAATTCCTCTAATATCGACATAATTTTACTTCTAATCTGCATGTTTGACATTATTAATATTAATACTTTATGCATCTGACATTAACTTATCACAGATTTTAAAGTATTTGTCAGCAAATTCTATGACATTATTGTCATTTTTGAAACATATAGCTCATTTTTCATTGAAATATTATTACATTTAATTGAATTTCAAGTTCTGAGCAGAATATTAAGCTGAATATCTCCAATCCTATAACAAATATTTTTTGCTTGACTGGTAACTTAGTATAAGCAAGTTTTTTATGCCTTTACTTCGATGCATTTTATAAATTCATATTTCATAAATTTGGTTCATTTTCCTAAAGTTTTAATGCTTCCATGAAATACTTTACAATTGAATGAAGTAGATCTAAGAGAGCTACAAAGCATTTTACAAAATTGCTACTTAATTTGACTGTGTCAAAATTAGTGGTCTATATCTTATCAAGATTATGACAGTTTATCAATTTTTTAGATGGCTGCCAACTTTTAGGTTTTATCTATATTAAATTTAATGCTAATTTTGACAAATAATTGCTTAAAAAGTTTAGTTTGACAATATATATTGTGTCAAGAGTATTTGTATTAAAAACATGATATTAATCATAGCTTTGACTTTTAAATTTAAAGTCATGCTAAATCTCATGTCTATCCATAATATATTGATAGATTTTTTTTGTTCATTATTTTATTAAAAATTGAAGATGAAGTTTTTGATATTTTTTTTCTTTTGCAAGGCACAGATAAAGACTTAACAAATCTTAATTATAAATATTATTAGTAAAGGAAATGCATCAATGCTTAAGTTTGATAATGTTCGAGATCCACCAATAGAAAAGTCTCATATGTCATTTGTATTAAACAGCCAACAGAACAGACATAAATAATTTGCAGTAAGGTAAAAATTAAAATATTATATACTTTTATATTACTAATGAACATGTACGATGCATTAAAAAAATTTTGTTAATTGATATCTTAATTATAGTGCTGTATTTTCACATGATCTGCATTTATTCTTTTCATGTCCATTTTTGATGTTTTACTGCTATTGAACAAAAAATGATAAAAGAAAGGATAGATTTAAATGCAGAGTAATGTTCCATTCTCATGTTTCCAAGTAGTTTCACTAACCATTTAATAGCAACCTGGTGGTTGAATCTAATACTGAATTTGATGAAATAATGCTTTGAAATATTCATGTTCAACAGGGGGACCTTTTTTTTTTAAGTTGTTAATAATATCAAAGACTAAAAATGAATATATTATTTTATTTATATGCCATATATATTATTTTATGCATTTGTTTTAGGGAAGTAATTAATTGTTTATTGTTACTGAATTCTGTTCTATTTATTATTTCATACCATATGATCTATATATTAATGTTAAGTAAAATATTTTCAGTAGGTTTTTTTTTCTCTTTTAATATGCAATATATATCAATGAAAAATTAACATTTCCCAGCAGTGATTTCCTTAATTTTTCTGAAGTGATTCCCATTAGCTAATGCACCCTTTTTGGTTTTAAAAAGGTTGATATATAAATTTAATGTTTTTCTTAATGCAATTGGAATGAGATAAATTCTGAAAGAATTAATTCTACTCTAAATGCACTTTAATTTTACATTACAGAAATTATTTTTCATAGTTTCAAGAAAGTATGATAAATTTGTAAGGTTTGAATATGTGTTTCTTTGTCTCTACCTGTCTTCAAAGTAAATGAATTGAAATGATTTTCTAGGATACTTGAATTATTTTCATATCTTGTCAAATTTGGGAAATATTTGGTAAATTCTTGCATTACATGCAAAATCTAAGCAAATTTATTTTTATAAAAAGCAGAATTTTATGAATTAGTTTAATTTTATTGAGATTTTAATTTCTCTGAAGTTTTTGTAATAGATCTAAAAGTATATGACATCCAAATTTCTGAAATTTTGTCTGTTATAAATATATGGTTCTGTTATTCTTTCATTTTAAATCCAAATTTCACTTTAGTGCAATGTCTGGTAGTTAATTATTTCAGAAATATTTTAAAGTAAGAATAATAAAATTTGGCAAAGATCAAAATAATTTAAATTTAATTTTTTTAATAGAGTGAAATGACTTACATCCAACAGGTAAAATCAAGAAAAAATGAATCTATAGCACTAAAAAAATTAATTGAAATATGGTATTCTTTAACGATCTTTAGGAATATTGATAGGAATTAGAAGATAATATAAATTACAGGATAAGTAAATATTTTCTCAAAATCTGAAAAACAAACAATGGGAAATTAAAAAAAAACAACTTTAAAGGAATTACCCTTTGAAAACATAGATTCAAAAAATATGTGAAGGAATTTTAATTTAAAACCATTTTTTATAATTATAAGGATACAATATTGCAAAATGAGGCAAAAGTAATGCGACTTATAGAAGATACTGTGTTCCTGAAAAATATTTTATCTCAAGTATACAGCATTTTATATATAAACATCTTATAAATAGATGTGCAATTGGTCCTGCTAAATTATAAAATTCATTTAATATACATATAAACTGAGTTTATGTTAAAATAAATTATTTGTTAATAATTTTTGTTCAATATGTTGTCAAGATATTTCTACATTCATTTTCTAACTTTTTCCATTCAGTTGAATGACAGAGTTGTTGAATTCTTTGTAATGAGAGAATTAAATATATGTTTAATTTCCTTAATATACTCTAAGTTAATGACTTTGCAAATTATATGTTTATAACTATGTAAATTATATGCTTTTATTTGTTAAAGTTTCCTTTTCTTGCTTATTTCATATTATGTTTTAAATAAGTTTTAACATTTGCTTATGCATAAAATTTCGTAGCCAATTGTTGTTTAATTAATATTATATATGATATCTTTGCTGAGTACTCATATCAAACAAAAGAGAATGAAAATGTATACCTGCATATATCAAAATTTACTATGTAAATCTCTCAAATCCTTGCTTGAACTGCAAAACATACAGCCAGTTGGATATGATTCATTTTATTATCGATATTTTTGTATTTTGAAAGATACAAATATGAAATATAGAAATTTTAAAAGCTATATTTATATTATTTGTGACACTTGCAAGAGAATTAAATTTTCCTTGTGAAATTGATTAAACAGGTTGTTCTGTGACTATTTTATACTTTTTTATTCCATAGTACTGATTTAAAAACAAATTTTCAAACTATGTAGAATGTGTAAGTATTTTGTATTATAATAAATAAAATGACTTTCTGTAATTAAACCCAAGAAAAGTTTATCTGATTTGTCAATTTGTTTCACAAAGATGAGACATGATAATGTATCACCAATTTAATAAAAAGCAAAAATAGAAAACTCTGCTCCATGTATTATTTTTTATTTTCTTTAACTTTTTAATCTTGCATTATCTGTTATATCCTAGTTATTAAATAAATTTAATAAAGCGAGTTTTCAAAAATTTTCATAAATGTACAAGAATGTAGAATATTTTTTATTATTTTTTTCCCGTGCTTTTTAATTTATTATAATGAACATTATTGATTCTTAAAATCAATTTTTTCTGTGCAAGATAAAATTTCTTGGTTTCCAAGGTTTGCTTCCATAACCTTGGAAACCAAGCATTTTGGTTCCATTTGGAAGCAAAATGCCTCCAATTCTAAAACTATAAAATAACACATAGTTATGAAAAATTTGACTTTCTTACATGTCAGCCCAAAATAAATTTCATTTTCACAAACTTGAAAGAAATCAAGTTTCAAATTTTTTTAAAAAAAAATAGTAATTGGGGGTCAGAACTACTACTGTTAAAGTAAATTCGGTTTTAGTTATTTAATGTACAACTCATGCAATTTTTTATTTTATTTATTTATTTGTGTTGGTAATATGACTGTTTCTTAATTTTTATAAATATATGGCAGAGGAAATATTTATAAAGATATTGAGTAATTTATTTATGTTTGTTTATTTTTGCCAGTAGAAATAAAAGTTTTTTTTAGAATCTCCGTTGACTTATGGCTTTACTAATGGCATATTCAGTAGTGCGTTAAGCTTCTATGGCGTCCGATCATGTCTTCAACTCCGGCTGCAGTCAAAATCCACAAATGTTTGTCTTTATATTGTTGTCTTTCGTTTTCCTTTCTTTCTCTTTTTTAAAAATTATTTATTCAGATAATAATAATTATTAAACTCTAATTATTGTTGTTAACTGTAACTGTACTGGATATTGTATTAACTGTAATTTGGATATGCATGATTAAGTTCTATTTGATATAAAGAAACAAGTTTTAGCTTAAGTTACAAGTTTCTATAGCTAATCTTATCTTCGTGATAGTATTTATATTTTTCCAATGCATGATTGTTTTTAAATATGTTTTAAGCACATTAAAATAAAGATTAACAATACTTATAACTTCTTTATACATTTGAAAGAGAATTTTATGTTAATAATAAATATTACAATTTTATTAAAAAATAAATATAAAAATAATTACATTGAATTATCAAGACTAATGACTGCTTCATTTCATGAAAATCACAAGTTTCATCACATCATTTAGTAACATACAGATGACTGATAAATAATTAAAGATATAGTGTATGACACAATAGGAACCTAGGAGAGCCCACACCCTTGGCACGAATTATTTTGGTTGGCGATAATTGTGCAATCTAAGTAACCCTACTTTGATACACTAGATATGGTAAACCTAAATATTTCTGGAATTTTCGTATTTTGCCTTTTTTCAGCGGGCATTTCTAATTTCATCATTTTGAAGTTGGGCACCGGACTGGGAGTATGGCTGCATGTGTAAGTGAGTATACCTTAGATAAAAGATGTCTCTATCAACAACAAGATTGAGTCGAGTGCACTTTGGAGAGTCCCATCTGCTGACCCTTTGGTACTTTGGTAAGAGTCCCGGTTGGTGTCACTGTCTGAATATCTCAAGAAAACAGCAAATGGCTCTTTCTCATTTTTTAAGTTGACACACCAAATCCCTCATCTTTCAACACGGACAGAGGATCTTTGCTGAATGTCCTTGGTGCAAGGCAGATACAGCCTCCCCAAATCATATTCTTAAACTTTCTTTATTTTTTTTTTTTTTTTTTTTTTTTTTTTTTGAGATTTTAAGGGACCCGCTATTGTTTTTGGCCTTTTTAGAGATCTTTCGTTTCATGGAGAAACAACATCATCAGAATAACAACAACATACCTTAGAATTTTTTACTTTGTTGAATGCGAAAGGTAAGAAAGAATTGATTGAATGGTGTATGAAGGAAGGATTAATTGCTTCGAATTATGAATGTCCTAAATGTAATGAGCAAATGGGATTATGCGAACGAAAAAGTGTCGTTTTGGATGGATTTGAATGGAGACGTCGAAAAAAAGGTGTGAATGCGCATGATGTTTGCAGGAGTATAAGAAAGAATTCGTGGTTTCCCAATAGTAAATTAAGTATGATATTTTGCATATAACTAAAATGTGGTTTAAAAGATGTATGAATGATTATGTTGTGAATGAATTGAAATTGAATAAGAATACAGTTGTTGATTGGTTTATGTTTTGTCGAGAGGTTTGTATGAATGCGATTGGGAATGATAGTGTGAAAATTGGAGGAGTAAATGTTATTGTTGAAATTGACGAGAGTAAGTTTGGGAAGATAAAGTATGGAAGAGGCAAGTCTGTGAATGGACAATGGGTGTTTGGAGGTATAGAAAGAGGAACGAATAGATGTTTTTTCGAGTGGTTGAAGGACGGACGAAAGAGGAATTGTGTGTGATAAAGGAATTAATCTTGCCTGGAAGTCCGATTGTTGGGCATCGTATAAATGCTTGTCAGATGAGGGTTTTAAACATTTGGAGGTGAATCATAGCATATGTATTAAGGATCCTGATACCGGTGCTCATACAAATTCTATTGAGGGTCTGCAATTAAATGTTTTCTGAGAAACCATACCAGCCACGCCGAAGGTATGTTCGACCATTGCCTCGCAGAATACATATGGCGGCGTTCCCACGGTCATTCACTTAGCGATTAGACCTTCAAGGCTTTTTTAAAATCAACTATTACGCAGTACTCTCCACTCGGAAAAGATCAGCAGTAAGAAAGTAAGAGCTGTTATATATTTGATTAATTTCTGTATTGTTTACATTACGCATTCACCTTGTCCCGCTATATTCACTTGCCGCCATTGTCGTTTTCGCTTGTAGCCATCTTCTTCTGGCTTGGCGCTTTTTTTCGGCTTGTCGCCAAGGGTCTGGGCTCTCCTAGGATTTTACCCTTATGCAGTATAAATACAGAAGGAATATGCAATATAATTAAATATATAGACAGAAAAAGGATTTGAGAGAATTACTGTATTGTAAAAATTTACATGCAATCAATTTTTTGAAGACACCCGATTGCCACGCCACAACTATGAAGCAACAAGAGATTCACGCTGAATCTGATTTTGTTGATGATGATGCAGATGATTCGACTTCTTCCGAACTGTCATTTTCAGCTTCACTGACAGACACCTCTTTTTCAGACATTTCCTCTATGCTTCTTGTAGTATCAATTATTTTTTCTTTTAAATCCTGCGGATAAAAAAATTGTTTTATTATCTAAATAGTATTAACAACTGTTAAAATAGAAATATCTATTCCAAGGTAAAATTTATGATTAATGCCTGATTTCTCTCCAAAGCAAGCTACAGTTCTGCCAACCATCTAAAACAAATCGCCAAAAGTTCGAAACCTTAGATGACCACAGGCAATGGTAAAACAAATACCTTTTAATGCTGCATTAATAATTAGGAACAGCTTTGATATACAGTCATTTTCGCCACAATAAAAAAAGTTTATTGCCAAATTTTAGCGAAATGGCCGAATGTGGACAGCAATAGCATAACGATAGCTAAAGTGCCACCGAAGAATTGCCATCCTCTGAAGGCGCCAAATGATTGTATATTAAAACTTAGCCAATAATTGTCAGGATTGCCCCGAGAAATTTCCGTAAAATATTTCGCTTGAAATCTAGATAAGCTTGCTCTTCACCTCACCGAGGATGCCAATAATGTCAAGTCGCTACTCAATATGACTAACCACAGAAACAATATTGTAAAAAGAATTATTGTCAGCTATCTTGATTTTTGACATTCTTGACGAAATGAAAGGGCACTCTAAACTTTAAAACTAAAAAATACATAACACAGAAATGACACTGCTAATTTTCATTATCCAACAGCCTGAACAGCTTTGAATATCCATAAAGTAGTGAAGCTTGATTACTATGAACATACACTAAGTTAATTTTTTTTAAAATCTTGCCTAGAAAGTAAAGTTGCCCTAGTTTTCTCTACATGAATTGGGATTGAGATCACTATGCAAATCCGTTCTGTGGCATCAATTAAACGACTTTACTTTTGAACTATCATCAAGAAAGGGATGCAGATTTCTTATTGACTGTTTTTAGCTATCTCTTCAATTGACATCTTTCGCAAAATGTTCATTTAGCACCTGCTACAATTCAGATTCTTTTATTTACTTTACAATAGTTCTACTTGCCGATCAATCTTGTATTTGCAATTCTTTATGAGCCTGCAAATAATTGACAGAAATCAAATAATGAAAAATCATCGAAAAAAATTCGTCACATCTAAAAAATTTCTTATTTTGGGAATTGTGTTATAAAAACTATTTTTCTTCGACTGATTCCATTTTCGTCGATAATGAACTCTCAATAGCTCTTCGTAAATTCACATTTCGATAGTTTCAGGGTTAGCTCAGGTAATCTCATCAATTCAGTTTCTTGCAGTTAAATAGCACAAGTCTGCTTTATTTAGTTGTTTCCAAATTAAAGACACTAATCACTATAATTCTGCATGGGCATCATTCAGTCGAATTGATCCCTTTTCATCTAACATTATAAACACTGCCTTCTTCTTAGTAATCCGCGCTGTGAGTAACTTGCTATTGTTTGGACACTCTACATGAACATCGATCTTGGGTAAAGAAAATTAATTTTTTCTGGATTCAATGGTTTGTAACTGACTGCTAAATGATACTCTCTAGCTTTTTTTTTTACTACCATCATGGGCAGATAGAAACTAACAAGCAAGAAAGTGAGGGGAGGGAAGGCATGTTTAAAAAATATATTTTTAGTCTTGGATACATAAATTTTGATTTGACAGAGCAGTTCAAGCTTCATTGACCCGATTTTGTTACATTTTTATAAACCTTACGAAAATAATAATTTTAAATGCTATGTTTGCTTGAAATTTATTATAATTTAACATAATAATTAATTATTTTTATTTGCAATTATGAAAATCAATGTTGATTTTATAATGATTTTATTATTTTAGTTGTTCATTCAATAACTAAATATCCATTCGCATGTTTATTGTTTGGTATTTTGACTCAGAATTCTTCAAATGGACAAAATATCTTATATATCGGAATATAAGCCAATCCATATATAAGCAGAAAATACGTTTTTTCTTTAAAAATTTACCAAAAATTCAAAATTTGAACAGAAACCGATATGAATTTTTAAAAAATCCAAAACTTCCCACTCAACATTATGGGAAAATATTGCCAAGCAGTTTCAATCAAGTCGCTATAAAATAAATCATCAGACACCAACGACGATTGTTTTAATCTTAGCAACTCCATAAAAAGTCAGCACATATTTCCCCCATTCATTTGCTGTTGTATGTATTATCTGTGTTAGTCTCATTTTTTGCTTGGGGAATGAGCAGGAAGTGACTCTTACACAGCAAATTTGAACTTATAGTGATCGTGTTTACGGAAAACATGGCTACTTGACATTTCCTTGTAAACCTTTGATTCGACTCAACAAATCAGCAATAATAAACAATTACAAAAGTGAAACAACTAATTTTTACAAAAAGAATAGCTCTTTTCAATTAAAACCAATTTCTCTTAAACTTATGCAAATATAAATTACAAATAAAAAGTGATACTTCAAACGATAATTAGCAATTTATCACTTGTGCCCATCTGGCGAAAATGAATTTATGCTTTTGTGAGATTAACGGATCCATTATATAAGCTGAATCATATAGATAAGCTTTAGAAAAAGTTCCAAAGATCATTCAATATTAAACAAAACAAAACAAATTTACAAAGCAATCATTATATAAAATATCACATTAAAGTTTATGTAAAATTATATTTTAGTTTACTTAACATTATATAAAAATTATTCATTATTAATTTATTTTCAACTGTACATTTGTAAATATTAAAATATAAAGTTATGGAAAGAAAAATTATGAAATTTTGTGTACTTGTCTGTTCTTAATGACAATACACTAATCTTAATAATTCAGAATTTACTTGTTAGTAAATCAGTGCATTTAAATAAATTTAAATGTAATATGGGCAGTGAATTTTAGCAAAGAAAAAAAAACTGTTTAAGATTCTATAATATTTATAATAATAAATTATAAATTAACGACTAGTAAGCAGACAATAATTAAAATTTAAAAAATTCTACTTTTCTATAAATATGCTTTTAAAAATCGTTTTTATTAAATTTATTGTAGACATTTGTAAACATGTACACTAAAGTACATGAAAAATCTCTAATTTTAGGAGATATTTTAATAAACAAAAATCTTTATTAAAATAAAGGAGGATGCATGTTTGTGAGTGTTATCATGCTTTACAGGCCAGACTGTCTGACCTAGAGCTACCAAATTTGGTCCAAATATATTTTAAAAATGGAGAATGTGCACCTTGGAGCAATTTTTTATATTTCTTGTTAATTAAATAAATATTAAACAAACTTTTGATATTTGACAATTTTCAAAAATATTCTATAATACAATACAAGCCATATTCATTATTTCATGAAATATTTAATTGCATTATTTTCAATCATTGTTCAAAGAGAAAAAATGATTGTGTTTATTATGTGCACAGTTTGTATGAGAAAACAGAAAGTGATGTACCAGTACAGAAAAATTGTACATTTAGAAAATATATTGTTCCAGGCAATTATATTTTTAACCCTTTGTACTCGGAAAAGTAATTCGATGCATAACTATTCTCACTACCAAAAAATAAAAATCTATATTTGTTTTAAAAATCTATATTAAATTTCCTCGAAAAAGTAATCTAGGTCTTCTTACAACTCTGTAGGCATTTTTAACAATAGAAATTAAAATAAATAAATAAATAAAATGTCAAAATCATACATCATCTTAAATGGTGAGTGAGAATCATCATTCAAGTGCAAAGGGTATTAGTGTGATGACGTCAGAGGATTTGACTTCATTAGAAAGATTTATGCTTAAGGTTGACAGAATAGATGCAATGCTAAGAAAATAATATGGCCTTAATGTCAAATCACAATTTTATACTTAAAAATACATTGTTGAGGGAATTCCTAATATCAAATTATGCCTATGAGATTTAATTGAAATACAAACAATATAACAACAAATTAACTGGTCACTAAAAGAAAGTTAAGAATTAAATATCACTGAATTAGATGAAGCTTCATGTAACACATTATAATTATATGTGATAGTTTAAACAAGTAAATATGAGAATAGACAAAATTATACACCTTTTAAACTGAATACATTTGGGAGAAAAAAACAGATAATGAATATTGCAATTATTTTTTATAAAGAAATTTCAGAAGAAATACCTTTGATTGTCTTTCGATAAGAAGAAATTGTTTAGAAACCCTTTTCATCATGTCCTCCAGTTCTTTTTCATACTCTTGTTCACGGCTCTTTTGCGATTCTCTAAAATTTAATCAAAATACATTTAACAAACAATAATAGCTTATTATGTGTTTTAAAAATCCTTTGTGTGTGGTGAATCATAATTGCAAAGAAATATGATGCAATATAGATTCTGGCTGTTCTTTTTCATATAGGAGCAATTTGCATCAAAATTTTTTTGAAAACAAACATTAACTTAAATAGTACAACATAAAACTACGAGTGTAAATATTCTTTATGGATTATCAATGGTTAACTTGTCATAGATGTCAAGAATAATTTTTATTTCCACAACACGATTCCATTATTTTTTTTAAATTCTCAGTTGCTGTCTAAAAAATAAAATAACATACTTTTCACTCAAAAACAATTATAACTGCTATATAGAGAACTTTCTACAGAACTTGTGCAGAAATGATACATTTTTCTTTTAAATAAAATACTTCACCTGTAAGTTTTGACCTTTTCTTCAATTGCTTTTCCAATATCGTACACTTGTTCCACAAATTTCAGCCTTGGCCATATGTTTTTCAGAATTTCTTTTCTCTTCTGAGCAATTCTTTCTCTGATACTTTCATCCATTTCTTCTCTTCTTTTTCTCATTTCTATGTCTGCTCTGAAACAAAGAATGCATTAAATTATTTCAAATTCAGTAAATGCATAAAAGTATATTACATATCTGAGAGCCATTCAACTAATAAAATGCATGAGTTGAAATGATGAAAAAAAGTTGCAAATCTCCTTAATGGCAAATTCAAAGAAAGATACCAAAATAAAATTATATCACTGTAAATAAAAAGATGAAAACTTTAACACTAAAATGATCAAGATTAAATAACTCGTGATAAAATATTTCCCTAAAATATATTATTTCATAACTGCATTTGAATATAAATAAAATTGATTCAATACATACTCATAGAAAATAACATTATCATTATTTTATATTATTATAATTTAAGAGAAATTAAAATGTGTTTTAAACATCACATGGGAAAGAATTCTACAATGGTAAAAGTATAATGGATCCTCTTGTTTATGCAACAATCTGTGATTAGTTGGTTATTATTAGTAAGCAATGTCACAATAACAGAACATCTGACAATTAGATGAAGCTATTATTTATTCATTAAATTTCTGCCCCTCAAAATAAATACTTAATTGCAACAATTACTTAACCTTGGTTTCAAATATATTATTATGTCAAGTGTATGTTGTTATGTTAAATTCGTGAATATTATGAAATTTTTTAAAACTTTCACAAAGTTTATATATTTTAATAAATTTAATCAAAGAATGCATGTTTTTACGTATTATATCAAATTAATTTATAACTCATTAATATTACATTTGGCAGTACATGTGAATATAATGCATATATTGTTTTTTTTAGCCTAGAACTATTAAGTACCTTTGTACCCTTAGTAATTTTCAGTGACAATTCAAGTTGATACTCTTAGAAAGTTACTGAATCAAAGCTGAATGACATATTAGCTTTTATACATTTCAGAGTAATAGGAAAAGCTGCATTAAATGAACTAGCTTTTATCTGAAATAAAGAGCTTCAATATGCAGACTATTTATGTGTTATTTAATTATTTCTATTAAGTAACTTTCATCTTCTCACTACGAAACTGGCTTAACTACTAGGTTTTGACAGCCTTCAGAAGTCTTGTGGTTGTCTCATAAATTAGTTTTTACAATTAATAAAACTGATTTTTTATTTAATTAAATATCTCTAGTCATAGCACTACTTTATAAATTGAAATTTAAAAAATATAAATATAATCATGAATTATCGCTTCTTAAAAAGAGCCAAATATGACAAACGGGGAGAAAAAAATCTAGAACTGTTGCTTAGATGGATGAAATTTAATTTTGTTATTATCTATCACATAACTTTAAATCAACTACTTTCACTTTACAGTCATATTGATTAGAATAATAATATCTATGATAAAATAATAAAATTAATTTTACTTCACAAACCTTGAAAAATCATTCTAGATTTTTCTTTGTCATTTGTTTTGTGATTTATCCCACTTTATTTATCATACAAAGAAGTTCATGTCATGGTGGCTGAAGGACTCGTGATAAAAGAGAAATGTTATGGTTCTTTTGTTAATGTGATCTTAGATTACCAATTAATCACCAAAGGTAAAAATCTGACAGCATTTAGGATAGATTATCTTCTAGGGGAACTTTCAAAAGAAACTGGCTCACATATGTATTTTGCATGAAGGAAAACAACAAATTGCTGGCCTGAGCATGAGGAGCAAAATTTTGCTAAGATTTATATAATTTTGAATAATATTGGTTTAAAGACAGAATAATCTCAATCTCAGCCACATGGCATATGAGCCTTTTTGGCCACTACTGAGGGCTATATTTTTTAATAGTCAGGATATAAAGTTTCGATAAAAGCTTACATATCAATAGGTGGAAAGAATCTAGGAGATGTTTTGAATTTATATGGCAATGTATTCTTTTTTTCCACTTACAAGAGATCAAATCAATTTTTTTTTTGAAATGTTACATTTCAATAGACTGAATTTGGAAAGCAAGATGCAAATCTACATCTTGTATTCATCATAAAAAAAATGAGGCATAGCAGAAATATATACACGGTATAGTTTTAAAATGAGATATCACTTAATTATCAATTTTTGTATAGCTGGACAGCAATAATTGAAAGCTCCAAATATTGGTCAAATTAAGATCTTTCAATAAATACAGAGGTCCTCAAAAAGTTGGAAGAAACCAAACTAAAAAAAAATCTTGGCTGCAAAAATGGAAAAAAAAAAAAAAAAAGAAAAAAAAACTTACACACACGCACACACATATGCAGTTGATAGCATATTCATACCTGATGCATTTTTGCAAATAAAAAGGGCAGATGAAGCAATCTTTAAATGCATTTATTAATACGCATTTTAAAAAATCAAATGTAATTAATTTGATTTGATAAAAAAGATTTAGATTTCATTAAAATATTTTGATTTTATAAAAATGTTTAACAATTTATTAAATTTCTGCAATTTTTTTTAAAAATTTCATGTTATTTTTTTTAAAAAAATTTATAATTAGATTTGAATTAACTACTTTAGAGTTAATCGATAAGAATGGAATTTTCTATTTTGGCTGCTTAAATACCTATTACTAGAATTAGAGAATACCAAGGAAATGAAACTATAAAAATATTAATACTAGGTTTATCATGAGTTGACATATACCTATTTCCACCAAAATGGTTAAAATGACCCCTTTTTGGTATTTAATTAGAAAAAACATAAATTGACCTATCTATTTAAAGTTAAAGTAGAAAAAACTTTTATATTTTCTATATATTTGTTGAGGTATAGTGTGACGAAAAGGCAGTTCCTCTATGTTTATTTACTAAAAAAGGTGTTTATTTTCTAATCAAGGTTTTCAAGATCATCTATTCTTCTACCAAGACATTGACTCACAAGTCTTCTTATTAACAACCTATAATAACTTCTATCTGACTGACTTTTGGCTTTATCTTCCTGTTTCTTATATATACACATTTTATTAATACATACTTATTTCTATATTTATACTTATATCTATGTGTATCCTTATCAAGTCATTGCATATTTAAATATAAATTTACGTATTCTCAAAAATATTTATTTGAATGGTCAAAACGCCCCTTTCGGTAAAAGTAGGTATACTATATATATTCCTTCAAAACTAAAAAAAAAGAAAGAGATAATATTTGTGATTATATGTTTTATAAAAATAAATTAAAATATTCTCATAAAATATAGCAATAATTTTTTTTAAAGAAAATTAATGAAATTTTTCTCAAATGGGTCAAAATGACCTCTTGGTAAACCTAGTGTTAAATGCATATGAATAACCAAGCTTGAATTTTTGGACTATTTTAATAACAGTAATATTTATCACTAATATTTTTCAGTTATTATTATTTGCAGCCTTGAAAATGATATTGTACAACTATTTAAAAGTATTTTCATAAAATAAATTATATTTCATATTAAAATAATCCAGGATAATCTCAAATTCTATTTTATGATAATAACCAATTATATTTATGTTATAGAAAATAAAAACATATAATTTTAAAACTATATCTAAGCATTGAAGCTTCGAAATGAGCTTCTGCTATTTTTGTATGTTCCTAAACAGAAAACTCGCATTAATTAATAAATTTTTGTAAAACATTTTCAGGTGAAACACTTCTCAAATTATAATGATTCAATCAAATTTAAAAATTATCTTTAAAATTTCCAATTAAAGCTCATAGTTATATCAAAATAATTGATAATGAAATATCATATATTCAGATATAATGCTCAAATATAATAAAATAACACATATATAAAAAAAAGGTAAAATGATTTTTTTCCCTTTAATTTTTGTGTTTCTCTTTCAGAACTTTTCATATTTTAACAATATTTTGAATACTTTGACAGCAACAGTGCTGAAAAAGGTAATTAATATTTCATACCAAAATTAATACTTAGCAACAGCTGCTATTCAGCTAATAAAAAGAGTGGGCTTAAATGAGTGTGTGAAATAACTTTTCTTCCTGTTATTGCGAAAACCACTAAAATAAAAATAATCATTAAATTGGCAACTAGATGCTAAGTTTTGTCTAACATATACAGCATTCTATATAAACGATATTTAAATTTGATATTCAAAATATAAAACCCAGTAACAATGAAAATAATTTTAACATTTTTTGAATAATTAATTTTAATACAAATTTTGAAGACGAAAAAATAATCTCATATAATAAATAACATTCAAATGCAACACTAAATTTAATTCAAGAAATACCATAGTCAGTTAACTACCTAATTTGCTTTTCTCTTAAAAAGGTTGCAGTAGTCATTCTTACAGGAAAATTATGATAAGGTAAGGCACTTTTATGAAATTTTTTATCTTTATTAATTTTAGAATAATGTTTGTTGGAAGTAGATATTTCAGCATCCCATAAGTCATTCTCCAAGACTTTGTTATTCCAATTTTCAACTGTTTCTTGACATTTAATACTGTATAAACGCTTTGTAATGGCTTCAATCTTTTCTCTAGTTACATTAATACTACTTTTACAAGTAGAATCAGAAATGTTATATAAAGAATGGGAACGGTGAACAGGTTTAGGTGAAAATGGCAGAGATGATGTCTTTAACAATTCTTCTGCTCTTTGAGCAATAAGAAGTTTACGTACTTCTTCTTTGTTTTTTACTTTTTGAGATATATTTTCACTCAGAATATTTTTAGGCACTGGTTTTGCCTTAAATGTTTTTGATCCCTCTTGTGACAGATTAGACATAGATTTTGATCTTGAAACATTGGTTTGGGTACTAGTACTTAAATTAAAAGGTTTTACTTTCTTGTTCATGATTTCAATACACTTTTCTTTGCGCTCTTTCTTTCTTTGTTCATACATCTTCATCATTTCACCATATAAAGGTAAATGTACATGCTTAGGAACAGGCTTGGGAGAAAATTTAACATTCAACTCTTTTACAATTTGGCTGTTAATTTCTTCTCTCAATTTTGAAATCTTCTCTTCTTTAATTTGTTGTCGTCTTACATTTTCAGCAGACAGAGAAAATGGTTTAGGAATAGTAATGTTGAACTGCATATTGGATTCTTTTACACTTTTAAAAGTATAATTTGGACAATCATCCTTTTCCGAGTCAGTTCCAGTCATAGATTCAGCATAATAAGAATTTCCTTTTTCTTGCAAACAAAAATCTCTATCCGAATTTTGCTCTTTCTGAATAGAATTACTTCGAGAAAATATTTTTTTATGAAGTGAATCTTTTTGCAATTCTTCAGGACAATAAGATTCTGTTCTAGAGATTCTTTTTTCCTGAGAAACATCTTTTTGAGCATGCTGTTCTTGTTGATAAAAATCTTTTTGTCCAGAGCAATAAGAATTTTTATGGAAAGGTTTTACTTGTGGGTATGAATTGCTTCGTTCCTGGTGAGAGTTCTTATTAGTAATTTGTGAACAATGCTGACTTTGCAAAATATTATTAGATCCTTGCTTACAGCATCTAGAACATAAGGAAACTAATTTCTGACATTTACTACATAGTTCTGTAGGTAACCGTTTTGGCACACTATAATAAGAATGACAACTGTTTTTAACACCTACAGAAAATGCCGAATCATTAGAAAAATCACTTATAGATGCTTCACAATCAACATCAAGGTTAGATTTTGGTATCATGATTTCATTATACAAGGAGTAAATATTCTGCAATGCTTTATTAGCAGTAATTTGTATATTTCGAATATCTGAAGTTTGATCTTTACAAGATACAGCCATAGTAAAAGAAGCTTGCTTTGGATTTATATTCACTTCCCTCAAGAAAATAATTTCCGAACTTTTGGAGAAAAAAAGTTTTTTAAAAAATATTTATGGCAGAATGTTGAATCTGAAATATTTAAAATCCTCCTATCACTTTCATAATTCTTAAAGATAAAAATCAAAAACATTTTTTTAAAAACAAGTAATTTCATGCACTAAGAGAAAACTAAAAAGCAGTTGACTAATAATTTGTAAACAAAAGGTGTCCGAAACTAGAACTGTCAAGTGGTCACACCGTCAAATATACAGTTTATGATTCGCCGCTTGAGTTAATAATATAGTATAGTGACAAGATAAATTATATAGTAAAAGCAGTCAATTAAAAATATTTTCCTGCTGATTTTGCACACTCAGAACAAATAAAAAATTTCAAATGCTCAAAATAGTTTAATTGCTAAAAACTAAATTATATTTGAATGGCAACATTACCAGTTCAATTGAAAGAGATGAACATGGGGTTTAAAGATGGCAGTAGAATTGTTTATACCCTGCTAAAAAACGACGGAGTTCATTTTTCCGAAGTTATAAAGGGAACTTGCACATTGGCATGCCATTTCAGCCTGTCCAGTTTGAGCATACGCAGATAAATCTAACACCAATATTATAGAGAGGTACTAAAATATAATCCTTAAACAGATAACTAAATTGAGACGGTTCATGAGAAACGACGACATCATGCGAGTCCCCAACATTCCCTCAATAAAAGATATTATTAAAAGAATAGCAGAAAAACTTTTCAATGACATAATTCTAATAGGAAACGAAGCAATAAAGGAGATAGTAACTTACACCCAAAACCTTAACATTAAAAGATCTAGATTAATATTATTCCAACAAAGCAGAAATTGTACTTAGTAAATAAGGAGTTAAAGCCTCAACTTTTCCGGAACTCATTACCCAAGTCCCTGCACACTTCGGACAGTGAACTCAAATTTGTATGTCAGTATGGTGATTCAACCTATTGTGTTGCCATTCATATACAGCATTCAAGAAGATGTTTTCCAACAGTATAACGCTTATCCTCATACCACTTTTGTAATACAATATGCTCTACAGAGTGCCGACATATTACTTTGGCTTGTTAGATCACGAGATCTTTCTTCAATCTATCTCGTATCATTGGTCGACAACTATAGCGTCATTAAAAGTCAGCATTAACAGTCCCAATATTGATCGACCAAGTACAACCTGGAAGCTGACACCTGTACGACAAAAGGAATTTTTGCACTTTAAAGTGCACTTTGCATTTAAAAATCTGGTGGTTACACAAGTTACTAGTGTCCAGGCATTTCACATTTGAAATGGGTCTTCTCGCGTTAACATTAACCAGAGATGTTGATCTCTGGACTGACTTTAATTAATTAAATATGCATCCTAGACAAACGTGTATTGTTTGTCTTGGAAGCATATTCACATAATACGTATTACCGAAATTTCATTACTCTACATTTTTTTTTTTAGTTTTGGGAATTTTTTTCCGTCAATATACATCTCATTCAAACATATTTCAAAAAGTTAATAAATAAATCTGTGCCTCTAACATCGATCATCAACATTAACAAGATGAATAAAATGTGTTGTTGAAGATGTGCTCCTGCTAAATTGAGAAAATGCGTTTCTTTTTCTTCGAACGAATTAACTTTGAAGTAGATGGATGAAATTTGGTATGTGGTCTTTACACCAAATCTTTATATTTTATTTAATTTTGAATGAAATCCATTTAAAAGGAAGTACGTTTGTCTTCTGAAGTAAAGGGATCATGATAACTATAAAACAAAATGAGCTTTATAGGTAAAATTTGGTCCACAATTTCAGCATCAAAAGTGCAGACCCACATTAAATTTTGGATCAAAACCTTAAAAGGGTTATCATCTGTTTTTCTATACTTAACATAGATTTTCTCTTTAATTTATGGTCTATTTGCTTGCATGTCACGATTGTCAAATTGATCATTCGTAGCTCCTGCTCTTGAAAGCTTATCTGTATATAAGTGGTCAAAACAAGAATCCAACTAATTCTCAGATTGCAATGAGAAAGAAAAGTCCATGCCAGCCACTAAAAGTAATGGTCTACATCTGCACCCACTACAAGAGATAGCTTCGAATTGGAAGCGGGAGCTCTTTCAACACCAAAAGAACGAATCAACTAATTGTATCGCATACGATTGTCCGGAACGCACGATTAAAACCGAACTGATTGCTAACGAGCGGATGCAGATCTATGGGCTTGTTCAAAAAGTTCGAAAGATCTCTACACTTTAAGTCAGAGAACATTTTCTTCAGCTTCAAGCAATATGAATATTTTTCGCTTATTCAGAAAGCTACCTTATGGCTCAGATTTTTATGTTAAACGGTATCTAAGTGTGCAATCAGGAGATGTTGATAATCTTTCTAAAACGACCTGGGATGTAATTATATCCGGAGGCGGCATGGTTGGATGCGCTTTAGCTGCATCTTTGGGTATTTTAATTTAATGAAAATGTATTTTTTACTTGTTTATATTTTTTTTCTTAATTTTTAGATGCTAAAAACAGATATGACAAAAATGCATACTATATGTGCATTTAAGACATCAAGATTAACAAAATGCAGAGCAGGATATTTGACATTAGTTATGTAATTTTAAACTATAACGTTTGTTTATTAAGGGAACTGAGACCTTCTTGTTAATGAAAGTTGCTGAAATTTCATTTGTAAATAAAGGGTTTTTTTCGCTAATAAAATTTAATTTAGAAAATCTAGGACATACGGAATGAATTATTTGTTTTAATTATAAAACAGTTGGGGAAAGGTTTGTATTTGTGTTTTATGTATTTGTGTTTTAATGACAAATTAGATATGTGTTGTCATGTGATAGTTTTCAAATTCATAGATACAAATTCGTACTGTCAGAAAAAATAATGTAGTGTAAAATCATTCCAAAATTAAAATAATATATAAAATTAGCATTTAAAAAATAATGCAACTTGAAAATCTAAAAATAGCACAATACTTTGCATTATAGAATGTATTCTATGCATACTATCATTTGAAAAAAATGTGTTTCAAGAAGAAAGCAAACAAACTACATTTATATCATAGGAAACTCCTGTTGGATTCATTGTTAAAAGCTAATGAATACACTTTCGACTTTTCAAACTTATACAAATTATACATATCTATAATCAGTGAAATGCCCTCTATTTTTTAAAATTAGAATATAAAAATCAATTTTTCAAAGTACAAATGTTTTCAGTTTCCTTAAGTTATCATATAATTCCAAATATAAACCAATCTGTTTATAAGCTGACAATATTTATTTTTTTAAAACTTTAAACAAAAATTAAAACCAATATATAAGTCAATATAAAAATTAAAAAAAAATCCTATGACTTTCAAATGTGTCACCAAAAGGGTGAAGATATTTCCAAGCATGTAAAATGGGTGGGATTTTTAAAAAATTAATTTGTCATAAAGTAAAATGCTGATGTCAAAGATGACAATTGGAATTCTGGCTTTTCTATCTGAAATTAGCATACTTCTCCCCTCCCCCTTTCCCATTGTTGTATGATTCTCCAGTAATTATATTATTTTCAGTTCCATTTAATTTTTCGTTTGAAAGATCAGAGGAAAGAAATCAAATTTTAAACTGTAGTTGATTTTATTTTCTGAAAAATCGAACATTCTGGCTGCTTGGCATTCCTCCTTAAATCCTCTGAGGCAATAAACTAGCAGTGATAAACAATTTCAAAAATAGAACAATTTATTTTCACGAAAAGAATAAATTACTTCATTTACAATAATTTTCTTCTCATACTTAAGAAATATAACCTGAGGAAGTTAAAAGTGTTGTATATGTTATTCCCAACATACTAACTTATTATCACTTGTAGAACTAAAAAATTGTAACTGTCTCTTGCAAGATTAATGCATTTCTTTTATAAACTAATCTATGTGGTTAAGCTTTATAAAAGTTCCAAAAATTCTCCATTTATGCATGGAAACGTATGGTAGCTCTTGTTTTATTTGATTAAAATTTTAAAAATATAACATCATGAATAGAAAAAATTAAAAAAGATAAAAGAATTGATTTGTATCATTTATAATATTTGAATATCATTTTTTTAGAGTTATGTGTATTAAATATAATTGCTTCTTATATGTTTTTGTATTTTGTTTATTAAATTATTATTTTTGTTTTGTGTTTTGTTTATTATTTTGTTTATTATCAGTTCTTAATAAACTTACTAATAAAAAAGAATTTTTTTTTAAATTATAGAAATAGTTTAGAATTCTTTTTCATTTTAATTAAATTTATTTTATTAACTGTTGTCAGATATTATTTTTAAGATGAATTTATATACTTAAATATAATTTTGATTAGTTTTTTATTAGTTTTTAAATTTTTATTAGTTTTTCTTTCACTGCATTTTCCTATAGAAAAATTTAAAAAGCTCTTTATTTTTAAAGGTTCATCTCCATTACTATCTGGAAAACGGATGCTATTACTAGAAACAAGCTCAAAAACTGATTATACAATTGATCCAGACAGATATTCCAACAGAGTTTGTGCTTTAAATAAGAACACTAAACAGTTATTTGACAGTGAGAATTTTTCAGATGCTTTTTAGCATATTGAATTTTTTTTAGATTTTATTAATGCATTGATAATAATCTGAAAGAAAACATTTTCCTATTAATATTCACATATTAATAGGATAATGTTTTCTTTCAGATAAAATTATTTATATTTATTTCTGTTTATGTTTGTGTAAAAATTCAAAATTGTAATAAATAAATATATGTGCTTTATTAAAGATGTTAGAATAATATATCTAGTAGTTTATTTTCGAAAAATATAAATTAAAATATAAATATATAAAATTTTTTTTTTATATATTTTAAATATTTTATATATTTAAATTATATATATTTTTATATATTTTAATTATATAATTAAATATATATATTAATTGTATATATTTTTAATTATTTTTATATATTTTAAAAAAATATATAAATATATAAAAAAATACTCATATCTCCAGAGAAAAGTATTAAAAAAATTTAGTGATAAATAATTTCATATATTCTGTAAGTTTTGTGCGATTAGATTGAAAATTTTAGTTGTTATAAACAAAAATCATACAGTAAAACAGTAATCTTTTTTTTTTAAAAAATCCCTATAGATTCTTTATAGATTTTTTATGGTTATAGTATATTTTATTTGAATACTCATGTTCTTTTTATGAAACTGCATGTATTGTACAGATAAAGCTGCAATTAATAAAAGTTGCAGATATATTTGAATGAAGGAATAATAAAATATGATTCGTAATTTCTATATCGTAAAGTAACTTTTTGAAATAATTTCATTACATATGATTATTTATTAATGATAATAATATAATTTAGTATTTACTTTCAAATTCCAGTATACATTGATTGAACTTTTTGATGTTTTGCTGATATATGTTTGTTAATAATTAAATATTTCTTTCCTTAAGGCTTCCAAGCATGGGATAAAATATGTAGAATTAGGATGAAAGAAGTTAAGAAAATGGTGGTATGTAATATTTTCAAACTTTTAATCACTTGCTTTATTTTAATTAAAAAATAAAATTTAAAATTTTAAGATTAAACTCTCAAAGTAGTTTTCTAATGTTTATTCATTTTAAGAATTTTTAATTTACTTTCTCCCCAGAATTTCTATCAAGATTCAGAAAGCTTACAAAAATATTTTCATCAAACTTTTACTTTTATTTGTTTCATAGCTGTAAAGATGAAGTCTTGTAATTAATTTGTCGCTCAATTCTAATGAAGCTAGAATTCTGATTGATTGTACGTTCTGTGTGACTGTACACCATTTTAATATTTAATCAGCTAAATGATGTTTGTAATTAAATTTTGATCCCATATAAGTAGTGCTTTTAATTTTTCAAAAAGAAAAGTTTTCTAAGATTTTACTATATTTATAAAAATAAGTTAAAAATAAATTACAGGCTAAAATGTTTGCAATAATTAATACAAAAATATTTTTGCTTTTTAGTACAGTAATAAAAGTAAATTTTTAAAATAATAAACAAAATTATATGACAACAATTATGGAACAACAAAGGAATATATATAATTGGAAGAATATATTATATTTTAGCTGAAATTTTTGACATTCAGAGCATTTCTGGTAATGTAAATCTTTTCTGCATGAGCAAATTAACGAACATGGTAGTTTTTGACTTTCAGAGCAATGCCATTGAACCCTTGATTTTCTGCTAGTGCAAGTGTAGAGATGATTTGCTCCTTCTTATTTTTACTAAGTCCCTACATTTTATAAAGTTCTATAAATCACTCACAGAAAAATTTGCTTACTCATAGTTGCTGTAATCTATCATGAATCACTATTTTCTGAATCTTGCATCAGAAAAATCAAATTAAATTTGTTGAAAGATTTCATATATTAAAATTGTGGAATCTATATGAATACATTATCTTTTTATTTTATTTTTGGAATAAAAAAAAATTAACATTCTGAAAAATTACATTAAAAATCATTCTTTTAAAGGAGTATTTACTTGTCTCATTAATTTTTGTTTTAATATGTTTAGAGAAATAATATCTGTGAACATGAAATTTTCAGATTTAAAATATTTAAACAAATTATTAAAACCACAAAAATTTTACTTTTCTAGTCTAAATCATCACTGTAGGATTAGCACATTCTCCAGTTTAATTTTATTTTATAAAATTAACCTATTAGCTATTTTAACAATTAACTCGTAACTTTCAACCATTATTAGGTACTGAGGATAATATCTGAACTAACATTCCACTTTCCAAATTTCTGTGCAATACCAACGGCAAATGGAAGTTTCTTTTAATTCTTCTTTTAGAAGATGCAGGGTATATAGCTTGTGATAAGGTGATTAAAGAATTACATTTGATTGGTGAATAATATATTTACAATGTGTTTAATGACCAACTAGTCATCCTCATGTAGGAAATTTAAGATCACCCATTAAAAAGCATCAAAATGTTCATTAAAAAATGTGATTAGATTGAAGTGTGAACCTTAAAAAAAATTAAGATAAGATGTCATATTATATATTTAAAAGTTCTTGCATTCTAGGAACAACATTTCAATCTGGGTTATAAAGCCTTTTTTACATATTTGTTAAAAAAATATTTTGGCAGTTTTCAATTCTATTATTTATTAGGATTTTTTTTTTTTTTTAGAATTTGTATTAACATGTAAATCTGCTTTCTTGCATTTAAATCTGAATAACTGTTTTGTTAAACATAATGAAACAGTATCTCTTAATTTAGTGCTTTAATTGCTCTAGTTAGTGCAATAAATTATTGCTTAATTTTTGAAAGCTCTATTTTTATTCTTTTTTTAATTATCTTTAGATATGGGAATCATGTTCAGATGCCAGAATTTCTTTTCAACATAATGCTATGCATGATGATATTGCATACATTGTTGAAAATGATGTCATTTTGAATTCTTTGTGGAGCACAATTGATGGACTATCTGACAAAATTCATGTTTTAAAGGGAATGAAAGCAACAAATCTTTTACTTCCTTCAGATGAGACAGAGTTAGTGACTGTGGAATTACAAAATGGGATTCCTCTTAAAACAAAATTATTGGTATTTATTTCTTTAAGTTATCTAATTTTTAAAAAAATAATTTCCCACTTTCTCATCTTTGAAATGTTTCCATTTAATCTTTGATATTGGTTTTTATACAAATATTTTATCAGATTCAAATTACTCTTATATATGTATTATTTGTAAAAAATGTAAAACAGAAGAGGGGAAAAAAGCTCTGAAGCTATACTAAATAAATCTCTTTAATTTCCTTTTCATTGGATTTTATGCTCACCTTTATTTATTAATTTATTTACTAATGTTTTGTATAGTGAAAAAATAATTTCTGTGTAGGGATTGATATGATAAAATTTTTTTTCATAGAACTATTTGCAAATACATTAAAATCTTTGGATTTTTGATTATACTTAAAAGCAAATAATGCAGTTTTAAAATTTGATATTTGGCTTTTTTTAATGTATGATACTGTTTTTGTTTTAGTTGTAAAACATTTTTGCCAAATTAAAGTAAATTAATTTAGTTCACTTTTATATTGGGGGTAATTGTGCTCTGGCATTTTGGACTTTTAATATCTGGAATCCAGATTTTATAGATTTATGAAATGTATATAAATTATCTTTCATAAATTTAACTTTGTAATAAATATATCATTCAGGATTTTTATTTCACTGGACATTTTTCAAGTTTGTGAAGATGGAATTTGAAATAAGTTTCTCTCACATTCTTGGATTCATTATTATTATTTTGAAAGTTTTTTTTTCAGTGGGATTATATTATTTTAATATTTTTATAATTAATCAGTTAATGTGGCTTTTAATTAAAGTTTCATTCCATATAAATGGCACCAAAAAATAGCAGTTTTGAAAGAAAAAAAAAAAAGCAAAGAAATTAATATTTTGGCAATGAAATATATAAATGCCTAAATTTTGAAAACTTATATCTGTTAAAGGTAAGTAAAATGTGACATTTATTGTTAAAATAAATCTTGAAATAGAACGATTTTTATTTTGTTAATGAATTTAATTCAAAATCTTTGTTAATTTTGAATTTGTTGTTTTTGAAATATCTGTGTAATCAGAATGATAGAGAATTATTCAAATGATACAATGTTTCAAAAGTTCTTTTGTATTCAAGTTTTCTTAATGTATGAGGTGCTGTTTTAATGTTAATAATTATCTCATCATCTAATAATACAAAAATTTAACATTTTCCTTAATATATATTTTTGTGATATATTTTGAATAATGATTCTAGGTTGGAGCTGATGGTGTCAATTCATTGGTTCGCAATAAAATGAAAGTTAGATATATAAATTGGAACTATGATCAAAAAGGAATTGTTGCTACATTAAAATTATCTGAGGTGAGTAAAAAAAATTTCTGCATTGTTTTGTTTTGTTTTAAAATTCATTTTATTAATTTTTTTTTTACAAATTTATCTTTTTACTACATATAAAGACAAAAAAAAAAGATATATGTTAGAAAAAATATATAAAAAATTATTGTATATTCTCTTAAATGAATTACAGTAATATTTTATTTAAAATTTCTCTGTAAAATTGTTTCCTTCAATATTATTTTCGTTTTTATACATGTAAACATGGTGAATTTATCCATATTCCCAAAATTAATTATTTTTTATTCACTTGAATTTGAACAATTAAAAAAAAAAAAGAACTTTCAACTTCTGAGTTATGTGTGCATCTGGCAATCAAAGTCAAATTTCTGTAACTTTAATTACCTTTATTAAGTTGCTATATGATTATTATAATTTTAAGGAATAACTTAAATTGTGAACTGTAATTAAATTTACTGATAATAAATTTTAATATTTTGCAGCCTACTGAAAATGTAGTTGCTTGGCAACGATTTTTACCTACAGGGCCTATTGCTTTACTACCTGTAAGTTTAAATTCATTTTCATATTTTAAAGTATGTATAATTAATGTTTTAGCTCATTTTTTATATACTTTTTTTACTATGTCTTAAACTTTTAATTTTATTTAAAATATAAAATGGTGGCAAATTTTAAAGCATACTCTGTTATTTTATGTGGCAAATTAAAATATTACTTAAATTGACTATCGACTTGAATCTTTAGCTATTTATGATACTCTGTCACAAAAATTGTGCTTGTTTTTTTACATTTACAATCTTGCTTTATCAACTGAGTTTTTTTTTTTTTTAAATTTCTCCAGAAACAGCTGTCTATTAAATTGCTAAAAAGTAGTTACTGTATTGAAACTGAATGATGCTTATTTAGCATCTCATTTACAAAAAAAAAAAAAAAAGTTGTGTCTTTTGCATCTTCAAACAGCATCTGATTTATTTCATGGAATATGTATAGCTTAAAAGAAAGTCCTTTTTGATGTTAAGAGATTTTCTAAACGAATAGTGATGTTAAATGCATATCATAATGAATGCTTCCTGAATGGAACATTTTTTTTAATTCCTCACTCTGTATCTAGAAAAAAAAAATCATAAGAGTTTTTTTATTGTATTTGCATGTAATTTTTGTAACTGAACAATCTATAAATAACTTGATAATTCTCTTTAGAGAATGGTTCAAGAAATTACTGTTTAATAAAAATTCAGTAATTAGAATTTAGAAGATTATTAAAATCAGGAATTCCACATGCAGCAGACTATTCAAATTATTGACATGTTTAATATTTTTAGTAAATTGTATTAGATACCCGCTTCTCTCTCTCTCTCTCTTGACTTCTTTTTATACCTTTGTATACACCTTTATTTTCTGACTCCTATTTTGCGGGTTATATAAATATTATTTATGCTTATTTTTCGTTTTAGATGGTTGTAGTATTTATTATGGAACCTGAAAAGTACTGCAATCATTGCAGAAATTGCATAGAAAAATAGTTTAAATGCTGGTACATAAAAAAAAGTACTACTTTGCAAAAAGTATAATATATTTTTTATTTTTGTATACAAAGAGAAAGTATTATGAACTGTCAAAAATATTCTGCCTTAAAATTTTTATGAATGTCATATTTCAGACCATCATTAGTCTGAAAAATAATTTTTAAAATTATGTCTTTCTATGAATACAATAATTCAAACATTATAGTTAGACAGATAAATTTTGAATTTGTCTTAACATTAAAATTATAGACATGGACAAAACCCATCTATATGAAATCTGTCTGTCTAAACATAATAACTCAAAAGCACAAATAGTTAAATAGATGAAATTAAGTTTTAAAATGTATTGTTAGGATTACAAAACTATACTGAGTTTTTGACCCACTCGGTGTAGGTAGATACCCAAAATCTATACTCAATATTTTTTATTATAATGTAAAGCAAAAATTGCTCTATATTTTTTTAGTATGTAGGAAAATAAAGAGGTAATCACTCATATTGTTTAATATCTAAGTAGCACTTGTCGTGTAGGATATTTGTTTTTGATTTCTTTATGCATATAAAACATTCACAGCATTCAAATATCAATAGCTCAATGATGATTTGTGCTCACTTGTCTGGACAGTGTCTTTGCCTATGTGTGAGAAACTCCTTAAGATGCCTGAAGATCAGTTTGTTGATTCTTTGAATTCAAGTCTGGTAAGTGATATTTTGAAATTATGATATATATTTTCGTTTGTAGTTGTTGATACTGTAGCATTGTTTGAATATATACATTTTGGTTTGAGGAAATTGCATCATTATGCATGTTGAAAATACAAATCGGTAAATAAAATGAGTGAAATAGCACCTGTATAACAATGTAATTGACTAAATGTACTGGATTGATAAAATTAAGCCAAATGACTTTTACACTTTCTTGATTACAAGAGAAAAAAAAATGGCTCTATGGATAACTCAAAAGTAGAAACAGTGGTCTTGCATTTAAACTGTCGATTTTTATCAAATTTTGTAAAAAATATATTTTCTAAAAATTTGTATATTTGTATGCGTTTATGAGAATATAGCAACACAAAATTATGAAAAACTGGATAGTTGAAACTTAGCATGTGGTTTTATTATCAGAATAGTTGATCAGTATAAAGTTTTGGACATTCTGTTAGTCCTTATATTTACATATATGTGTAGGTAATAATTGAGAAAAAAAATGAAGGCTTATATTTATGACTTAGATTAATTGTGACTGTAATATACAAGTAATATATGGTATAATATTTATCACAATTTTACATTATAACAATTATTCCTTTGAAATTTTGGACCAATTGATTGTAAGGAAAGTGTCCAAAATTCATGTTTAATTTTTTTTTCTGTATGATATGAAACACAGATTGTGTTAGTTTACTTAAAAATAAAAGATAACTGCTTTTTAACTAGCAATTTCTTCATATTAAAATTTTTTTCAATACCAATTAGACGTAATTTGAAGAGTGAAATAAATCATAAAAAAATATTTCCTTTTCCATACTTCTATTGTACAATAGTTGCCTTTAGAAACCAACTGATTCTGTAGAGGAAATGGTGTAATTTCGATGTAACTTAGATGTAATGTAATGGTGTAACTTGTATGTAATTTCATATCTGTGAAATCATGGAATTGCCAGACTTAAAAAAAAATGTTACTTCCATTCATTGAGTGCATGAAGTTTTCTAATGGAGAACTAATCCCATAACAACATAGCACTATTGAAAATGTAAAATGTGATTCATCTGTCTTATAAATTTCATGGTATTGTTACTTCACTTTTTATTTGTCCTGATCTTAATATATCCTTGTTTAATTTTAAATAATGGAAAAAAAAAATCCATGATTAAATATTGAATGAAACAATGAAAGCTGTTTCAACTTCAGGGCAAAAATGCAACCTGCTGTTGAAAATTAGACAAAAAATTTCTTAAAAAATTGTCTAATTTTTTAATTAGGAAATCCCATCGAGAAAAATCTTTAAAATTATTAAATTGTTATAATTCAAAGAGATAATTTTTTTTTTTAATTTTGAAAATAAGATTCATTTTTGTGCAATAATATATTTGGAAGTTATTAAAGAAAATGCCAAATTCCAGCTTTATTTTTAATTAATTAAAATTTCAAAAAAATCTCTCTGTGGTGCACATTCCCATCCTCCAATATATATATATATATGTGTGTGTGTGTGAGTGTGTGTATTTATTGGTTGAAGAATGAATTAGTGTAACATTATTTGGTTGAAGCAGACTGCCGGTTTGACGCAGTGAAGAGACTTTGTATTTTTAATTTCGTTTTATTCTTTCCCGGGAGATAGGCATGATTATTCACAAGAAGGCGCAGCACAGCACAAAAGCAGAAGTAAAGAAGGGACGAAACAAATGATCACTAGTAACATGGACATAACCTGGGATTTCCGGCCACGGGCCGACTAAATACATGCTTTGACCTTTGACACGGGCATCGAAAGTATCATTTCCACTTGAGACGCAGGATTACGCAGTACTTTTCACACAGCTTCATACATGAAATGGTATCAGGAAACAAGAGAACACTTTAGAATCACCCCGACATGGGCCAAATTAGGCAAAAAATTTAGGAAATTAATTTCCTAAAATTAGATATTAAAATATCAGCACATATACATATATACCGAATTCAGTAGTTATAACTCAAATAGTCTAGCTTTAGAGTGCCAACACAGACAGGCAAACACACACATTCATTTTTATTATTGGTCGAGATGTATGTATAGGAAAAAACATCTCTTTTTTACAGTAAATAATGGAAATTTAGCTTCGACATACCTTTACATATTAATATATTCAGTTAATGTGAGAGCTTCTTCTATTATTGTTATGAATGGAAACATTTTTTCAACTCTTTGTTCCAGATGGCTATTTTCGTTCTTGCTTCTCCAATACCTAGTGTATCCTAGATAGAAATTCATAAAATCTGATCACTTCAGACACATGTTATTTTGAAAGAATAAACTGTTTAATTTAGTTGGTTTTAAATAGAAGCAACAACAGCTGTATGGTAAATTTGCGTAGTGAGTCGCCAAGCTTAAGTGTTAGTGCAAAATTCAACTGTTATCGACTCTTGGTACCACAACCATCTAAATTGTAAAGTTATGAGAAAAGGAATATATGCTTTACTAATCCATGTTTTTGTTTGCAGTCCTTTGTTTATGCAGTGTATCTTTTGTCATTTTGAGTTCATGCGTAATTGTATTAGATGATTATTAGAACAAAGTCCTTTACTGATAATTTTATTATCTTGAGTGCTTTTTCATCATCAAGTAATTACTAAATTATAAAACTCATCTTATTATTCTTTTTAAAATCCGATGCAATTCTAACAGTTTAAAATTATCTTATGATCTAAATTTAATGAAACTGTTTCTTATATATAGTTACATCTATCACACTTTTTGTGATTTTCTCTTCATGAATGGATGATGAAAAATGTGAAAGAAAAAAAAAATATGTAAAAGTTTTTAGTTTAAGAGCATTTTTGCTGAAATTTGGCAGAACTTCATAGCTAATTTTCATTGGGAGGAAAAAAAAATATTTGAACATGAACTCACAGAAAAGGATTAACTAAAACGTATGGACAAATAGTAGTTTTTGGCAATTTTGTTATTCATTATTAAGCTTCTACTTTAAATTGTGGTTATTTGGCTTTTAGGAAATTCAATGAAATATTTTGAATCATTTTAATGCTTCAAGAACTTATTTCAGTCCCTAAGAAATTTGCTTTAGTTATTGAGGGAAGAAGTTTACATTTATAAATTTACATTATTAAATGCTAAGTGATGCACAGATTCTTTCAGATGATGTTTTATATTATTATTTTATATTTAATTTAATATAACATATGTTTGATACATTTTTATATATTAAAATAATATTGAAAGTTATGTTTTGATTTCACATTTCCTCGCATTTGTTTTTGAAATGCAATAGATTGTTTAGATGTTGGTACTTTTCAAATAACTTCTTTTTTTTCTCTCATCATAGGTTTATTTATTTATTTTTTTACTTCACTTTATCTCCTTGATTTTTATATTAAAAATAACTTTCAATTTTTAGTTGAAAAAATAGGTTAAATTCTTGAAACATAAGTTAAATTTAGAATGCTTTAAAGCTTATTTCTTTAAAAATAATTCATGAGTTTTCCAAATTATAATAAATGCTCTAATTTTTTTTTTATAGTGGGATCAAGAAAGGAAAAATTCAATTATAGAATCTGCAATATCTAATCTGAAGAACGTTATTTCAGCACTAACTCCTGGTATTATTATTTTTTTATAAAATTAATTACTGTAGTTAATAAATAAAAATATTTTTTAAACTGTTAAATCTTTGTAAAAAAGGTTATACTGTAATTTAGCACAATTAATATATTTAATAAGGGTGTGAAATAGATCTTGTTATAGTTATAATAGACATTGTTAGTAATCATAATATTGGCAAAATTGCTCTTTTGATAGCTAAGAGTATCAGATATCAACTATAGCATATTTAATACTTGAATGATATAACATTGATGCAAAATGATATAAATTTTGTTGCAATCAATCATACAATTTGATGAACAAAATAAATCAACTTTTATTTATGTTGTTCATTAAACTATTTACTGGCCATAAACACATTATAAATCTTTAATGAAATATTTAAATCGGAATGATAGAGCTGTGTAATTTAATTCCTATTTGACCTTTCCAGACTAGATATATTTCCTAGTTTATGAAAATTGAATATATTTGTTGATGTAAATATTATTTGAAAGAGAATATTTTCAGGTAATTTAATCTATGGGCAATTATAGCAACTTTTCTTGTTCTTTCTGCTGTAAAGATACCAAAGTTAAATAAATTATATTCTTGGTTAAAACTGATTCTTAAAAATACACTTGTAAAATTTTGATGGAACACTCACCTCACTTTTTATGGCACAAAAAAGTTTTCCATAAAATTTTCAAATTAAAAAAAAAATGCTTTGAGATTGCTAATAAGATTTAAAATATTGAAAAATCCAGAAATTTTCCAAAATTTGTTTCAAGTTCTTTTCAAATGGGTAAATATATAATAATTATTAAATGTAATATTTGAAAGTACATTCCCCTCCTTTTTTTAATATCTCTCTCTCTTATTTGCTACAAGTTTAACTCGTAGTGAGCTTTAATGTTGAGATGAGTGTTTCATGTTCTAACATATGAGCAAACCTACATTAATAACAGTTCAAATATTTTTAGTGAAAGTCATTAATTTAATTTATGTACAGATCACCAAATAGTGGTTTAAAATTATTAATATTCAGTTAATATAAGCTTAAAAAGGCATCCTTTTAGAAGTGTTTGCCCTCTCTCACCGTTAGCGAGCATTCTCTTGCCTCTAAAAAACTAAACAAGAAGTCGATCTTTTCTTGCTATTTTTGTAGACGGAATTGATTGGTACAATGAACAGATGTGCACAACACAGTCTTACTCCTAACCTGAAACTGATTCAAACAAATCAGTTTGTAATTCAACCCGATATTGAATTATGGAATAATTGTGTCAGTATTTTTTGATCATGCTTGACTCTTCAGTATCATTATAGTAAAAAGTTCGAAATAGTATTATAAAAGTAACCTTAATATTTCAACATAAAAATTAATGCCCAAAGCAAAGTTGCCATCTAAAAAAAAAGTTCCCAGCTTTTTTTTTCAGTTATCATTTGAAATTGGCATACTGTTCTATGCATGTTTATTGCTTGGAACAAACTATTATTCCTGTAGGATTAAACAAATGGATTATAAATAAAATCAGAGGTCTTTTTAAAGAATGACAAAAGTTTTAAAAAGGCAAGGAAAATAAAATAAAATGCTGAAAAATGTATAACAGAAAATAGAAAAGTGGTAATGGTTCTACAGAATGTGTGTTATATTGCTGTTGCTATAAATAATATGATTAAAATCAAGGAAAATAAACATTTTTTTAAATTTCTCAAAGACTTAAAGGATGATCCTGTAAATTGGGGATTGTAAATGAAAATAACTCTGAAGAAGGAAACAAAATGTCTTGTTAAAAAAACCTCAACTTTGAAAAAATTTTTTAAAAAAAGGTAGTTATTTTAGCAAATACTGAGTCTTTTGGATGGATATGAAATGAAAAATTATTGATCTGTGGGTGATAGCTGTTTTTCATCTTATAATTCATATATAATTCTGTTTGGCCCTCCTCCCTAAAATATAGAAGTAAGAATATTCTAGGTTAGAATATGGCTGCAAATCTTGATGCAATAAAATTAAATGACAGAAGTATCACTATTGTTTCAACAATAATGCTTAAAAGAGTTGAATATGATTTATCCAAGTATAACATAAACAAATCTTCAATGTGGTGACTGGAAATAATTAGGAGATTTCAATATTTTAAACAAATTTTTAACTGATTTTCTTGTAATTTTTCACTGAAACAAAAAAAAATTAGAAAGCATTGTTTCTTATATTTATCAATACTAATTGTCTTTATTTGCAGATAACAATCAGCTAAACTTTTATATAATGAATCTGATAAAATGAATTCTGCAGGTTATGAGTCTGTGAGACAGCTACCTCCAAGTATATTATCTGTTGAGCCAAAGAGTAGAGCAGCTTTTCCATTAGGCTTGGGACATGCCACAGAGTATGTGGCACCAGGAGTTGCCTTGGTTGGGTAAGTAATTTTATTTATATAATGTATTACTAGATTTCTTTATCAAAATAGCATGTTTTATTACTTCTGTTTTTTAATTTCGTATTACTTTTTGCAAAGCGAAAAATGATGCACATTTTTGCAGAGATATATTTAATTATTCACCACTTTGTACATATCATAGCATTAAATGTATTTTCATGATTCAGAAATGAGATCACTAAAACCTTCTCTTTAATTAGTTTAATATTCTTGTTACGTTCAAAACAAACAAAGAAATTTTTTCGTTATTCTTACTTAACTTACAAATTGTTGAGTGTTTCATATGTTTTATTTAATAGACTAGTTATTTTTATTGAGGTTCAATCTATCTTTTGATGTGAATTTTGTATAATTTTTTTATCAAAATTCTTCTATTCATTTACACAACTCTGCTTATTAGGATTTAGACTTATTACTTTGTTAATTATCTTAATTTATTTATATATTAAATTAAAAGGAAGTGTTCTGTAAAAAAGTTTTATCTGAATAAATTGGATCGTTTTTATATATGAGATCCAAAAAATATGGAGATGAAAACTGCATAGATGTTTATGTCAAATAGTTTTAATTTTTGTAATTTAACTGCTTATGCTTTACACGTTCATTGGCTTATCCTTTGACATCACAAATATTCTTTGGCAGCATGTATTTTTATGAAATCAATATTCAAAGAAGTGTTTGTGTTAAATTTATGATGGTAAGATTAAATTATTGGATATTTTTAACTACTTTTGAAAAAAAAAATTGATTCAGATTGCATCAATAGGCTGACTATACCCTCTCCATTCCCAATTCAATAAAAAAAGGTTTTATCAATACATTGAATAATCATAATCCATAAAATTAGGAATGCCACTTTTCTGCTCTATAGAAACTACAAAAGCAATCTGTGCTCACTTTTACTTAAAATAAAATTTAAAATTAATTCTTCCTAATATTAATTAATTGTGTTTAAAAAGCAGATTGTTCCAACTCATTTAATTTTGAATTAAAAAAATTAATTCGACAAGCTTTGACAAAGCAACAATTTGATAAATAAAACTAATGAGTGGAAAAAAGCTGATTTTTTAAAAAGCATTTTTATGTATAAGATATAAAGAATCAGAAAAAAATTGAAGGTCTTTAATTTTTTTATTTTTATCGATACTGGTTATTTAGTTTTTGCAGTTTTTTAATTCTCTATATATATTTCCGAAATCTATATTATATATATATATATATATATATATGATTGTCAAATTACATTTTAATCAATTTTTCGATTTAGCTTGCTGGATTTATTATTTCATGAAAAAAAAAAAAAAGTCAGAAATTGAAAGATTGCCCCTTTTTTTTTATTGTTTAACTGTAAGATTACCATTTTTCCCCTCAATTTTTCTCACTTTGCACATTTTATTATAGTTTATTTTCCCCATATTTTAGAGAAATATAGTGTTGTTAAATATAGTTAAAATCATTGTAAATAAAAATTGAAATAAACTAGAATTTAATGTATTCAATTTTAATTTCAAATAACAAAATTCTCTATTGCATACTTTATATTATTATGCAGTCTCTTAAAATAAAAATATTTTCTAAAATCTTCAAAATGCGGGTGAGTGTAAATTTTGCAACTAACAATAAATTAAAGAAACCCTTTCCTCAAACCATAAATAACAACAACAGGATGTCCTCTTAGTGTGAGCAATCCTCTTATTGCTCAACAAGTTTCCTTCCTGATATTATTCTGAATAAAAGGGATGATTCCATTCTGTTTTTATAGATGGAAAATTACCCTGAGTTTGGAGGCACTAGAATTCTCACATTATCTGGGCTCATAGAGTTAAGCCAACTTATGCATAAATATCTTGTGATGTATGTTATTTACTAATCAGATCTTTTTCTTTAGCGATTCAGCTCATCGTGTTCATCCACTAGCGGGGCAAGGTGTCAATTTAGGTTTCGGTGATGTTAAATGTTTAACTGAATGCCTTGAGAAATCTGTCTACAATGGAGACTCAATAGGTACAATATTTTTTTCTTTGTTATTATTAATTATCTTTATTGGTAGATCTTTTTAATAAACTATAAAGATAAATAACATAAAACATTATCTTTATGATTAATCACAAAGTAGTTATTCCTTTTCTACTGAAACACTTGGGTTGATCACTGTTAAAATTGGAGACAAGAAAACTGAGATTGAATCGTAATACTATAATTCCTCTTGTAGGTGTTATGCTCTGTCATTGTAGTAAAGATGAATCAGCTCCACAGCATTACTCTGCCTATCTAAAAAACAAGAACTATGTCAAGGAATCAGGCATTTCTCATCTTTGCATTCATGGTTCTATTTGATGGGGTTTATCTTATACCTAGAAAGACTTGAAGTGGTGATTTTGGCCATTTTTTTTAATGAGCAAAAATTACATTTTGTTTCATGATCTGTTTGCTAGAATAAGTTTTTAATATATATTTAACAATTAAATTTTACAGTTTCATCTGATTTTCTTCTTTAGTGTACTATCAGAATAATACTATCAGGCTTGAGAATTTCGCTTGGATGTGGTTCTTTCTTTTCAGAGTTTGAATGATTTGGGTAATTTATACATAACATTTTGACTGAGTTTCAAAATGTTAAATATATATATATATATATATTGATTGATATTCCTTCCAGTATTGTGAAAAGACTCTTGTCAAATTTCATATTGCATGTTCTCAGAGGTTTCATCAATGAATTCACATTCACTTCCGAAAATATTATTCAACATTTATATGGAACTTTTTTTTTTATTTCAATCCAATCACCAACAAAATATAGTTAATTGTTTATTATACAATTCCTCATGATGATCGACTGAAAAACAAACAAATAAACAAAAATTTGTCATTGCTAGTTGAAAAACTTATACGATAGTTTACAAAATATTTTAACCAAACTTATTTACAATAAGCAGATTTTTGCAAGTATTCACAATTAGGAACATATTTGAGTTTTTTTTTATTTAATATGTTTAGTTAAAAGTAAATGTCTTTATGCAAAAGGATTCCTTATATATTCCAGGTCATCTAAATTATTTTGCACAGATTTTTAAAGAAAATGCATTTTTTCCCCCTTAAGTTCCATATACTTCTGTTTATTTCACAGAAAAACACTGAATATTCTAATAACTAAAGCTAATATAATTAAGTTGACCTGATTAAACTTACAGGAATCTCACCAATTATACTTGTTAAAGAGTTAATAATATTTTAATAATTTATCATTCATAGAATAGTATTTTTTGCAAACTTATTTATTTGACAACTAGGGAATTTTTTTCTTCTTTTAATTGACATGCTTGCAGCCTTCTGTCAGCTTAGCAGCTTTAGACTGCTGTCTAGTCAAAGATGAGTAAAACATTAAATGGGTGATTATGAATATGATTCCTAGAATTCAGTTGGAAAATATGCCACAAAAAAAAGTTATCATTCTATCTGAAATAAGGTAGTATAAGAATCATATATTAAAATCTTATAGATGAATCTTCCCTTAGTTCAAGAGGATTCATGTTGTAGATATAAATGCAAATATCTACTTTTTAAAATCAATTTTTAATTCCATCCTGTCAGAGGTTCCTTCATAAGTGGTTTTATTTGTAGTGTTATGAACTACATCACTAAACACGCAATTCCTAAATTTCTTTACAAACTAAGGAAATTGCAATTATGTTTGGGAAGAAATGCTTTTTAATGGCTATGCATTGTATATATTTTATATATTTGGCAGTTTGCATCTGTGTAGAGGTACAATTCTGTTTATGAACAAAATTATTGTACAAAACATAGTAATGTATTTGCAGATTAAATTCTTTACCATGTGGTTTAATTGTGAGGGTGTATAAATAATTGCATTCTTACTATTTCTTAATACAGTGCCATCTTGGATTAAATACAATGACTAATTGTTGCAGAGTAAAGCTTTGAAATCAGAGCATTCATTTTGGTTTTTATTGTATTTGGTAACAGGTGCTGTAAGATGATTTTCTTAATAATGCATTATTATTAATTTTCATTTATAAATTTATAAATGTATGGGTACAATTCTTGCTACAGGTAGTCTCCAGTATTTACTAGAATATGAAACAAAGAGGCAGCGGCATGTGCTTCCCACCATGATTGCAATTGATGTTTTGAATAGAATTTACAAAACTGATTTAACACCATTTGTGCTATTGAGGAGCCTGGGAGTGACAGCATTAGATGCTTGTCAACCGATGAAGGTAGGTTCTAATTCAACACATTTAACATTCTCTAATACCTTTAAATTATGAGGTGAATATTTTTTCAAAATTCTTTGGATTTGGAAATAAATTAATTTTGAAAGAGTTCTATTATTATTTATTAAATTACCTTCAGAAATTTTGCTCTTTTTATCAAATATTCAATTTTTAAAAATAGATAAATGGCAAATATTAGACATCAATTTTTTTTAATGTTTAATTTTTCTGTTTTTTCTTTCTTTTTTTTTCTAAGATGTTTTTTTCTCCCACCTCGATCTTGAATACAGTTGGAAGTCATAACTTTTTTTTTATGATTAACAGAACTTTGTTTATTAATCAGTAAAATGACTCAAACTATATGCTGACAGCAAAGATGCTCAATAACTTTTACTGTTATTACTGCAACAATATATCTTTTTTTTAAATCTTTTTTTTTTTTTGATAAGTTATTCAAGAAACTGTTAACTGAGATGTTAATCAAGCTTAATAAAACACCACTTTAAAGATTTTGTCACCATATTAAATGACATTGCTTTGTATAGTACTATTGCATTATAGCATTAAAAATATATACTGCCTTATTATTTATCTAAAAAAATCAATTGATTTGCTAGACTTAAGTTATGTAAATGATTTAGAATTATTAATTTTCTTTTCCAGAATCTAATGATAAACCAAGCATCTGTCTGAATTGGATGAGGTAAATGTTAACTATTTTATTTATTTATTACAATTTTTTTTTAAAAAAAAGTAAATTTGAACTTCTAGTGTGTAGGTAGATTTTTAGACATGATTTGTTTGTCTTCATATTATTTTTAAAAAATATACTCAGAACTGTAGCAACAATAGCATGGACACAAGAAATGTATTTAACATCACAGCCTGTGTATAAATGCAGTAATTTAAACAATAAAAAGTATTGTTGTAAAGCATTTTTAAAGATATTTTTAAATATTTATTAAAATTGCATGAGAATATAATTAGCATCATTTCAAGGCTTTTTTTAAATTTGAATTTCAAAATAATGTTGAAATAGCTTTATTTTGTAATTTTATGCTTCAAAATAACCGAGAAAAAACATAATATTTTAATTAATTTTTAATTAAAAATTTTAAAAGTTTTTCTTAGTGAATTTTTACTTTTGTAGCTTTTACTTTTAGAGCTGCTCTGTATAATGTTTTGAATTATTTTTGAATCATGTCTATAAGCATTTATTCAACTTATACACATTATGTTAATATCTGGCAGGTTTATCATTAATGCTTCCAATGAATGCTATAGAGATTATTGTCACTCTTACAAATATCCAGAAAAATGCCATGAATAAAAACGAGACATAATTTCATGTAATTCAAAATAAAAATGTGACATTTATTCATTAATGTGAACACATATTTTTAAACAGTTTAATTAACAAAGCAATTACAGTTTCTGGATAATTTATTTTTTTTTTGGTGGGAATGTGATAAAGGTGGATGATTGAAATTGCTGTAAGTTTATATGTATATAATTTGTACACAATATCTCATAAGATGGATATATGCTGAATGAGAGTATAAAGTACTTTCTTTTTCTGCCTCTTTTTGAGTATGTTTACAAAACTGCCTTATTTAACTGCATTGTATTTTTAAGTTAATCAGTTGTTCACTGAGAATGTTAATTGTGCTTACTTTCAATTAAAACTCAAAATTACTCTTATAAATAACTTAAAAATATTTTCTTAGACAGATCATGAACATTAAGTATCAAATTATTATAGACATTGAAGCAAGTTATCTTATTCTTAAATCAATTCATTGAATATATGTATCATCCTAATAGAATCAAGCCTCATGGAATCAAATTGTTTTTAAAAATAAATGTCTATTTTATCTGGCAGCCAAATTTTGCTGTACTGTAATTTCACTCTTTTATTCCTGATGCAAACTAAATAAATCTTAAAACAGAATTTTTCTTTCTTAAGTTTTAAAAATGGAAAGAAATCACATAATTAATTATATAAAGAAATAATGAAAACAGTTTGAAGATGATGCAACAAACTTTATTTAAAAAATTGGAGAAATTCAGGTGATTAAATTGCTAGTATTAATGAAACGAACGTGTTTTAAATGGTGAAAAAAAATCAATGTGAGCAACAATATTTTCAGGAATTACTTTCGAAAAATGTTGAAATCCAACTTAAGAAGTTTTAATTACAATTTTTATTAAATTCTCAAGAAAAGTGTTTCAAGATACATATTTTAAACTTTAAATCTACACCAGTATGAAATTTGGTAGTTCTAGTTACATAGTCCTATAGAGTGTCAACGCATTTCACTCAAAGACATACAGTTTCTCTTAATTATAGATGAGAAAAAGTAGCAATAGTTTTCATAACATTAAAAAACTAATCTAAGCCTTTTTAAGCAAAGTTAAAAGATCTGTTAAGAAAATTTTGGCTTAATTTAAAGGGAAAACTTCTGACTGGATTGTATTAGAGCTCAAGATTCTCACTTTGGAATTCTTAATTAATCTCACTTTGGATTTTTTCGGTTAGAAGTTTACAAAGAATTGTAGTCATATTTGTTGTGATCCAAAATTTATTGCAGTTCAAAGTTATAGAATAATGAACTTACTTTGTAAATGTTTTTCAATATGATAAGCAAGACAATTTTATACAAACAATGGCTTTTTTATTTTATCCTTCAAGTATTATTTGTGAAACTGTATGCATATCAGCAAGTATTAAGGAACTGCCAATAGAGAGATAATAGACTATGGAATATAAAGAACTGTTAAATTAATTATCTTAGAAATATTTATCACAGGTAAAAATGTTGTCAACATGATTCTGTAAAGGTATTTGAAGTATTTTGAGTTGAAATATTTTTAATGAGAATAAATAATATTTTATAGCTGCACAGTATTTAAAGTAATTTATAATATTTCTTAAATAGTATTTGAGGAATTAAAATCAAAAAGATATCAGATTATTGTAACTTTGGCATTTTAAAAATAATGATATAAAAATATCGAAATAAAACATTATAGATTGTTAAAATTTTGCTTTTTTATCTTTCAGATTGCTTAAGATCATATTCATTCTTGCAAGTCTACCAATGTATTTATTATTGCATGTCCTGCTTTGTTAATCACTGTGATAGATTAAAAGCCATTTCAAGTATGTTATTTATAGCATTTTATTAAATATGTTTTTTTTCTAAACATGTTTAGTTTTTTATATTTGCCATTATAGATTTTAAGACTGAATATTTCTTTCTAAAATTTAATTAAATTAATAAATAAATACATACACCTAGTTAAAAAAAACATTTTTGCAACATCTTGGATGTTTTGTAAACATCCAAGATGTATCACAATGAAAGATAATCCTGTTTATAAAGGAACTAGATAAGTTGAAATATTTAAATAAAAGTAATTACATTATTAAATTGAAAATTTTTTCTGTAATTGTATAAGAGAAATTCTCTCAATTCCATCATAAATATGATTAAGTGTAAAATCTTATCTACAGTTTAGTTAATTACATACACACTTTTTTCAGTGATAAGCAAATAAAATTAATATTTAAATGAGAAGGGGAAATCTGAAAGTTCTTATTGTCATGATTTGTTTTTTTTAAATTTGTATAAAAGTTTACATTTTTGTTTCCTTTGAATCTGGAAGTGCACATTCATTCAACAAGTCTTGCTATTTGTCTACCTATCACAAACTAGGAAAAATATTCTTTTGTTGAAATAATATGAAACATGTTGCAAAACTTTCTTTACCAGTGGATTTTTACTTAATGACGATTTGTTCATAACAATCATATATTTATATTTTATTATTTTTAATCAAAACTAAATTGGAAAAATGTTAATTATATTGTTCATTACTTTGCAGTTATTTCAAAGTTTTTAATGAAAATAATTAATTTCAAAACAAATGAAATTTCGAGTAATTAAAGCACTTTAATTTTGTTGATATTTTTTTAAATTCTTGCGTATGGGGGAAAAAAAAAAAAAAAAAAAAGACAACTTTTATGTGTTCAATAATTATATCAAGTGGAATGTTTTTCTTGAGGTACCTGTTCATATTTAATTTTAACCAAACAATGCATGGATTTCTACTATTTATCAATACATTTTTTCAAAAAGCATTCTATATATTAGAAATTTTTAAAATAAATATTATATTTATTTTAAGTATTTAACTGAAACCAAATTATATTTTACCATTATTAATCTTTCTAAAGTTTTTTAGAGCTTTTTTAATTAGAAAAATAGTTTTTTATGGGACACTTTAAACAGATTAATATGAAATAAGAATTTAGTAATTTTGCCATTAAAGCCATTTTTTTAAGATTCTACAGTTTAAACTCATATTTCTCTTTGCAGCTTTGAATTTCATGAAAATGACCCTTAAATATTAACCCTTCATGGTCAAAAGGCTCCAGTATGACATAACACTTATTCCATAGAGAACAAAATTCCCTTATACATGGGCATGAAAAAGAACTTATTTCTGTTTATCATTGATGTACTTTTTTTTTATAAAATATTACAAGTTATTACATCATGGGTTTGTTGATCATGCACTAGCAAAATATATTTATGGTAATATAATATTTTAAGACTTAAATATTGTTGAATTTTCACAACAGATTTATCACATTTATATTTATTGTAGTTTTGATATTTTGATTATAAAGAGCAAAAAACTTAAGTTTTCATTTTTATAAACATTTTAGAATTTCACCAAATTATCCATTGTTGTATGGATGAATTTTATTAAAAGAAAATGCTCTCAATTCTTAAAGGTTACAATAACCCTAATAATATTTCATCAGTCCTTGTAATTGAGGCTTTTATACTATATTAAATGTTAGTATGCATTTTTAAAAACAAATTAATAAGGTTTTAAAAAATGTGATAGTTAAATATTAAACTGGAGTCTGTAAACTGCAGTTCTTAAATACCTGTTTATAGCATTAGAATAAAATTACAGCAGTATTACAGGATATTCTTTATATAATGGCAAATTTACCATCGTTTACCTTTTACCATGATTTCATACCTCAAAAGCCAGTTGTTCATGTTTTATATTAAGCCTTTAAATATAAATTTTTAAAAATCTTTTTATCATTTTTTATGCAACTAAAGAAAAAGGTCCTAAAAAACAAAATTTGTTCAATTTTTTTTTCCACATGATTTTTAAGTCAGATTATTGGGGCATAATTGCCAAATAACTAAAGAAAACTAATTTTACAATTTAAATTAATTTTAAAAGATTAATGGGATATATATGCCCTGTTCAGAATCAAAGGGTTAAACAGATGCTGTAAAAATGCAACATTTTCTATTGGTTTTGTCTTATTATCTATAATTTTATGTGAGTTGATTGAATTCCATTTTAATGTAAAATTTAGAAAATCAAAGAATAATATTCCTAAAATAGAAATAGTCATTTACAAGCTTTCTCCAATTTATTATAGAATTACGAGCTTTATAGCAGACATTATTTAAAATCGCATAGAACAATTTTTTTTTAATTTTTCAATTATTTTTATCCTTTTAAGAGCCATTTTGAATCGGAGATGGTTTATTGACAGATTCTGAAGATTCATCTATGTTGGCATAGTAAAATTCTCATTTCCAATACCAATTTTTTTTAATGATTGCCTGTTCCCTGATGTTTTACTTCAGAAATATGAATTAAATTTGCACATAATATCTCACTCTGCATTTCTGCTAGATCTAGCCAGCAGATGTCATACATGTCAACTGGGGAAACGAACTGAAAACTTTTAATTGATTGCATCATTCCCACCTCAAACTATGGGACCTTATTTGAGGTGGAAATAAAAATACTGTTTCTCCAAATCAATAAGTAATAAAATTTTTGAATTTTTTTAAGATATACATTTCAAATGTAACAGGCTAAAAGTCTATTAGAGCTTAAGAAGATTTATTCTGCAAATGGTAAAGGTAAAATACAAATTTTACACACCTTTCAATGCATTTTTCAGATTTTATAGTTATAATGAAGAGTAACCACAAGAAAAGGTATATTCTTGGTGTTGCTGTTCTTTTATCTCCCTTATCTATCTAATAAAATCTGTTTTTTAGATATTTAGTCACAGGTCTAATAAATGGGGGAATATATAGCTTTTCCTGATTGATTTGGTAGAAAGGCACTTCCTATGGCCTTTTAAAGAATTTATACTATAACAAATAATAATAACATTAAATCATTGTTAAGAGTAGTTTGTTTTTGGTTTTTAGTTTTCTGTTTCAAGTCTTCAAATCTTGGAATGGAAACGAATGGATATGTGAAAGAAGAAATCAATACACATATAATTCCAATATTTTTATAAAACAGACTATCACATCTTTATGCACAAGTATAATTGACAATAAATATTTTTACAGAAACTTTACAATGACTTGGCCTAATTCATCTTGTAATAATATACTAGAGCACAATTCACATTCTAACAGCTGCATTGGAATCCCATTCAAACAGAACAAAAAAGACAGACAAAGCGAAACACACAACTTGAAAATTAGAAGGAAGATGATAATGCAGTTTATTTTAAGTACAAATCTAGAATATTGCAATTTATTATAATTATTTTGTTTCTAAGTGTAAAGATAACAAATAAATATCCTTATTTTGTTTGAAAGATTCATTTAGCATTTTATATTGACAATTGAATCATTTTTTGAAAAATATAAAAAAAATATGATTATGCAAAATTTAAGCAGAAGTAAACCTATCAAATATATATTGCACTAATTTAGGATATTGCTAAAACTTATTTTTATTTAATATTGTATACATATATATGATGCTGAACTCATCAGTATATAATTGCATTTTAAGAAATTATTTATTTATTCTATTAATATTTTATTCATATTATTTATAAGTTTATAATCAATATAAGAAGTATTGAAGAATGAAAGTATTTCATAATAGCTGAAAAAAAATAAGGAAACAAAATTTGGTATTATTTATTTTAATATGTTTTTGTTTAATAAGGTATAATTTTGCATTGAAGATTTGAAATTATTTTTAGTCTACAATTATTAGCCTTTATTATTATTTTTATTACAATAACTGATAAACAAAATGATGAACAAAAAATGATCTATTCATTTTTTGTTAATTTAAACTTATTTTTATTAAATGCAGTTATTTCTATTTTATATCTTTCTTTAAAAGATCATATATGATGTTTTTGAGCCAAATTATTCAACTATAAACTGTAATACATTTTTATGTAAGATTTAAATGCTGATATACTTTTTACTGTTGTCAATAGTTTGTGCATTATTTATTAGCACCTATTTATTCAAAATACACGGCAAGATTCATCAATTTTTTTTCATTCTAAATCTTAGTGTTGTTTGCTTCCCATGGAAAAAAAAAAGAATTTAAACAATTTCAAATGATAGACATAATACAAATTTGGAAAATCAATTATTAAATTAAAACTCCCATGCCACTAGTACTATATTATTGTATTAATAAAATATATATTCATTATTATATCAGATTCACTTATATTCTATGGCCAATCATGTAAAAACACATTATAAATTACAAAAGTCAATTTATTTGCATTAATAATGTATTTTGTTAATATTTGTAGCTAGTAATGTATAAAACAGGTATTTTGCAAATGAAATATATGTCACTCATTAATGCATAGAAATTAACCTTTCATTAACAAATTTATATTGCTTTTCATACATGAACTCTCCATTCAATATTTAATATTTACATCAAAAGAAAGAATTAGTAATTAGGAACTTAAATCATCTGTCAAAGCACTGTGCCTATTTTCAGGTCACATTTTTTTCTGGGGAAGGGGGGGGGGTGAAGCACCAGCATGCAAAATGTGAATAATACATTAAAGAGTTATTGCATATATCAAAATTTCACAAAATATATTTAATGTATTTCAATAATTTATACCATATGCATACACAATCAGTTACATCAATTTTTTAAGGAAGAGGAATTGCATCTTTATTTTTACATTTCTATATCGATAGCATTCTTTTAGTATGATAGCAATTTCAATTTTTTTGTTAACCTAATCAACAGAAGATATTTACTTTTTAGTGAAAAGAGTGAATTGTTCATTTTAGCATCAGATAATATGGAAAAGTTTTCTGACTTATTTACAATTAGTTAAACTTGCAGTTTTAGTAACCCTCCAATTTAAATATCACTAAATTTTGTTACTGTTAAATCAACATTTTGTTACTGTTTCAAATATCAAGTTCAAATACTTACTTTTTTTTATTAGTTTCTTTAAGTAATTTTTTAAGGGCATAGGATTGGATACAAACTCAAAAATACAAATAATAATTGTAACTCGAAAAAATGATATCAAAGTAGTGAAGTCAACCATTCCATAATACAGGTTAGTATTTTCAATAAACATCCAAAGGTTCAAAAAATAATAATAAGATTTGACACTTTCAAAGTATTCAATTATAACAATAATGATTAAAAATGACTAAGTGATCATTAACACATTGACTGCCATGCTGAATTTCTTACAATGTTATTTATATAGGTCCACCTGCCATTGTTGCCCCATGACAATTAAGGAATTAAACTGCATGCTAAAAATCCATGCAAACTAATTCACCAGAAATAAAACTGATACAAAGGAAATTAAGAATTACCAAAAATAAACAAACCAGAAAAATTATCCATGTTCGATCAGCCATATTTATCAGATTTTATAATTTTAATCCAATTTTCAAAAGATCTTGCTGATTTTTTTTTCTATATCACTATAAGCAGCTAAAGTTCTTTTCACTATTTAAATTTCAAAGCAATAAACAGCATTATCTGATTGTCTTCAGACTTAAAAATGATGTTCCAAACAAACATTTCTCTATTTTTGAAAAGCATGCTTTTAATAAATCAGTATGTTCAAATACAGGTAGTTTTTGAATTTTGAATACTGTATATATACTGATATATGTTTGTACAAAAAGCAAGTAGATATTAAGGTATTTCAAATGCAAGCAGAAATATGATAGAAAATATCTTTGCAAGTAAAAGTATGACTAGAATACCCGTTTGCTAATTTCATTTTTACTAGAACATTTAAAAAAGCTTTGACTTTTATTGAATAATCATATAAAACTATTTCTGTTAACAAAGCCACAGACAGAGAATACAGTAGACTTGTGCTGTAACGATCCATTCAAGTGTGAAAGCCTGAATCAGTCCAATGGTTGAAATACAAATAAGAATTTTTTTAATTCTAAATGAGTTTATCTGTTTGGTTAAGTAACTACTAATGTCAATGACTCACTCAATAGTGACCATTAAAATTTGGAAAGGAAATCTTTAACTTAAAACTTCATGATTAAGATAATTGTGAATATAATTTATGCTTTATATTAATTTGGGTATTAATAGTTTAAACTGTTTAAAGAAAAAAATTAACAAAATTCAATATTTACGCCTATATATAGAGAAAAAAAATAAAGCTATTTGTCTTCTTAAAATAAAAATAATTAATACTTCCTTCATTTTAAAATTTAAATCACAGCAAAAATTTTTAAAGTAAAGTATGTATATTTTTCACGGAAAATTTTATATAGCCATTTGTGATTACTACTTAATGGATTATTATGATTACAAATGAGCATACACCATGTTCTTCTTTCTGAATGAACATTTTGTTGGATACGAAAGTAGAAAGTTTTAATTATTCTCTGCATTCATTTCTATCAAGTGAAAGGCTGTTATAGTACCAGTCTACTGTATTTGATACTTTTACTGGTTTACAAATCCTCCAAAAATGCCTGCTCATTGCACAGAAAATGAGATACTGTTCCATTAGTGTAACCCCCTCGTAGAAACCTGCCAAATCTTACCTGCTGCATTTCACTTCTTCGTAACTCTCTAAGTAGTGCCGACATTCAAGCTTGGTAGTGGCTGGGGTCTCTCTAACAGAATAGTACTAAAAATGAAATGCTTTTTTTTTTCACTGTTGAACACACGTACTGATCACAGAGATGAAATTCCAATGCAAGTCCTTAGCAACAGTTCTTGTCTCGTTTGTCCAAAAAGGGAACTAAATATTCTTTTGAAACAAATAATAGAATAAGAAGCTTCACAAGATGCCAGCAGCATAAGCATTTGCGGGATTTTGTGTTTTGGAAGGAAAAAAAATTCCCCAAGAGATATATTATTTCTTATGGGAGACGAGTGCTTATATGTAGAGAATTTGAGATCGGAGAGGTTTCCTTTTACAAGTGTTTTTTCCCCGACGAAAACAAAGCAGACCACTTTTTTTTCTTTCTTTGGAAGTTATGTTATTTATTTATTATTAGAGTATCTGTTATAAGTCATTTGTTTCTGTCCTAAACTGCCTACGGAGTGACTAGATCTTGCAAAAAATTTCTGTCCACAAAAATCCTTTTTCTTGAAAAAGCGAATGCAGTTTTTTTTTTCTTTTTTTGCAAGTGTCCGTGCATCACAGGAGCTCATGATGACTCACTGCCCGTCATGGGCAAATCCTTCGGGGTGAGGGGGCGGTAGCGCCTTCTCCTGAAACGTGGAGCAAATCTCTCTGAAATCATGATGTTGGAATAATAAACTTTCGGAATCAGACACAAGTTAACATTCACATATCAATGCACACATCAGAAGGGAAGGGTGGTGTTTTGAACCATCAGCAGATTTTTTTTTTTTTTTTTTGAGATGGAAAAATAACTTTTAAAAAATAGAATTATTCATTGTTTTATTTATTTATCTTAATAGCAAATGTAATTAACTTTTTAAGAAATGGTTTCAAAGTTAAAAAAAAGAAGAAGAAATTGCAGAATAAAATTGAGTCATCAGTTCAATTCAAAAACAGTTTCTCAAATTGGACCACCCATTTTTCAAAACACAGTCAAAGCAAAAGAATGTTTTGATTCTCAAATTCACTCCAGCATACAATGCATGAACTCAAATATAAAATTTTATCTGCTGTAGTATTTTTTAACATATGGTTCAAAACCATGCAACCTTTCTTTTTTTATGGACTGATATTTGATGACTTTTAACATATTTTAGTATATATATTCTTTGGTTTGTTCCAGTCTAATTAATTGAGAGTACTCGTGCAATAATTTTCTGAGTTATGCTAATCGAGTCAGTAGTTTGTGGTCCAATCTGAACAACTTTTATAATTATGGGAGAGAGAATAATAATAAAAATAATAATAAAACATTATATTACAGTAAATTGTAGCAACTAGCTTATCCTCTGAAAATATATTAACATACTATTCTTCTTACTTTAAAACAGCATAAAATCTATTATTATTTGCTAAAATATTTAAACAAAACACTTATATATTAACTGCAACAACACAATATTTTTTGGAAAATTTTATACTACTTGCACATAAACTGTCTACTTCACAAATCAGTGGCTTAAATTTCAAATATTCAATGCTTAAAAATTATAATAAAGGTCCGAATAAACGACTTTTACCAATCAGATGTACCCAAATGAAGAGGAGACTTCTGCTGTAGTTCGATATCAGTGGATTTATACAGATTTTAACATATTCAATTATAAATCATGGTTAAACATGGCAATATATTACATTACATTCTATAAACATTGTAGTCTATTTCCTCACGTAGTAGCTAATTAAAACTGTTTCTCTATTACAAAAGTAATTTAATTTGAGCTGTGTATATTATATAAAAATAGTCATAGAGTTCTCTTTTATTCATTTTCAATTTTGGGGAG